>NW_021011492.1:1475617-1946008 GCF_003987935.1 Bombyx mandarina | reverse complement strand
ATGGCTGAGCGGTAGTTTCGTCATCACTCGTATTCGATTGAACTCAGTTTAGTTAATAAAACTTTTTGAATAACAATTATTGAAACTCAACACACACAACTTTCACAATGACAGGATAAACCGACAGTTTCGTTGCACATACCGACAGACCGACTGACTGAGACGGACGGAATGACTGTCTGACACGGAATGCCACGACTCTGTCCACGTACCGCCATTTTATACTGTGGCGTTACGTAGTCTACCCTTCATTTTGTGATATTTATCAAAACAACATTTCATCATTTAAAATAATAATCAAAACCACCGTCTTAATATTACTAAAAGTCGTTATCCACGACAACTAAAAGTCGTTATCCACGACATGTATATTATATCAGAAACTGCTTATCGAAACATTAAAGAGAATAAATAATTGCGACAACAAAAATATCACGCTCGTTGTCAATTTGTATTTTTTTTAATTCGACCCTGAAATATTAATCTAAATCGGAGCATGCATAACTCACGTGTACCTCAATTCCATACCTTAAATAACGTAAAATTACCTTTCTATATTTCATGCTACGAAAAACTAATCAATTATTTAGAACGTAAATTAATTAATATACCTTTTATCCGCTTTGGATATCCGCTAATATATCCCATGGTTACAGTGATTTTGCTAGCGACCACAAAGCTTGTCATCTCATAGCGATAAAACGTTAAAAAGCCATATGTAACTAACTACATATTTATTTCCTGATTACCACAAAAAAAGAAAGATTAGGTACGTATCATGAATTCCAAAACAAAACGTATCTGCAAACGTTAGTGAGTCACCTACATGAAAACCATGATTGATATTATTAGTATTAAGAAGAAAGCAAGTCTTATTATCGCTGAGTTTGAATTATTACTCGTAATTTTTTTTATCAACCATCTATTGGTATCACCGTGTTTTTTTATAATAAATTACGAGTCCCGGCAGAGGTTTCCTCCCTGAAGAAAAGCCCTAATACTAGATCACAATGCAATTTGACTAGTCCAAAATAAAACTTAACTCTCAGATCATACAAAAAAAACATCAAAATAATTCTACTAGCCGTATAAGAGGTGACAGAGGACACCTCACTTTCCGGCTCACGCAGGTGCTCACTGGGCATGGTTGCTTCGGTGAGTTCCTGCACCGGATCAGAGCCGAGCCGACGGCAGAGTGCCACCATTGTGATTGCGACTTGGACACGGCAGAGCATACGCTCGTCACCTGCCCCGCATGGGAGGGGTGGCGCCGTGTCCTCGTCGCAAAAGTAGGAAACGACTTGTCGTTGCCGAGTGTTGTGGCATCGATGCTCGGCGACGACGAGTCGTGGAAGGCGATGCTCGACTTCTGCGAGTGGACCATCTCGCAGAAGGAGGCGGCGGGGCGCGTGAGAGACGCACAATCCCGCCGCCGTCGAGCGGGGGCCAGGGAGGCGGATCTCGCCCAAGCCCTGGCCCTCTAAGTGTTTCGGGTCCCCCCTCACATGTCGGTCTGGGGACCGGCGAGGGGGGCCTAAGAAGACGACGTGCAAGCTGCTCTGCACGCGTTTTACGTAAGAGCATCCGGGTGATGGAAGACCGGCTATCCTCGACCCACGCTGGTTCTGGTCCAGCGGGGTATTCCGTAGGATAGCTCACTCTAACCGGCGCCATCTAGGCGGGCTTCGGATAGCCTGCCGACCGAGAGGGCTGGTGGTCGTGGCGCCGACGACCGCCGGTCCGGCGTCCCGAGGGGGAGGATGATGGGAGAGATGTGCTCCGCACTAAACGCTTCACTTTCCCCCCCTTTGCCTCTTCATGAGTTCTGTCTCATGCGAGGTTTGGACGTTGGTTGTTGAGCGACAGGAGGTTTTAGTCAGTTCGACTCTGACATGCTCCGCCCTCTATCCCCAGTGGAGGGCGGAAGTCCGGCGATTTCCTCCTGAACAAAAAAAAAAAAAAAGCCGTATAAGAGAAAATTTAATGATAAATACGCGTACAGAAGAATCTACTGGATAATATTTTGAAAGTTATCAAACTGTTCTAAGTATAGCCAGGCTTTTGAGTACGCAAACGAGCATACGGCTCTGATGGCGAGTGGTTATCGTCGCCCATGGACTTCAGAAATGCCAGGGGCAAACCGCTGCCTACATCTTCTGAACCTTCACCGATCGCTACCACCATTTTGTCTATTTCTTCTGAGAAACAATAATGCGAAACTTTTTGGCGGATCGCCTTTATTTATAACGAATTTGAGGTTTGATCCTAAAATTTGTACGTGAACATTGGGATCACTATGCCAGTTGGTTATTACACGACACTAATAAAACATGAACATCTCTTCAAAGCGTATTTTAGGTTTTACATGTATTCTTAATGACCGTTCGGGTATTTGGGTAACGGTTGACATAAAACGTGTACTTAAAATGAGGACTTAAGATATTTTCGTAAACATAAGGCGAATTTAAATTTTGCACGCATCATAATGATCATGATTTGGCATCATACTAAACGTTCGAAACGGTGAAGCATTTCAAAACATTTGTCACGTTTTTTGGACCAATTTTCTTTGCGGGTAAATCGGTCAAATCTGGCGGGTAGGTCTATATCTGACTCCCAATAAAGTTGGACGAACTCTAAAGCAATTCAGTACCGGCCAGATTGACGGCAAACGAACTTGTTATGTACGATGTCCCGATTTTCGCGCCACTACCGTCCTTGCCTGTACCCCTGGTATTGTTGAAGTCCATAACCTACGGTATCTACAAACACTAACATCAGATGAGCCATCTCCAATGCCACTAAAGACGAAAAAAACCCAGTGAAACATTATTAGTCGTCGTTGCCGTAAACACGTCACTTTGGATCCTCCCGATCCACTAACGGTGCTATTAGATACCTCAAGCACCGGTCACCGTTCCTGTCGAACCCGTCGCTTGCGACGCAGGATTCGGCAAATAACCACAGACACAGCCCACGTTTCTCACAAGGTCTTCTCAGTGGGTAGCGTTTCCGATCTGGTGGTAGATTCTGCGAAGCACTGCTCTTGCTAGGGCTAGTGTTAGCAACGTCCTCAGGTTAGAGCCCCGTGAGCTCACCTACTCGCTAATAATACTATGGGCAGCGTACCACCACACCCACCATACTCATCATTTCGTAAGTACCATCGTAACGCCAAACAGATTAATCCCGATAACGTTTCGTACAACTCCTGAACACTGGACGGACAAACGCTCAGCCGACGTCTGGACAGAACAAAAATAACCACGATGTTTTTGATACGCGCGCGATGCGAGGTGCAAGTGTCGGGCAAGTTTCTCTAATAATAAAACTGTGACAGGGTCGAGGGGCGTGTCGACCTATCATTTTACTGTCTCATAAAAAACCTAATCACAAACGAGATCAACGAAAATGTTTTCAGCTTGTAGCTTATAGCCTTCTAAGAGCATTTTTAATTAGTGGATAAAGGGAGGGAACTATTGCTAGTTCTGACGTCAAAGCACACTTTGCTATACAATCCCCGGTCATCGGTCTCGTCGAACCCGTCGCTTGTGACGAAGGGCTCGGCGAGTAAATTAACCCATAGACACAGCCCACTGAGTTTATCACCAGATCTTCATAGTGGGTCCGATCCAGTGGTAAATTTTACACTGCTCTTGCTAGGGTTCGCGTTAGCAACGTCGTCAGGTTAGAGCCCTGTGAGCTCACCTACTCGCTCGGTTACGCTTTTATAGCCTCTCAAAGCTACCAGCTTGGGTAGGAAAAAAAAAGAAAAATATAACTACAATCAATTTCAATTCCCACATAAAACTATTAGTTGAAATAAGTTTATTCCTTTTTTTTTTTCTATATGAATTGTATTATTCAGTGTCGTTTGGTTATGCACATAAGACACCAGTATTCTCTTCAGTTTGTCAAATTATTAGGGACGGTATCGGGACCAATTCTCCACATTAAGCCTATCGAAAGCGATGAATCTGTACACACTAATACGTCAATAATATCGTCGAAGACCATATATAGCTGACGTCGTAGTATCCTAGTTTCTATTAATTTCACTCCCCTGCCATTTCGCAATAAACACATTAACCACAATCCGTTACAAATTTGTACATAGTTAATATAACATAGTTAATATAACATACATATTTACATTATTAAGTGGAATACAAAATGTTCCAAGTTTTTCCCCATGATTGACACTGATACGCCAAGATTAATGTATGACACAGTAATCAGAATTCTTTTTTTTTGCCTACTTATACTGATAGCCTTGAAAGGCTATATCAACGTTACCCTAGCGTGTAAGTGAGCTCTCGGGGCTTAAGGTGTTGCTAACACTGGCCCTAGCAAGAGCAGTGCTTCGCAGAATCTACCAGCGGATCGGAAACACGACCCACTGAGAAGATATCTCTAAGATATACACAAATATATGTAGTTGACAATGTTTAGTGGCGATCGATTGTTACATACGTTTATTTTTACAGGACAACGGCTAATAATATAATATATAAAAAATAACCTTTGAACCGGAGCTCAATGTTTTTCTATTCGTTTTCCATTAATTTCTTACATAGGTATATCAATCTGAAATTATTAATGTCACCCCGATTAGTTCCCTCTTAGCACAAACACAAAGCTGTCGAGTGCCTTAGCGCTTCTATTCATTTCTCCGAGACTTGAAAATTGCGAATAGTATTATAGTGTACATGTATTATGTCTTCGAAGGACTTAGCATCGAACGTTCTAGACGTACGTTGTTGCTGTTTCGGCGCCACTAGAATTGAGACCAATTGCATTGATCAGCTGTATTAAGTGACACACATTTCAGTCGTTTCGTAATTTATATCAATTTCGTTGTGTTGAAATGTAGAAATTCGATGACCAAATAGACACACGTGTGGACCTCCTCCTTCACGCTCTAGTGCATTTGGATTTCATTAAACGCCTACCGATGTACTAGCATGTCGATCGGACAATACCAAACAATACCAATTAAAAACCGGTCACGAAGGTATCCGCCGTTTTCTTCCAGCAAATTCGGCAATACCAAACAAAATATGAATCACAATCCGGCCGGTTTATTCGCATCAAACGACTCGGCATAGTCGTGTTCAATTTCAATTTCCAGTCCAATTTTTCTAACGATATGCTAATAAGCACTCAACGAATAGCTTCCATGGTAAAGGAATAATATGGGGTAATAAAAATCAAAACCGCAAAAGCTTTGCGTAACTACAACTGTGACTAGACCCAAGTCTCAAGGTGGAGGCGGCGGCATTGGTCCTAGCGGCTGCATAAAATATCCCATTTCTTCATAAATCGCTCGCTGCTATACCATGATCCCGATGCGTTTAAAAGTGGTGGTAGGACCTCTTGTGAGTCCGCGCGGGTGGGTACCACCACCCTGCCTATTTCTGCCGTGAAGCAGTAATGCGTTTCGGTTTGAAGGGTGGGGCAGCCGTTGTAACTATACTGAGACTCTTAGAACTTATATCTCATGGTGGGTGGCGCATTTACGTTGTAGATGTCTATGGGCTCCAGTAACCACTTAACATCAGGTGGGCTGTGAGCTCGTCCACTCATCTAAGCAATAAAAAAAAAAACGTAAATCCCAGTCAAGGGCAGCGCTGCATCTGTCACACACAAAGAAATCCCGTATCATATGTTTTATTTGTAAAAAAAAAAACAACTTTAATTGCTCTCCAGAAATGGTTCCCGTTTATTTTTATATTGAAGGTTACGTTTCGTGGCAGTCAGAAATCGTCTTGAGTATACGATCTTATAATATTTCATAAAGGACGAATCTTTATCTTTTTCTTTATTATGGTCATTGTCGGTGAGACTTGCACGGTCTTCTTAATGCGTCGCAATTCCGATTCGGTGGTAGATTCGGCGAAGCACTGCTCTTGCTAGGGCCACCGTAAGCAAGTCCTCTCAGGATATTCCCAGGTGAGCTCACTTACCAGCCTGTAGTTGAAATAGCGCTTAGGCTACCAACGATTAGCTGGAGTGCTGAGATAGCAAGCACTCTTTAACTATAGGCACAAACTTGAAGCCTGTTATGACTAGAACTATTTTTAAGGTTTAATATGGAGTTCAATACATTCATTTTATTATTAGTTGTAGTCTGTTTATGTTGCAGCAATCTTCGTATGAAAAGTTATTTTTTTGGGATTAGGTGGAGCTCAACGGACTTCCATCTACACGTTGGGGATGGCAAGCGGAACATATTGTAATTGAACTGACTAAAGCCCTCTGTCACTCTACAGACGGCACCCGAACCTCTGATGAGGGCAAGGTGATACATTTACATAGAGCGCCAACCTGTCCCCACTGGACGCCGAAATGCCAAAACTCTCAGTCTGCGGTCTGTCCGAAGACCGCCTAGACGGCACCACCAGCTCGTATCCCCACGATACCCGTTGACTCAAAACTACCATGGATTGGGGAGTGCGGTTATCCGTCACCTGTTGCCCTTTCACAAGATGCGTGTAGAGCAGCTTCTCTGTGCTTTAACTTCTTGGATCCATCGCGCCTGTCTTCAAATCAATATACGAAGAGGAACCGAAACACTTAGGAAGGCAGAATTCGGGCAGATTTCTAACCCGACCCTCGCCTCGACAGCGAAGAGTCGGCTCGACTTCTGTGAGTGCACCATCGTACAGAATCAGGCGGCGTAGCATCTCTCTCCCCCGGCCCTCAAATTAGGAGATATCGAGATTTTATTTCTTCATCATCTGTCGTTGGGATTGTATCGTGTAGACGCCAATGTTAATAGATTAGTTATATAAAAAAATGCTCAGAATATTTCTATCCTGACATGCCAACCTGAGCCATTGGCGCTGATATTTGAGCCTAGGTAGTTAAAATTGATAACGATACAACAATTCTGGCACAAATATGATACCAAGATTCATTCAAAATTCAAGTTGATGAAAATTCAACAACATGATCGAGGTAAATATTTACAAAACAAAATATAACCTAAATCCAAGTTAAGTTATTGGGGAATACGAACTTCCAATTTCCCCTTCATAAAATATTCATTTGTTTTGTATCCAATCCAAAGGAAATTACTAGTGAATTCGACAGCGTCCTTGTAACAATAAATAAATAGTGACCCCAATGTTAAAATTATGGAGCGTTTATAGTGTAAAAGCGATTGACTTCTTAACCGACTTCAAAAAAGAAAAACGAGGTGTCCGAAATCATTACGTATTTTAATAGCTGTGTCTCCGACCCTTAATGCGGTCCCGTTTTTTTTCTTTTCTTAATATCTGTTGACCTTTCCTGTATTCGTATAAATTTCCAAAAATACCTATTGTTTGAATAATTTTGGCACAGATTCGAAACAAATCATTTTCTCTCATTCATCATAAGATGTAAGTATTGTTATTTCCCAGGTATTTAGTGTAAACAATTAGGTTAAAGTTTGAAGTCAATTTTAAAGGCAATTACGCAAATCATGATTTTTGCGGGTGTAATTTTTTTTTATTGACCTTGTAGGCAGACGAGCATACGGCCCTCTTGATGTTGAGTGGTGACCATCGCCTATGAACTTCAGCAATGCCAGGGGCAGAACCAAGCCACGGCCTCCGTTAATTTTTATTACACGATAATATTCCCTTCAGCGTGGAACTCATCCGTGAACATTTGTTAAGTACATATTTCATTTAAAAAAATGCCTACTTGTTTGCTGCGGGATTCGAACGCGAGCACAGTCGCATCGCACGATACGAATGCACCGGGCGTCTTATCCTTTAGGCCGTGACGACTTCAAATTTTCGACGGTGACTTTTTTCATACACGAGATTGCGATCCTTACCTATAACCCTCCACAACCTAACCGTGCGGGCTTTCAACGCACTCCGTACCGACACTAGTAAAAATACATTGACTTAAGCGTCAATTAATTTATTACAATCGAAACGAATGCACTACCCACGAACCTATTTACATATCTATTTGTGTGTGATCGTAAATATAAAACGTGACCAACATCAATGAGGATATACGTGAGGTAGTAACTTTGTAATATATACATGTACTTTACATTGATATTACTTCTGTTAATACCATCGTTATCTGAGGTGTATTCTGTAATAATATAAGTTAAATACGCTAAGCTAAATATTATAGAACACATACCTACGCTTTATATGCATTTAGGGTCGAGACTAGATAAATGGAACATCAACTAGCACGTTAGGGTTGTCACTTTTTTGGTGAACTAAGACGATGAAATATGACTATAGCGATGCAAGAAGTGTAATCGCTTACGAACCTGTATCTGTACCTGAACCTGAAACCACGGCCCATCTGGTGTTAAGGTTACAGAACCCCATAGACATTACTCTTTTTTTTAACTAATCTACCTAGGATAGCCTTGAGAGGCTATGTCAACGTAACCCTAGCGTGTAGGTGAACTTTCGGGGATCGAACCAGGAGGCATTGCTAACACTGGCCCTAGCAAGAGCAGTGCTTCGCAGAATCTACCAACGGATTGGAAACGCGACCCACTGAGAAGACCCGACGAGAAACTCATTGGGCTGTGTCTATGGGTTAGTTTACTCGCCGAACCTTTCATCGTAAGCGACGGGTTCAACGAGAACGGTGACCGGTGCTTGAAGTACCTAAAAGCACCGTTAGTGAATCGGGAGGATCCGAAATGACGTGTTTAGGGCAACGTCGACTGTTTACTATTCAGTCCACAGGATCGGGTATGAAGACATTACGTGAACGCGGTCTCGCACTTAAAAACAAAACTAGTGAATTTTGTAAGCCAGCACGGGTAGGGATCACCTCACTACCTATTTCTGCCGTGAAGCAGTAATGAGTCCAGCAGCAGACAGCAGCTATGTTTAAAATTCGGTGCTTTCGGATCTTGAAACACCGTCCTCGTCAAACTCGTCGATTACGACAAAATGTTAGACTACGGAACCAACCCATAGACACAACCCATTGAGTTGTGGGTGGGTGGATTCTGCGAAGCACTGCCCTTACTAGGGCTAGTGTTCGCAAATTCTCTCAGGTTGAGCCCGTGAGCTCATCTCTACCCGTCCGGGCATAGCTGGAATAGCCCCTTAGGCTACCAGCGAACAGGTAAGGAAAAAAAACTAGGAAACGTAATAAGTGAGGTGAGTAAAAAAAAATCAGCCGTAAACTTAAACGTTTGATATTAAGGTCGAATTTAGAATGTTACGAATATTACGTTACCAAGATCGATCGTATTCAAATTACAATTATTATTAATATGATCATGGCGCCATCTTTACATATACGTGTATAGTCATTAAATAAACATGTTCGCCGGTGTGGCGTTTATCACGAACGAGTCCCGCACGCAGCGAATTAAGATGGAATCAGGTTTTAGAGGTCATCGAACTGCCCTTCCCGTTCTATTTTCTAACATAAAAAACTATTTACGCAAAAATGACCCAACAAGAATGAAACAAATACGATTGGATAAACAAGAGATTCGGGAAGGCCGTTCTTAATATGCTAATAAGAAAAATAAAGATTTACGTCTATTAAGTAGCTCGCAGTGTCCCTGGTCCATTAAATAGACAATGGAAATGTAATTTATGTCTTCCAATTAAAGTTAAAAGTAAAAATTCTTTTTTTTTTTCAAACCATAATCCATATTCTGCGTCTATTTAAGCGATAAGACTGCTCTTTAATATGAGGAGAGGCGATAAGAATGAAATTATCTAACTTTCCAAAGTTTTTCCTTTGGTGTGAAATGAAGATGAATGCTTTTAAAAACCACTGTAGTTTAAGCTATATATGATTTTACAGCCAAGAATAGATTTATTAAAGCAACTTTAATAGCAAAATGCACTATCAAATAACCAACACGCTGAGTCAGCCTTTGATAATAAATAATAAATACCACTCTTTTTTTTTTTAAACGTCTTCGAATTGTTCCTTTTTACGTAACACCGTCCATCTCATAATAATAAAATCAGTCGACTTATTTACATCGACATTGCTCCCTACAAAGATTACGTAGTTACTTTCAAGTTTTATGCTGCTCGCTTTTATGGTCTCCTGGTACATCCAGAAATAAACATTTTAGTATTCAACGTTAAAAAACCTCATTTATCTTCGGTTGGAGATATCTTATAGATAATAGATATATCTATAGATACGTAAAATAGTAATAATAACAAAATGAAATGAAAATATAATAGACACCAATACTTTTGTCTATACAACGCAGTGTTAACGCTTGGATAACGTGACCATACGTCCCGCTTGGGGCGGGATTGTCCCGCTTTGAGGCTGTCCGTCCCGCTGTCCCCAACGAGAACAAAAATTTCCCGCTTTCATTTATCTGTTGTGCATGTGTTTATTAGAAACATACCGAACTTACTTATCCCAAATCCTAATTTTATTAAAAATACATGCTAGTAATTTTGCTGTAGAAAAGTAGTTTTTTGTTGCGAAATTATTTATAAATATTATTTTAAGGGCAAGTTGGTGTAAAAATTAAGATTTCAGTGAGGGTAAGGTACCATAATAAATGATTTCAAGTAATTTTTTAAACTATATTTTTTTATTTTGCACTTAAATATTACATCTTATCCCGACATACCCTATATAGTATGTATATATTTATATACGAAATTCCGTAGGCATCCCGCTTTGACACGGAAAAAAATGGTCACCTGGATCACGTTGAGAATAAATGTTTAATACTGCATTGCTGATACATTACAATGCTAATAGAACAATCCCTCACGGCTGATCGCGTTCGAAGATTGCACATAATGATGGATGAATTTGAATCGGAACCCGCCCCCAATCTCCGCCATTACATGGCTCGATGGCCAGCCGCGCATTAATATCATTACAGAACGACTGGGCATATTCATTTTTTACCAGCAAGCTCGTATTTCCTCAAAATCTCAATATATAAACATTCGATGAAACATGAAACGTTGCTCAGAAATAATTTAAATTTATATCAACGAAATATTTTGAAAATGGTTTTATTTATATAAACACGGTTACGGTCCTTAAGCAGTGAAGCTTTAAAATCCAAATTTAACTTCAGGCGTGGCTATGAATCAGCGGTCGGAGAACCGGAGTAAATTACCCCAAATGGGGTAAAATGAAATTTTGGGGAGTAAAAATGAAACTTTTGTGAGTAAAAAGTATATATTGAAGTGAAACTTCTTTAGAATCGTTGTGATTTCAAACTCATAAAAATATCATATGAATTATAAAATAACAAGAAATTATCATTTACTTATATTTTCTGTGGGGGCGATTTTTTTCCTTCAACTGTATATTACATATATATTACTATTATTACCGTTATGTATTAGGTACCAGGTATTAAATTGATAAATTGAATAAATGATGATTAAATTAAGTTTTTAGTTATTGTTTTCTTTTCAAAATTATCATGGGGGCTATAATATGAAAGGTGCTAAAAAGAAGCGATTTCGTTTTTTTTTTGTTCTTCGCCATGACGTAATATCAACTTACACAAAAATATTTTGGGGTAATATAATTAAAAAAGTTCCCCGACCGCTGCTATAAATGAAATCAAATTTTCTTGAACGACAAGTTCTTTCTATTTTATAAATTTACCATAAAATACTTTCCAAAAGTTCGTAAGTGTAAACAAATAAATTAGTTATTAAAAATGAATATTACAGTCCACAACCAAATAATTCCTGTCCCCATAGCGTAAAAGACTTTACATTGTAATCCTCAACGTAAATCAATCAATCAAATCAACGAGGTACATGAATGATGATTCATCTAGTAAGTTATAATATGCAACATGTGTCATGTGGCGCATCTTGTGTTATTGTATATCCCGCGTTTACAAAATGATCAAAGAAATAATGAAATACCCAACTAGCCCGTACACACACAAACAAATACAGCGAATACAGTTGAAAAAAAAAATACCGTCATGTTTTTATTTGTATATTTGGTCCAAGTCGTCGTGGCCTAACGGATAAGACGTCCGGTGCATTCGTGTTGAGCGATGCACCGGTGTTCGAATCCCGCAGGCGGGTACCAATTTTTCTAATGAAACACGTACTCAACAAATGTTCACGATTGACTTCCACGGTGAAGGAATAACATAGTGTAATAAAAATGAAACCCGCAAAATTATAATTTGCGTAATTACTGGTGGTAGGACCTCTTGTGAGTCCGCGCGGGTGGGTACCACCACCCTGCCTATTTCTGCCGTGAAGCAGTAATGCGGTTCGGTTTGAAGGGTGGGGCAGCTGTTGTAACTATACATGAGACCTTAGAACTTATATCTCAAGGTGGGTGGTGCATTTATGTTGTGGATGTCTATGGGCTCCAGTAACCACTTAACACCAGGTGGGCTGTGAGCTCGTCCACCCATCTAAGCAATGAAAAAAAAAAACATTACCTAATTCCAAGTGTAATGTGACAAATGCTATGCATGTGTGCAAAGAATAAAGGAAGCGATAGCGGACTGTCGATAACCCTGTGCTTACATTTGATCACTTGAGTACAGAATAAGGACGTTCGGATTGCCGATAATACCGATCTGAGTATCGTATGGAAAGTTTAGTTTGTAAAAATGGAATATATTGTTACATTACTACGCATTTTGCACAGAGCGTTTTACCCACTAGAAAAGAACGTTTATCAGCATAAAACCCACCGCATTTCGTAAATTACTAAATCTATATGAATAAAAAGGCGATGTGTTCAATGTCCCTATAGACTACAAAACGGCTGGACTGATTTCGATAAAATTTTCAGGAAATCTTCAGGTTGCCTTAGCGGATGATCCTGTGAAGTTTGGTAGCGATCGGATCCAAGTCAAATCAAAGATCGGTCAGCAAAACGGGCGGGATTGACTAGTATTTCGCAAGAACGAGGTTGAATCTGTTTACGATATAATTTAGGGATGTGACGGCCTAGCAAGGATTAGAATGTTATCTAGGACAATAATTACCCGAAGCTAAATGTCAATAGGCTTTTATAAGCCATGCGGACGGTGTTTGAATACGAGGAATAGAGAACGGGAAAATGACACAAAAGACTCCAGGGATGAAAGAGATAAGGTTGACAGCTTGTCCAGTCTCTAAAACCTCAGATAGATTGATGGTATGCACTATGCGTTGATAATCATCCGACTAAAATGAAACACGGTACAGATTTTGGCACTGCAAGCAGGGTTTTTATCATAGCATCATCAGCATGCGATAGGTAGCGTGCGAATAGTTTCAAGAAACCAATTAATTTCGTGCAATTGGCGTTAAAAATAAAATTGGCGTAAAAACGTGACAGTCGTTCAGAAAGTGTTCATTTAATCCAATTATTGAAACCCAATTGGAAATAGTCCAAGTTCGCGAAAAAATTATGGACATCTATCAAGTCAAGTCTGAACTTAATGTTTCGGAACCAAAAACAACCGTCAATCTTTTGGTTTGTTATTGAGATTTAAACTCATTTTAAATGTCAACTAGCGTCATCTATGTTATGAGTTTGGAACTACTAGATAAGCATTGAATTTTCACAGGTCAAACGTTCGCGCTGCTGTATTTGTAATTAACAGGAATGCAATAACAACAAGCCAACCAAAGTTGAGTGACATTGGCAGTACCAAGTGGGTGGTTGCAAGAGATACTTTTAATATTCGTTCGTTTTTTAGTATATTTGAGATTAACGTACTTACTAGCTTTTTTCTCGAAAACTATGTTTATTGCACAAGTTCAATAGATGGCTCTTAGCATTGCGGAAGTTAAAAGGTCATCAGAGCCTATTTATATCAAAACCCATTAACATCAGAACCACCTTAATGAGATCAAAGTCCCAATTGTATAATATTTTCAAACTAGAATGCCATAAAATTATATTAACTTCATTGTATATACTACACCTACCCTAGCACAATACCTTCTACCATTCCACTCTGAGACTTATTCATGGTAGTATCGCAGACCTCCAGAAAAATTACCTGTGGTAATTTAAATAAAAATTGGAAACAATTTTAAATATAATATCTGACATATTCAAAGATTTCAAAAGCACCCCTGGTAAATATAGTGGTCAATGTTATTCTAGTTTAGTTGTTCTTAGCTAAAGTAGTCAAATCTAGTTTAGTAGCTCTTAAAAATTTATGTTTATTGTCAAGAAGATCTGATGAAGTCAAGTACCGCAAAACCGTTGAACGGGAAGCCATTTTTTTGCTACAGAATGGCAAATCTTTTCAAAGTACACATGACAGTTAATACTATATAATAATATAGTTAATATATTATAGCTGTTTTTTTTTAAAAACTATAATTTAAGCTCTACCCGCATTGATAAAATAATAAAATTTTATTGCTGTTTGTGGAAGATTTAAACCCTGTATTATAAAAGTAGTTGGCATCTGGTGCACACATATTGAGCTGTATGATTATGTTGGTGTTAACATCCTACAAGAGGGTACCAATTTTTGTGTAATAAAATGGTGTCTTGTAATATTATTAATTGATATTAATAATTGTATCCACTAAAGTTCACAAATGACTTCCAGAATATAGGACTAAAATTCTGTGGTAAAAATCTTCATCAATATAATTTACCTAATTACAATACAGTTGAAACCCCACAACTGATATCTCTAAGAGAGTGGTATCTACTTTGCATCTAGGGGCCCAAGTCCACTTAACGCCAAGTTTGGCTATGAATTTGTTTCTCACATTTATAAAAAACAAAAATCTTTTATTTCAAGACATCATAGTCTCATAGTGCATTAGTACTTCAAATAACTTAAGAACTATATTAGTATTTCAGTAAATATATCAACTCCGTCCCTGGCAGCCTCATCGAGCAGCATGTAGAACATACAACTTGATGAACCTTCTCAGAGTCCGGCCATCCAGTCTTTTTTCTAATACCCTCAAGATGTTGTCGATACTTCCTCCTATATATGCAATAACAAAGAAAATGAAAAATGTCTATCTACCCACACCATTTTTAAATATAGATTGAAATTCTTTCTTTATAACTTTCCATACATTATTTTTGCCAGCCTATTTAGAAACATCACTACTAAGCATCAACTGTCTTTATTTCCGGGAATAATTTAATTACATCCTAATTAAGTAGATTGATGAGAGTTAAACTGTAGTTTAATTTTGTAAATTTTAATCTAGAGTTCAGTTATTGAAACTACTTAAATACATTTATTTCGTTTTGTATTATAATTAGCATAAAATTCATGAAAACTATCTACAATTAATTACTTCCATCTAATAATATAGTTTAAAGATAAAAATCAGTAAATTTTAAGGGACCGTTAATGGTTTATGGTGCTTCCATTTTGAATTATGTAACATTATTTTCTAATTGGAATATTTAGGGCAATTGATTGAGGGTAGTTGGTAAATCGACATTTTCTTGAATATTTACGTTATCTCTTATGACATTCCTTTGTTACGGTGAAAGTTGCAGGTGGTTGCATAAACATTTTTCGATTATTACAAAACCAAAACGATAATACTGTTAATCACGTTGTGATCTATAAACAAAGACACTGAACATCAAACTGCTATTTATTTTCTCAAGGTTGACAAAATGATGTACCCATTAAATAGGTCTGTCAATGCAGATATGTTTGTGCGTATAATTATAGTTTCATACCTTCTGGACGCTGAAGTAAAAAGACTACACCAAAATCCAGATCTTTCCGATGATTCCACACAAAACACACACAAGAGTTTTTAAAACGTTGCGAATTAATGCTCTCACAAAACCAAGAACATCAGACGGAACAAGAAGCAAAACAAGAAGGAGACTATAATTTCAACAAAATATATGCAAGAAAAAGATGCAATAGGACTGAATTGTCCTTGGTGTTTCTTTACAAATTATGTTTTTCTCTCTTTATTTTCATATTCAAGACCGAGACAAGTAGTGGTGTGACAGTTCAAATTGAAAGATCAGCTGTCAAATTAAAAAGAGAAAGACTATATAACCTACCTACCATCCAAACAAAATTTATGCCATAGTGCTTTTTGTTCTACTCGGTAATCCATAGTGTAAAATCAGCTGTTATTTTCTTTTAACTTTTTTCAAAAGTGGTTGAAAAGCATACATGGTATTTGGTGAAATCAGAAGATGCAGACGTAAATTATATATCTTTGGCTCCGACTGTTTTGTGGAGGCTGTAGACAGGAACTGTAATTTCATCAGTATGTCACCATGCAATAAACAGTTATTAGTGACTACAATATAAATCGTTAAGACCTTAACTACCTAAGGCATTTTCAAATTTATTTCCAATTGGCTTAATGTGTTTCTTAAAAATGTTTTTCGTGGTTTGAATGAACAATTCCTTGTCTATATAATTTCGTACATTTCATCCAGGAAAATATCGTATATGGGGCCGGTGATTCTGATTTTTTTTATTAAATCTACCTATATACAGAGACCACAAACACGCTCGACACGTAAATATAGGTAGGCAACAATAAAGGTATATAGTGATAGCTTTATCTCTTCACCTTCATCTCTTCTCCTTCTTTCGTCGATAATCCCTAATTCTGAGGGTCATGGCCTCAAATAATAGCTCTTTGCTGGATTATCCTTCACCTCCGTATGATAAATTATGGTGTATATTAGGTAATTTACTTTCAAGATCTAAATAGTTGTTTGATCTGTTTACTAGTGTGATTTACTTTATACGACCTACACGGGCGGATCCAGCTTTGGCGCCAGGAGGGGGTCACATAGTCGTGGGCAAGTTAAGAACTTATAATTTAATTTTGATAACAATAGATAATAAATAAATCATGATGTTCTTCAATTAGTCCAAGTTAGTTCAAGTCCTGATTAGATTTGTTTGTTCTCTTGGCGGTCCACGGTATGCGGAGCATTCTTCGCCAACACTACATCTCAAACGCTTCTACTTTTTTCCGCTCTGTTGTTCGAATCGTCCACGACTCTGCACCATAGAGGAAAATCGAGAAAACCAACGTCCGGACTAGTCTCATCTTGGTAGCATTGGAGACTTTTCTGTCCTGCCAAATACGTATAAGCTTGTTCATCGCAGCTTTGGCCATTTGAGTCCTTCTCTTGATCTCTCGTTCGCTTCCTCCCTGGGAGATCAGGTGTAAAGTGTGTTAATAGTGTATGTGTGCAATAAAGCGTGCTCTCTCTCACTCTCTCTCTCTAGGTTCATAATATTGTACCAGCAATAATACTAAGTGATTTTTAGATTGGTTCCGATTTAAGATGGCTCTGCTTCTGCTTTTACTTCTTACTTGTAAGCATAGTAGGTAAGCATTGCATTAACTTCTCTATTTACTAATCCTTACTCACGATAATATTATTTTTGTCTTCACAGACCGATTTGCTATTGCTATTACATGCGTGCGCGCGTGCGTGTGTCCACTGATTGCAAAAAATGTTTACCTAGTACAACGAATAAATAATTTATTCGTAGACCTAGTACCTATTTTTAAATTATCGTTTTATAATTCTATCAAATTTTAATATTCTATGGTACCTTTGTCATTCATAGACAATATGACTTTTTGGCGGGAACGCGAGTAGTGAAGTTGTGCGATTTGTTTTATTTTGTCTATTTAGTGTTTCTTCAGGTTTAAATGTGTAATAACGGTGGTTTATTAACTGTTTAATATCTGTGAAAGTGCACAAATGTGGGAAAATGAAACAAAGCTGCTGGACGTAACTTCTCGGGTTCCTCCAAAAAGTCCATTGAAAAATCTCAGTAAATGACCACCATTTTACTGCGATTATATTTCATCCCATCTCATTTCATTAAATTTCATCCCAGTTGATTAATGTTTCAAATTAATCATCTTCATTTCATTTCACTCCATATTATCATTTTTCATAAAATTAAGAATATAAAGTAAAATAAGACATGACTTAAAGGTCTTAGTTACCAGGTCATAAAATCTCTTAAAAAAAAATCATAGACAATAAAAATCTACTACATATGTCTGACAATGTCTGACCTACCAACTAAAAGTTGTTTTTGATTTTTTTTTATTGTTATAACTCGTTACTGTAGTAAATTTGGACTGGTTCCAATTTCCCAACAAAAATCTTAATATTCATGAAATTAGGCCACTATTTCAATTAAAAATCTGTAGATTCACTATTGTAAGATTTCTGCTTCTTTTAGCGTCAGTTGTTCATAACAATAACCTTTCGTCATTGTGAAATTATTAATTACGTCTAATTAGATCGGAAAATCTGTTGAAGTTTTAAGATTTGTGAATAATAGTAGCAGTGAGCGGCATGGCTAAGGAAGAAGATGATGATTTACCAGACAAAGATGCAGCCAAGGAATTTTACGCAAAATATGAACCCAAAGAAATCATAGGCAGGTGTGTATTTTTTTGTAATGATCACTTGATTATAATTTTAACGTCAATTTCGCCTTAAAGAACATAGGGTTTTGTGAAACCAATCATAGTCTCTGAAGAATTCTGTGACCTTGGCTTATTCGGAACTTCCGCCAATTGAACAAAATTAGTAACAGGGCATATCAGATACGGTATCGTGCTACAGATGTTCAGATTAAGATCGTTAAACGGAAAAACTACATTTTATTGTTAAATCTAACACATAATCCATTTAAAAAATCTAATATTCTAGAGGCATAAGTTCTACTGTGCGAAGATGCATAGAGAAGGAAACGGGACGAGAATATGCAGCCAAGATCATAGACCTAAGTCAGGAATCACAAGATGGAGTGGACACACACACAATGAGAGATGCCACTCGTCAAGAAATACATATATTGAGGATGGTCTCTGGACACCCATACATTAGTGAGTGAGTTCTTAATGATTTGTCAAATGTATCAGAGATATAAAATTTTAATTTAACTCCAAAACCTTGATAGCCCACTCTTCTTCTATATCTTTCCCTCACTACTGAGGATCGCGACCACATGCAACACATGATAGCACACACTAAATGTTAATTTGGGAATAACGACAAAGGGAAGATCTTCCACTGAGTGGGTGATATTGTTCGGTAGACCAAGGGGCGAAATGTTTTTGTTCGGTACCTGTGTATATGCAAGTTTTATCTTGAAAATGTAGTAAGCGACATTCAGGCATCTGTCAAATATCTTGTGTTCTATGATAGCTACCTGCCACATGAGTAAGAAATAGTCTGATTTATTTTGTTAGCTATAATGTGATGTCAGTAATAAAATATTCTAAAACATTTATACCATTTCAGTTGAACTTCAAGATGTGTTTGAATCAGAGACATTCATATTCTTAGTATTTGAGCTATGCAAGAATGGAGAATTGTTTGACTATTTGACATCTGTAGTTACACTCTCTGAAAAGAAAACTAGGTATATAATGAGGTGAGTATTTCAATTACCTTTAGTTTTCCATTTCCTGTAAAATTCATGAAATCACATGGCATTACCTGTTAAGGATCGGCACTCAGCTGAAGTTTATTGATAGGGCTTTGACAGGTAGATCTTGGTTCGTCAATTGCTGTTGACACCTATTGAAGATGACATTTTTACAATAATTACTCTTGTAAACTTACAACCTTAAAACCAGTGAATATAATTTCATTAAAATTTTCAAATCTTATGTAATTGAGTGATTTCTTTTCGACACAATTATTTATAGATATATGTTTACGTTTATTTCATTATGGCTTAAACTATGGTAAACAAAGTTAGCTAAAATAATTATCACGTTTGACATTGATATTACACTTCCTTTAAGCTTCTTCTGATAACAATGAAAAAAAATAACAATGTTTTCCTGTTGTTATCTTAAAACAGATGATTGCAAATTAGCTACTGCTAAATATAAAACACAAACAAATCTATATATTAATACATGAAGCAAAAACTTTGTACCACTTTTTACAAAAATTGCACAGACAGAGGAGTATGAAATTTTCCACAGTTACAGAGAATACACAGAAGGAGTGCAGAATGCCTATTTCTGCCGTGAAGCAGTAATGCGTTTCGGTTTGAAGGGTGGGGCAGCCGTTGGGACTATACTGAGACCTTAGAACTATATCTCAAGGTGTGTGGCGCATTTAGGCTGTAGATGTCTATGGGCTTTAGTAACCACTTAACACTAGGTGGGCTGTGAGCTCGTCCACACATCTAAGCAATAAAAAAAAAACAAAAAAAAAAGAATGCTAAAATTTTTTAAAATGCATAAAATGCATAAAAGATACATTAAATCAATAATAAAACACATTACACACACTATGTACTTGACACTAACACATACGCACGCAGACCATTTGTTTATTGTCAAACTTTTGTTTTTGTTTAAAATCTGTGGTCAAATTGAGAATAGATGAATATTGTTTGTCTATTATTATTTGTCTATAGTGTAGTCTTGACGAAATCTGTGATTATAGAAGTTTAGTGATCTTTGAAAATAGAACCATAATATTGTTCAAACTTATAATTTCAGTTAATTATAGTCTAATTTCGACGACTGGGGCATCACTAGTAATACCAAAAAGGCAATAAATAATACACTATCTTTTTTTTTTAGACCGGGGGTCACTTACAAATCAATTGCAGAGAACTGGTTTTTGATAGTGAACAAGTAAATAACAAAAGTTGATATTTTTTAAGTACAATTCATAATATTTTGTTGTCATTAACATAATATGTTTACCATGACAAGTGAAAATGTATATGTATTACCTTTAAATATATATAATTTTAGAATCCACAATCAAAATATCAATAATAACATCAATATAAATTTACTATTCATATCAAACCAGGTCATGGCCATATAATATAATTATCTTGTATGTGTTTTTCTTAAATTTTGTTTTTCTAACTGGTTCTTTTGGTAGGATTACATAATATTATAGAGCAAGAGCCCGCGACAGCCAGACCTTCGTTATTTTATAAAAGCTGAAAGTTTCTCTGTGTATGTCTCCAACACAGGTAAGAACGACCCGCGATTATAGAGTTCCGATTGTGGTTACTTGGGCAGGTAACAGGCAGTAAAGGTATATAAAATAGTACCTTAAATTCGTTAAAGTATAAAGGTTGTTTTTTTAATATTTAGTCCAGAATATCTTTAGAAATCATGATATCCGTTGCCGGACACTTTTTCCAGTTGTTACCCCCTGCCAGACACCATTAAACTTTAATAAATTTAGTTATACTTTCGTTATACTATAAAAGCTAAATTTTATATATGTATATGCGCAGAGTTACGTTTTTTAATAACGCTATGTCGAGTATATCCGGGCGATGCGCGATATTTAGCGGGTAGTGAGTCGGGGTTAGCGGAGCGATGATATCGAAGGCGAGATCATCGACTAACGCGTCGAGCCGCCTGCCATTAGGGGTTGTGGTGTGTGAGTTCCACCTGATGTGTTTACAATTTAGGTCGCCCGCCAGAATGACAGAGCTTCCCATGCCGAGTAGCGCCTCGATATCACTGCTTAGAACGGATAAATCCTATAAACGACAGCTGATGTGCAGTAAAAGATCACAATAGACTAAGCACTCTATCTCGCTCACACCCGCTTGAACAGTTGCTACCTCGCGCTCGCACCTACAGCGGGCTCTCAATGTGTCTGGCAAGATGTAAGAACCATTAAAACTGTCCGGCTCTTGGGGTAACATATTTTTATAAGTCCCTAAGTAACATATATAAAATTTAGCTTTTATAGTATAACGAAAGTATAACTAAATTTATTAAAGTTTAAGGGTGTCTGGCAGGGGGTAACAACTGGAAAAAGTGTCCGGCAACGGATATCATGATTTCTAAAGATATTCTGGACTAAATATTAAAAAAACAACCTTTATACTTTAACGAATTTAAGGTACTATTTTATATACCTTTACTGCCTGTTACCTGCCCAAGTAACCACAATCGGAACTCTATAATCGCGGGTCGTTCTTACCTGTGTTGGAGACATACACAGAGAAACTTTCAGCTTTTATAAAATAACGAAGGTCTGGCTGTCGCGGGCTCTTGGGATATTAGAGACGTGATACTGGGACTACTTTTTGTATATATTTGTTTTAGTATATTATGTTTCTTTATGTGGACAAAGAACACACCTAGTTTTTTATTATATAGAAAAGAATACATGTACAGACCCAGAAGCTACTTGGCGCCACATTACCTACTATTATTGCTAAGATTGATGGATGAGCTCACGTCCTCCCTGATGCTAAGTGGTTACCGGAGCTCATAGACATCTACAACCTAAATACTGCCACCTGCCTTGAGATATGAGTTCGTAGGTCTCCATTATTACAGAACAACAGCTGCCCCACCCTTCATACCAAAACGCATTACTGCTTCACGCCAGAAATAGGCAGGGTGTTGGTACTTACCCATGCACACTCACAAGACGTCTTACCAGAAAAATAAAATACACCACCAAAAGCACATACCACCAGTAAAAAAATTAATCTAAATCTAATATAGTATCAATATTCCATTCTCACAAATCATTTGGAACCACTGGTTCTATGCAGGGATATCTTGTGCTGTTTGTATTTTATGCCTTTGTTTTATGTTCCAATTGTTTGACATGTCCTTTGAATCCAGTTTCTGTTGACTATTCAGCATAAGGCAATGGCTTGGCAATGCCTCTGGTATTGATGATCTTCATGAGCTATAGTAAACACTTGCTATCAAGTGGGCCATATTAGCTGCCCACAAAGGCATTAAAAAAAGCATGTTTATTTATCCCAATCCTGTGTGTTTAATTTAAGGCATACCTATGTTCCAAAGGCGATATTATTACCATTATTTTTTTCCTTAGATGGATGGACGAGCTCAAAGCCCACCTGGTGTTAAGTGGTTACTGGAGCCCATAGACATCTACAACGTAAATGCGCCACCCACCTCTAGGTATAAGTTCTAAGGTCTCAGTATAGTTACAATGGCTACCCCACCCTTCGAACCGAAACGCATTACTGCTTCACGGCGGAAAATAGGCGTGGTGGTGGTACCTACCCGTGCGGACTCACAAGAGGTCCTACCACCAGTGATTACGCAAATTATAATTTTGCGGGTTTGGTTTTTATTACACGATGTTATTCCTTCACTGTAGAAGTCAATCGTGAACATTTGTTGAGTACGTATTTCATTAGAAAAATTGGTACCCGCCTGCGGGATTCGAACACCGGCGCATCGCTACATACGAATGCACCGGAGGTCTTATCCTTTAGGCCACGACGACCTCAAAGATATACCTCATTCTCTGTTATAACAAATACGAGAGGACATTCGCTCGTTCTTAATTTTACATACCAATGGCTCTACAAATCGATTGAAATAGACTGATAGAGTCACATAAACAACTATTTATCCTGGGAAAATATTAACATGTATAATTGCATGATGCATGTGACTAGATGTATGGAAATGGTAGTGCAAGGTAGGGGGGGAAGAGGTCGACCGAAGAAGACATGGATGGAGTGTGTGAATGACGATATGAGAGAGAGAGAGGAGTGAGTGTTGAGATGACAGCTGATAGAAGAGAACGGAAGAGAAAAATTAGCTGTGCCGACCCCACCTAGTGGGATAAGGTGGAGAAAAAGAAGAATTCTTTGCATATTAGAATTACAAATTTAACACGAGTAAAACCGCAGTTTAGATCTGTATTAATATTAGTAGGTATTCGTCCAGTGATGGAATTGCGATCATTACACAACAATTAACATCTTAAAGTTTGTATCCACTTTATGTGTTACTCTTTTGTAATTGATATTTTTTTCTTTAAAAAGTGAGGTGAGCTTCTTCAGAATTGTAATTTTGTTGACAAAAGTTGAACTGTGTATACAAAGAACAAATTCTGCAAAAAAAGCGACTAATTTATCTAGGACAAGCTAATTACAGTAGCAGCGTGCCAGCTGTGTTTTATTTTCATGCGATAATTGCATATTTTGCCTTGAATATAATGATGATTCTTGTGTGAATATGAAAGTTTGTAATTATTTGCTTTTATGATTCCAACTCCCTTGGTTTTGTTTAAAGTTCATCGATGAATATTATATATTTTGAACAACATCAGGTCTAGTTCCTATTTTATCATTAACTAGCGGCCCGCTCCGGCTCCGCTCGGGTCTATAACAAAAATTTCAACGATATTTGACGTTGTATTATTTTTTTAAATAAAATAACACTTATTGCGGCTTAACTATAATAGTTAGACATATGCTGTCGCGATACTTTTTGTAAATAATCATGTGTTGTACAAAGTCGTAGTACATTATTCTATTCTATCATCAATAGTTTTCGCAGGGCACGCGATGTAAAGAATATTTTAGCTAATTTTTTTACACCTTGGGTTACATTATTGGAGTTTTAGTAAGGATGCCTAATTTTTTTCAAAAAAGATTATTGCCTATGTCACTTGGGAATAGTGTAGCTTCCAAACAGTGAAAGAATTTTTCAAATCGGTTCATTAGTTTCGGAGCCTATTCAATACAAACAAACAAACAAATCTTTCCTCTTTATAATATTAGTATAGAAGTATAGATTATAATATTAGTATAGATATAGAAGTATAGATTCATAATTGGAACCAGCTACAAATTTATAAGAAGTCGTAGTACACAAGGTGAAAATAATTTCAATATAAATAATAAAGGCCTTTCTAAAAATTCCCTTATTTGCTGATGTTAGGGTATAATGTGTGGCCGTACAGATCTACCGCGATCCTGTCTATTTCTTCCACGACACATTCTTTTGTATCAATTTTAAGATGTGCGTAAAACTGCTTAGCCTCTACACTCTGCCACCTTTTTTAGCTTCTGAAGTTGAGTATCGACCTTTATATTTGAGACTAGATAGTTTTTTTTTGATATTTTTAGAACATTTTTTTTATTATTTTTTTATTGCTCTGATGTGTGGACGAGCTCACAGCCCACCTGGTGTTAAGTGGTTACTGGAGCCCATAGACATCTACAACGTAAATGCGCCACACACCTTGAGATATAGTTCTAAGGTCTCAGTATAGTCACAACGGCTGCCCCACCCTTCAAACCGAAACGCATTACTGCTTCACGGCAGAAATAGGCGGGGCGGTGGTACCTACCCGTGCGGACTCACAAGAGGTCCTACCACCAGTAATTACGNTGGACGAGCTCACAGCCCACCTGGTGTTAAGTGGTTACTGGAGCCCATAGACATCTACAACGTAAATGCGCCACACACCTTGAGATATAGTTCTAAGGTCTCAGTATAGTCACAACGGCTGCCCCACCCTTCAAACCGAAACGCATTACTGCTTCACGGCAGAAATAGGCGGGGCGGTGGTACCTACCCGTGCGGACTCACAAGAGGTCCTACCACCAGTAATTACGCAAATTATAATTTTGCGGGTTTGATTTTTATTGCACGATGTTATTCCTTCACCATGGAAGTCAATCGTGAACATTTGTTGAGTACGTATTTCATTAGAAAAATTGGTACCCGCCACCGAGATTCGAACACCAGTGCATCGCTCGATACGAATGCACCGGACGTCTTATCCTTTAGGCCACGACGACTTCTAACATACTTACGTATCGGTTTTAAATTATAAGTCGCCCTGAATATCGACATTCCTCACGCACCACGGTGCTCCGACGGTTATCCTGCAAAAACGGGATTGGATGACCTGGAGAGAGTTAATGTTTGCGTGAGCAAACACTACACTTGCATAGGCTCAGGAGGGACTGGCCATTCTCAATTAGAATTAATTTAATACTTATTTTGAGTGTTGCAGTGAATTTATATTTGGTTTAAACTTAGGTTTGCTGCATTTTTGTTATCAGATCAGGATAGGGATCTTTTGGACCAAACGATCCCGGCTTTCAACTTAATAGGCATTAACTAAGATAGACTCATACTTACTTCCTATCAGGGATACTTATCGGTGATACCTTATCTTTTATCTTTAAACGAGCAATTCTTGTGTATTAATATATAATATATATAATCTGAATCTCGGAAACGACTCCAACGATTTTCATAAAATTTAGTATACGGGGGATTTCGGGGGCGATAAATCGATCTAGCTACGATTTGTTTTCAGAAAATGTTGTTTTATTCAATTTTGTTTTCAATAATCAACTTTATCGATAATCAACTTAAACATAAACATTTTTTTTTTATTGGAAGAAAATAACAAATAATATAATATAATATAATATCAATAGGTATGTAATTCGTATTTAAATATAATTTCTAAAAAACAATAAATAAAAAAATAAATAAACCGAGCCGGTCATCCTCTAGTGCAGTCTTTCTCAAAGTGGGCGATAACGCCCCCTGGGGGGCGTTTGAAACCTAGAGGGGGGCGTTAAGGGGCCCAGGAAAAAATGGGGGGCGTTGATGTGGATTAGGGGGGCCCTGTAAAATTTGTAATTTCATTTACTTAATTTACCCATTACCGTCCAATATCAAATAGTATAGTAAGCCTAAACAGCTCACTTATTGTAAACATTGTTTACTATTTTATTTCTATTTATTAATAGGTTGGGGAAAAAGCTTCTTCGCATTTTTTAAGAACATTCACAACATTTTTTAATATAGTTTCTTCGCATTTAAGTAAAGTATGTCGGTACCATTTTGTTCGATAACTTTTTGCCATCTTGTAGGTAGGGACATGATNATATTCAACAAAAATAGTTTCGTTCTAATAAATTAGCATAGTAATAGTACAGTGAACTAGCAATTTATTTTGGTAATTCTGAATTTAAACAAACATATTGATAAGAAGAATTCATTTTTACTTTGCAAATTTGTAAATACAGGCTCTGTAGCAATGTACGGACATATAATAATATGAAGAAACAATAATAGCATCTACAAATATATATGTACTACGTGGTACTACATTTACTAAAATTAATACAACATTTATTAACTAAATTAATGAAATTGTGGTTTTAAAGTTTTAGGGGTGTATAAAAAATGGGGGGCGCTGAAAAATAATTGATTTTCAAAGGGGGCGGTAAAAGAAATAAGTTTGATAATCACTGCTCTAGTGAGACCTTAGTCTGGCCGAAGCCTCACTACACAACCATATTTATACGTATTGATTCTTGTAATTTCGTTCATGAAAAACTATTTATCCTTGCGACTTCGGAAAAAAGACCTTTGAAAATACAGCTCGTGCTTTAAAATTATCTAGGAAATAAAGATATCCATGTCACATAGATCGCCGTAAGCGTCGTCGAGTACTAGAACATCATGACGTGTCAGATGTAAGCGTTCCTATCCGTAACTCCGACGATACGGAACAGTCGTTCGTTTACTTCTATCGCGTTCTGTTGTCCTGGTTTTGCTACGGGCTTCTAGACGAATAGACAAAAAAAGAGACAAGCAATATTTATATAAAATCCATATTCATACGTATCCAGCGTAATAAGAAATAGTGGCCGAGAATTGAAAAATGAAAATTATGTTGTGCTCATTGCAACGAAACACCCCAAGGGATTTTATTTCGGACTTTGACGTCGTTTTGTATGTATTTTTAGTTGTTTTTGTCTTTTATTTCAAACAATTTTCAGTATAACAGTTAATTTACAAGATAATAATAAAAATGGCCGTGTCATTTATAAGTTTTTTCCAAGCGTCTACCAAAAGCTGCCTAAATACATACCTACTCATAAAATGTTTTTTTGTCAAAATAAAGTCTTGGAAGTAGTGGCGTAAAGAATAAGACACCCAGTACACTCGTATCGAGAGATGCCATGGCCGGGGCTCAAATCCCACAGATACAGACATACATGCCAATTCTAATGAGATACGTACTTAACACGTGCTGACGAATTACTTCCACGTTGAAGGAATAACGTGTAATAAAACTAAACTCTCTTCTAAACTAAAATCTCTTCAGACGGGTAGGGCCGTAAGTTCATTCATCTATCTATGCAATAAAAATAAAGGATTTTTTATGCCTTAAAAAATCCGTGCACTAAAAAGCATAGGTCAACTTTCCGCTGGAGTATTCATCCCATCTCTGGTGTGACGCTCCGAATATCAGCTACTTCCATTTGACTCAATATGAAACGGAACCTTTCGAATTGTCGATAATCCTAATCTTACTTAATCTTAAGATGGTTTTTTCCCCTTCCTTATTCGCTGGTAGCCTAAGGGGCCATTTCAGCTACATGCCAACGGGGAGGTGAGCTCAGAGGCTCAACCTTAGAGATTTTGCTAACACTGGCCATATCAACGGCAGTGTTTCGCGGAATCTAACACCGGATCGGAATCACGACTCATTGAGAAGGTCCGGTGGGAAACTCAGTAATGTTTCTGTGGGTTAAGTTGACGAGTTCGACGAAAACTGTGACTGGTGCTTGGAATGCCTAAAAGCACCGAGATTGGATCTGGAAGTTTAGCGTTCCGACGTCTTGGTAGGGTGGGTACCTATGTATTAAAAGCGGCCACAACACGTTATCGTATCGTACCGCTTTCCAGAAGAGCCGACGTGTCGATCCCTACTTCTCAATACCAGGTGGACAATGAGACCTATAGCAAAAAAAACTTTTTAACGTGAACTCCGTGTAGTGCGAGTGGACAACGACTAAAAGATTACAAATAATTCGCAGACAAGTGCTCGAAGGCGTGAGACACGTGCACAGCAAGAACATCGTTCACAGAGACCTGAAGCCGGAGAACATTCTGCTGGACGATCAGCTCAACGTCAAGATCACAGACTTTGGCTTCGCGAAGGTGCTCAAAGACGGGGAGAGACTGTTCGGTGAGTAATTTCGGAATGTCTATTTACCAGTTGATGGCGTGGTTAGTGATTTAAGCAATTAAAGTCAATCACTTAAATCAGTAGCTTAATATTTAACACGTTGACTGCCACTACCCACAGACACAGCCCACTGAGTTTCTCGCCGGATCTTCTCAGTGGGTCGCGTTTCCGATCCGGTGGTAGATTCTGCGAAGCACGGCTCTTGCTAGGGTTCGTGTTAGCAACGTCGTCAGGTTTGAGCCCCGTGAGGGTTAGTTCGCTTGTGGAACTCTTCGTAGTAATCGATGAGCTCGACGAAGACGGTGACAGGTGCTTGAGTGGCTTAAAAGCACCGAAAAAGGATCCGGTAGATTCGACAAGACATGTTTCGGGCGATGGCGGCTTTGCGTATCTCCAGCGTTTGGGTTGGATAAGCAATTAGCGGCGCCGCAGCGGTCACAATAAGAGGATTATCGCGTTGCTCCCCGGTATTGCTGACGTCGATGAGCACTATTTAACATTAGGTGGGCCGTATGGGCAAGTTTGCCTGCAATTTAAAAAAATAATTCGTATTATTAAGATTGGCACCACCTACTCCAGATTTTGTATATCGGCATAGTTGCAAAATAATGATTGAGTAGTGTCCGACAAATAAGCCAAGGGGCCTTTTTTAATTGCCTTTGCAAGTAGACGAGCATAAGGTCCATCTGATGGTGAGTGGTTACCGTCACTCATGGACGCCAGCAATACCAGGCGCAGAACCAAGCAGCTGCCTACACACTACTACGCTTTTGAATTTTTACTGAATTTTGCCTATCTAGCCTCGCAAAGCTACAAGTTCCCATTTAAAATCAATTCTTAGTTTGAATAATTCGTAAACTAGACATTTTTTGTTAAAAACTCTTCGATTGGTGAACCTCGTGCGTCTGACGTCAAAGTTGCGTAAGTCCACGCGTCATGTGACCCAGCGGCGCAACATCAATACCAAGCTTAAATCAAGTAATCGGATATTTGTAAAATTGTACGTTAGCTGGCAGTATTGAATTATGTATTTAGGACGTCCGCTTCGATTTTAATTGACAAAAACAGAATAACTTTTGACAATCGTTTGAATTCAGTTAAGAATGTATTAAAAGGAAATTAGAAACAAAATAACATACGCAGCTCACAGTTAGTTTTATTTTAGTGTCGTTTTTCATTTAAAAAAGTTTCAATTAAGACCGGCCCTAGAAGATCTCACTTGGCTCTTAAAAAAAACAATTGTATAGCAAAAGCTATAAAGCTTCATAAAAATTAAGTGTCTGAATTGCTTTTGTCGTCGCAGACGTATCTAGCGCTCAGTCGATTACGAAGTCCATAGGTACATAGTGCAAACTGTCACGCACTTATAAGTATGAAATCGTTAATTTTATTATAGAAAAGGCAACTGCATCGTAACAGACATGAGCAGTATGGTGTTGTCCATAAAAACGGCTTTATCAAATCACAAATGCTATTCCCACTCTTGAAAGGTTCCAAGAGTACAAGGTGGTACCTGGTACCGGCTATTTCTATTTGAGTCAGTACAGAAAAGGTCCGCTCGGGTCCTTGACAATTCTAATCACATGGATCGCTCAGAATCTGCAAAGGGACATATGTTCTGACTTTGTACCGTTTTCTCCACGGGGATAGAATTGTTTGAGGTCATTACCTCATTGGCTTTTACTATTGTACCTCCCGTCACCGTAGCAGTTCAGCCATACTTTTTTTTTACCTACCTAAGCTAGCCTTGAGAGGCTATTTCAGCGTAACCTTAACTAGTAGGTGAGCTTACAGGGCTCAAACCGGAGTGATGTTCACACTAGCCCTAGCAAGAGCAGTGCTTCGCAGAATCTACCGCCGCGTAGGAAACGCCACCCACTGAGAAGATCCGGCGAGAAACTCAGTGGGCTGTGTCTATGGGGAGCCATACTGCCTGGAACCACTGCCCCCATCTTCATCAAAGTTTGAAATGAACTCTGAGCATTGGGGAACAGAATGTCTGCGCTCCTGGTATATCTGATGTCCATGAGCGGTGGTGACGACTCGCCGTTAGTAAGCTGTATAGTAGTTTACTTTAGAAAGATAAGTCTCCACCTAATGAATTGTGTGTATTGTGTTACAACCGGTCCCAATATGAAACTATATACAATACAATACTCGTCAAGCTCCGAATATGATATAAAGTGTATTGTTAGTGAACACGGACAAGGATGTCCATGACAAGATGAACGTTTTATATTTCTGTTGGCTTTTTTTACAATTTGGATGATGCTGTAAGCCTCGCCGTTCATCAGTGATGTATTTCAAGATTTAGGGCCTTAAGCCTATAAGATTAGCCACGCTAGAAAGTAAAGGAAACAAAACATGAACTTTTAATCTATACTATCTATTCTATATTAATATATAAATTTACATTGGTTTTCACGAATGTTCCGTTATAACTACTGAACTATGCATCCGATTGACTTGAAACTTGGTATCCATGTAAGAAATACATGTACTTAATGGATAGGCTAATATTTATGAGCATTTAAAATTAACATTATTATTTCTCACCCCCACAAGGATTCTCATCATTATCGCCCCCCCAACTGATGTAGAGAATCCAACACTCATATAAATATTAGCCTATCCATTAGTACATGTATTTTCTACATGGATACCAAGTTTCAAGTCAATCGGATGTATGGTTCAGTAGTTATAACGGAACATCCGTAAAAACCAGTGTAGATTTATATATTAGTATAGATTCGTCTATATGGAATGGTCTTTTGGTGTCAGAATTGTGCGGCACGCCAGGCTACCTCGCCCCGGAGACGCTGAAGGCGAATATGTTCGAAGACGCTCCTGGCTACGGGATGGAGGTCGACTTGTGAGTATTACTCTGTACCACTGAGCCGCTTTGGGCAATTCTCAATTCTCAAATCGGCCGTATTGACATTTCGAAGGGCATCCTTCGAGAACAACGAAGGTTGTATACAAATTGAGTTCTATAGTGGAGGGGTAGATCTCAGGGGTATTTTTATTCAATAAAACTATGGGTTAGTCACTAGTGTCGAATTTCGAATTCTAATCTTTCTTAAACACAAACAGTTTTCGATTTAAAAGGATAATTACAACGAGACGCGGGCGCACGCTATTCACACTCAAAACGGAAGCGCCCGGAACATAGATTATACACTCTGTCAATAGACGGACATAGATACTAAAAACTGAATATAGTGACCGGGCATACGGTCGCGAGAGTGACGTACAGGTCGGTTTGCTATATAGTTCTCAAATTCACCGATTTATCTTTCGCATTTTAAAAGTTATTGTCGAGGCTTGTGGAGAGTACTTCACGGTAGGCAGCGGCATGCCCCTGCACCTGGCATTGCTGAAGTCCATGGGCGGCGGTAACCACTCACCATCAGGTGGGCCGTATGCTCGTCTGCCTACAAAGGCAATAAAAAAAGTATACGGTGTAAATTAAATATTCGAAATAAATAATCGGGAAATAATTACACACGCTCATCTGGTCCAAAACTATGATTGTTTACAATATACGAGAAAAAAATGACCGTCACTCGTTTGTCAGGTGGGAATCGAACCTATGTGTCAGCTCTAACGACTGCGCCACCAAGTCAGTCGACAACATTTCAATGGTTCACAAAGTTTTTATAAAATTTCTCCATAGACCAGACAAGATCAACATACCCATTATTGGTGTTAGGACGTCTTGTGAGTCCGCGCGGGTAGGTACCACCACTCTGCCTATTTCTGCCGTCAAGCAGTAATACATTTCGGTTTAAAGGGTGGGGCAGCCGTTGTAACTACACTGAGACTTTAGAACTCATGTCTCAAAGTGGGTGGCGGCATCTAAGATGTAGATAGATGTCTATGGGCTCCGGTAACCACTTAACAACAGGTGGGTTGTAAGCTCGTCCACCCATCTATGCAATAAAAAAAGACTTCTAATACCAAACTCGAACCTTGGGATACTGTCTGTAGTCATGGTCATTACTCATTCGACCCACAAGGCGATCGGTATTTTACTGCGAATTATATATTGAAATTTAAGTTATGATATTTGCATTTCAGATGGGCCTGCGGAGTCATCATGTTCACATTGTAAGTTTCCAATTATATACACATGCATATATATAAATACTCACACACAAATGCTCACACTTACATCATACACACATGCATATACTCACACACAAATACTCATACTCACACGCAAGATTTGTCAAGACAAAATGTCTTGACACAAATAAATAGGTTAATAATTTTGTAAAGTGATTGATTGATTTATTGTCACAATATTTTGAAAACTAGACTGGTGGGATGTCCTCCGTTCTGGCACCGGAAGCAGATGGTGATGCTGAGGAATATAATGGAGGGGAAATATTCTTTTACCAGCCCCGAGTGGGTGGATATATCAGGTAACCCTATTAATGTATTTGTTTGACTACACACACACATTATATGAGTTTAAGCTAAAATGTATAAGAATTGCTCGGTGTCGAATATGGGACTTAGGTTGAAACATGCATAACCACGAGACAAATGAGCAAAATAAATAGGGATGAAACTAAAAAAATCGTTTAATCATGTATCAAATTTAAAAAAAAAGACAATGGAATCTGATTGGTTACTAGGTTATTGAAGATAATATTAGTTTAAATTATCCCTCTGTTAAAATCAACTGAATACTATTTTTTTTAAATTTCAGATGATCCTAAAGATCTCATCCGACGGTTTCTAGTAGTGGAACCGAGTAACAGGATAGACCTGATGGACGCTTTAAATCATCCCTTCTTCAACACTGTGGTGAGTCTACTTTTAGCATGTTCTGGTCGCCTGGTACCTGTCGCTTCGGATTTCTTAAATAATCTACATACAAACTTTTTTGAAGTATTTTTTTTATCTTTAATGTAATTTAGAAACTTCTTTACATTTTTTTTTTCATATCTCAAAGAAAATTAAAAATACATTACTTAATAATTTTCTTTTTATGTAAAAGGTATCTTTATCTACTGTGCTAATACTTAAGCTGCGCTGAAGCTATATAATTTTCTGTCGCTATTCCTTAAGTACGCATTAAGGAACATTTTTCTCTGCACATATTAATTTTTCTTTGCTTAATGCATTAAGTTCTTTGATGTTATTAACTCCTGGTACGTAGATTTACTATATTCAGAGTTTTTTTTTAAATGCTCTCGTAAATGAAGTACCAGGAGTTCATAACATCCGAGGAGCACTATATACATTACGACACACTACTACATGCGCATTGTTGTCTGGACTCCGATAGCTGTGGGACCAGGATATGAAGCCGCTGAAGCAGAGCTTCTCGACGCAAAGCCGCAGGATGTCTAGGATCGAGCAGCTCAGCATGGTAAATTCGTTGTTCGGATTCGGTGGGGTTGCTTGTCATGGAATGCTAGTTTGTGTGCAAAATTATTTGGGGTTTGGGTACAAAATTATTTTAGACAACTAAATTCCTCTTCTAATTACACTTTTACTTTGATTAATCTAATGTTTTTTTCGATTTGTCACAAGTTCCAGTTAATTCAAATCCAAATATAGACTTTTCTAGAAAATAGAACGCATAAGGTCGTAAATCAATGTATTTATTAATTAATATCCGACAAAACTGCGTTATTTGCACGTTGAGACTTTTACCCAAATCTGATTTCTCTATGTTCTCTTGCTCTGTTAATGATCTGATAGTTTCCGTCGAGCGAGAAGTAAATATGGCCGCCTTCAAAGCCTTTGAAAGGACAAAGGACTTGTTGAATTTTAGTCTAAAAACCCCCTAGCCTAGTACCAGTAAGCAGCATTTATGTTGAAGGCATCAATTATGATGATTTTTGACTGGACATTATCATGTTTTCTCCTATAGAACACGTTAGGACAACGGACATTGCCCGGTAGTGTCCGGGACAGACACGGAACACAAGTTGCTTCGCCGCGAATCATTTAGCACGTTGCTTTTTTTTAGTTTGCACGTTATATGTAGTTAGAAACTTTATGTAATTGAATTCGTGTGTTGTACTGACTTGTGTTTTTAGGAATGATATCAATAGAGTGTATTTCGTAATGATTTGTGTGCTTGATGGTAGCATTTTGAGCCCCAAGGGTGGATGTCATGCGAGATGTAGTCACGCGTTTCGTTGGAAGAAATGAAATGAAAGTGCCACTTTGAATTCATGTCTCAAGTCGGGTTATTATTTACGTATTAATTCCCATGGGCTCAGGCAATAACTTAATATTAGATAAGTAACATATTTTGGGATATAAAACCAAAATGCAAAATGTGTTGTAATTGGAATTATATTAGTTTCAATAGAACGTTAAACCTAATGAGGGCTTAGTTTGTGGAGCAGTTTTTTAGTTTCACGAGAGATATTAAATGCTAATAGTCTGAGCCTCAGAACTGTTTGTAGAACTGATTGTGCGCGGGGAATGTGACCCTTGCATGTCGCTGTATAAAAAGTGTTAGAAATTTTTATGCCTATTTTTTTTATGATTATTCCAAATGAAAGAATCTATTTTTGACGTTTAAAAATAATCACTGTGATAGTTGAAATTTCTCCAGTCATATATATAGTTATATTATTTCCAATATTTCGAATAGTATTTATTTTTAATAATACTATGATTACTTAAAATTTAATATTTTTAATGCATTTACTGGAAAATCTCGTCTTAGACGAATAGAGTGGTAAATCAATTGTATGTATTATAGTATTACTAACACAGTATCACCCTAAATAATTAGCTGACGTTTGTTGTTTGTTCTTAGTTCTATTTCGGTGTTTTTAAACTTCACATTCCCGGCTCATAAATAACTGAAATCATTAAAGAGTGATTGCATAATACCTCGTAATATAAATATCTTGAGATACATAAGCTTAGGGAAAAAGCGGGCCTTAGTTTTTTGGTTTGTGTCTCCAATAGTATTGCACACAGCGTTATAATACCCGTCCGCGCGTAGTTGGAATAGCTCCGTAGGCTACGAAAGATTTGATTACATTCCTGATCCTGCGGAGCGAATGGTAAACAGTCGACGTCGCCCAAAACACGTCATTTCGGATTCTCCAGATCCAGTAACGGTGCTTTTAGGTGCATCAAGCACCGGTCACCGTACTCGTCGAACCCGTCGCTTGCGACGAAGGGCTCGACGAGTAAATTAACCCTCAGACTCAGTCCACTGAGTTTCTCGCCGGATCTTCTCAGTGGGTCGCGTTTCCGATCCGGTGGTAGATTCCGAGAGCACGGCTCTTGCTAGGGTTCGTGTTAGCAATAACGTTAGGTTTGAGCCCCGTGAGCTCACCTACTAATTAAGGTTACGTTGATATACCCTCTTAAGGCTTAAGCTTAGGTAGAAAAAACGAAAAAAAAAAGAAAAATGATTAGATAGGGGAAAAAGGGCTACTATAAGTTTAAATCTGGCGCGGCACAGGCAATGAAGTGCGGCAGCTTCAACGGGCGCGCCAAGTTGCGCGTGGCGCTGGTGACGGTGCGCGCGGCGGTGCGGCTGCGGCGCCTCCCGCACACCGCGGCGCGCCCGCTGCCCCTCGCCGACGCCGCCAGGGACCCCTACGCCGTGCGCGCGCTCAGGAAGGTCGGTACCTACACACCCGCGCGGCCCCTGCCGAGCTATACCCAGTGGTGGATTTACACTAAGGCCAGTCAGGGCAAGCGTCCAGGGCGGCAAATTTTTGAAAGTGAATATTTTTTTTTGTATTCTTATCAAGATTGCTCAATATGCTGTTTAATTGATAATTCAAGAAATTCAATTCATCCATTATTTTTTAATAATATAATTTTGGCATTTTTGTGAAAAATTAATAATCAAAATAATTTAATCAATTTGTTTAAAGATTGAAAATACTTAATAATCAATTTTTCTATTTTCTGGAATTAAAGCAAGTTAATTAGTATCTTTTTTTTATGTAGTATAATTATGAGTATTTATAAGAAAACCTTAGTGCCAAATTTATGATTGAAAAAAAAAATATTTATGTTTCTGCAATACATTTTTATTTTAATTTTGAAAAATAAAACTATAAATTTAAGTAAAATCCAGTATTAGGGCGAATTTTTTTTTTTGCTGCCCAGGAGCGGCTTTAAGTTTAAATCTGACCCTGGCTATACCTATATTATACTCTTTTCATAGGTAGGCAGCGGCTTAGCTCTGTCCCTGGTATTGCTGACATCCATGGTAACCGCTTCCCATCAGGTCATAGGGCCGACCTTATGGGAAGCGGATGGGAAGTTCGTCTGCTGCAAATGCACCAAAAAAAATATGCTACAAAAAAAATTCTAAGATTTCAAGGCATATTCAAAAAAACAGTCTTTGCTTATTGCATCTTCTTGCCACCACAATCCAGAGAACTCAAAATCTCACAAAAAAGGTGCTCATCGGTGGAACATTGTACGGTTGACTAGCAGTTTTTTTTTTATTACTTAGACGGGTGGACGAGCTCACAGCCCACCTGGTGTTAAGTGATTACTGGAGCCCATAGACATCTACAACGTAAAAGCGCCACCCACCTTGAGATATAAGCTCCAAGTATAGTTACAGCGGCTGCCCCACCCTTCAAACCGAAACGCATTACTGCTTCACGGCAGAAATAGGCGGGGTAGTGGTACCTACCCGCACGGACTCGCAAGAGGTCCTACCACCAGTGAAATCCCCAGTATAATCAGTTCCTAACGTTGCGCGTCTCCTGGTCGTGTTCCAGGTGATAGACGGGTGCGCGTTCCGCGTGTACGGGCACTGGGTGAAGAAGGGCGAGGGACAGAACCGCGCCGCCTTGTTCGAGAACATGCCAAAGACCGAACTCAAGGCTCTGTACGTGAGCAACCTCAGCCGGTAGCCGGTCGGCCTCGCTCGCGACCTCCTCGACGTTGCTGCGCGCCTGGTACCGCGGTGAGTATTTGTGTAGCGACACACTGATTGTGGTCACAAGAGTCGATGGACATCACTACGTGATGACCACGAAAAGCAAGATTAAAAGGAGAAACTTATACATATAGTGGAGATAGTGTGAAAGGTGGAGGTAAACGTCCTAAAAACTTGAATGGACTCTGTGAAGGTGGATAAGAGATAGGTGTGGATGCGGAGATGTATGATAGACCTGAAAGGAAAATGAGGACACGCTGCGTCGATCCCTCCGTACTGGGATACGGGCAAGAAGAGGATAGTGTGTATGAGTGAGATAAAATACATCTGAAGGTTTCACTTCCACCTATGAACGGCACATTTGTAAGTTTTGGATGATTTAAGTAATCATTTTTATTAAATAACTAGCTTTTGCCCGCGACTTCGCGTGGAATAGTTACTTTGGCATAACGCCAAATTTTACCCGCTTCTTCATTTACGTACTTAACTTAACTTAAACTTTAACCGTTTCCGCAGCGCACGCAGTGGAAGTTCTCAAAAGGGCTTGAAACCCCCGATTTTGAAACATTCTTTGTTGGTGCTCCGCTTGCATTGGTCTTAGCGTGATGTTATCAAATGCGTAAAATGAAAAATATAATTGAACTAGCTTTTGCCCGCGATTCCGTTCGCGTGGAATAGTTACTTTGGCATAACGCTAAATTTTACCCCCCACTTCATTTACGTAGAAAGTGAAAATATTTTTGAATTATAGAATATTAAGGAAGCTATTTCAACCCCTATTTTGAAACATTCTTTATTAGTGCTTGTATTGGTCTTAGCGTAATGTTATATAGCCTTCCTCGATACCTGGGCTATCTAACATAGAAATATTTTTTCAAATCGGACCAGTAGTTCCTGAGATTAGCGCGTTCAAACAAACAAACTTTTCAGCTTTATAATATTAGTATAGATTAACATCCGTCTAACTAGTAGTAGGAAGTGGTGCGTGTGAGTACCGGGTAGATACCATCATACTGTCTCTTTCTTCCGCAAAGCAGTCGCATTCGATTAAAATATGGGTCAGCTTTTCCACAAAACAATTGACATTGCGACCTCATGTCTCAAGACGAGACTCGACAGGCCGCGACCTGGTCCCCCGTATGAACACCCAAACATATTTACTAATGATTCGATTATAATAAATTATTTTTTAATTACAGGAACTAATCAAATACCAGGGCAGCAGAGTCACACAAGAGTATTCCGGGACCTGGGGCGTGAGTGACGTTCTAGTGTAGACAGTCCGGCCTGTAGTATGTACATTAAACTATAAATCTCAATGGATACGACATGTTTTAGTTCAATTTAGGGCTGCTACAGCGATAGCGGTTCGTTATAACGATTTTTTTTTTATAAAAATAATTATGAAATACAATTTGTAGCTAATAACGCAAATGACTCGAAATCGTATATATATACATATAATTATATACTTTTTTAATGTCTCGTCGACATTCGCAACTCTTGTCCTTATTTTAGTACTAGAAATAGTAGGTAATACTGTTTTATTTATTTAAGTATACATTATTGACGATGCAAATGTGTTTTTCGTATTTCATTGTTTAGTATTTACGTAGAGAAGTTTTCTCTTAAGGGCAGTTCGAATTGGCATTGGCGTGGATATTGTGTTTTATTTCCGAGGCGTATTCGCAATGCATATGAGGGTGCTTAATGCGAGTTTTTTAACGTTCTCGATAGCGTAAAAGTTAACTCAAGTTTGTATGCAGTTGGAACAGCGCCCCTAGCGGCAAACGTACGCAAACGCTCTCCATACAAATTCGAGTTAACTTTTACGCTATCGAGAGCGTTAAAATACTCGCACTAAGCAGACTATATTGACGAGATGCTGGAGGGATCCGGTTCCAAATCGGCAATGAAATCCTTTAGATGGGAATTCCGATGGCGAGGGATTTTCAAGTCGTACGATCACTCCTAGCGCATTAATGACGTCACTGAGTGTGAACTGTTGACGTCACAAACAACAATGTCTAAACGGCGAGCTTGTATAAGTGAAAATGGTTCTACAAAAACGAACCAAGATTTTGAAAGTGTCTCTCGGCCTCAACAGATCGTTTGAGTACCGCGCCCTTGAAATCGAAATACTAAAATGAAGAACGAATAATGCAGTTGCGTAAAAAAAGCGTTTTTTTTTTTTTCTAGTGACGGTCCACGTTTAGAGTTTAGTATTATTTAATTTTGTATTTTTAACGCAATTTTTTTTTTTTTTTTATTAATAGTAAGCTATGTATTTTTGATGGGGAATACTTTAAATGAGTCGTCTATTATCAAAGGTGGCAATCTGAGCATTTGGACAAAAAAATGTTATTGATATGTCAATACAGATTGATTTGAATATAATCGTCTCCTTCAAAGAATATGGTTCAAAACCTGCATTAAATAAAGGTTAATACTTAACCTGTTATTTATCTAAGATGTCGTTCAGAAGAGTTTTGTGACTGCCAATGAAATACAAAGTCAATAATTCGTTTTTCTGATTTACCAATAATTATCCAAAAGTCACATTGCCGGCTTTGATAATAGTCGACTCAAATGAAAGAAAAATCGATTTTATTAATTGTGTTATTATATAGGTTTTCACAGTAAATGTTATGTGCATGTTCTATTTCATTTTACCGAACCGGTAGAAACGATTTTAATCGATCTTAGACTAATCGATTCCGAAACTAATTAACACCACTTTAACAAATTATACTACAAAAGTCGTCGTGGCCTCAAGGATAAGTCGTCCGGTGCATTCGTATCGAGCGATGCGACAGTGCCGGTGTTCGAATGCCCGCAGACGGGTACCGATTTATCTAATGAAACACGTATCTAATGATGGAATAACATCGTGTAATTAAAATCTAAACTACAATTTAATGCTATATGTGTAATTACTGGTGGTAGGACGTCTTGTGAGTCCGCACGGGTAGGTACAACCGCCCTGCCTATTTCTGCCGTGAAGCAGTAATGCGTTTCGGTTTGAAGGGTGGGGCAGCCGTTGTAACTATACTTGAGATCTTAGAACTTATATCTCAAGCTGGGTGGCGCATTAACGTTGTAGATATCTATGGGCTCCATTAACCGCCTAATACCAGGTGGGCTGTAAGCTCGTCCACCCATCTATGAAATAAAAAATAAATCATAATAATCATTTATTAATTGTCGGTCCGTATACGTCAGAATTCCTCATTAGGTCTAATCTATCAGGGATTCCGTATCTTTTGTTATGAATAAACGAACTCACGGCTTCTTGGTGTTAAGTGGTTACCAGAGTCCATAAGCATTAATCAACAACGTTGATATCTTATTTTTTTCTTCCCTGCCTTTCGTTGGTAGCCTATGGGGCTAATCTAGCTATGCCCAGACGGGTAGGTGAGCTCACGGGCTCAACCAGAGAGAATTTGCTAACACTAGCCCTAGCAAGAGCAGTGCTTCGCGGAATCTACCGACAGATCGGAATCGCGACCCATTAACAAAGTATCTCCAGGTCTGGTATTATGTTTGACTTGGTTTTTATCTTCACGATAAGATGGTCTCGGGTGTTAGTCAAGCGCCCGTCATTTTCTTTATTTAGGGCGTTTATTTTAATGGAGATTAAACCTTAATTATTTTGAATTGGGTCTACTACTCGCGAAAACCGAAGTTAATACTACAAGTTAGGATCTCCGATTCGCAGTCTTTTATGTTCAACAATGAACAAATTGTCACAAAAAATATATAGTACAGTAATTTTTGCCGAATTTTAATGCCGTTTCTTTTGAAATAGTAGTCAATATAAACAGATTAAGATGCTCCCTTGAATGGGTGCGAAACATCAATATGTTGAATATTGTTCGAAAGATGGAGTAGCCTCCCGTGCGAAACCTTTCACGGCTCGCATTGTACATTTCGATTTAGTGACCTTATACATACAGTTAGAGTTATCGAGATTAGCGGCTCAGTGATCGTTAAAACTATTATTGACAACATAACTATATCAATATCTATACAAATAAATAAAATTGGAGTGTCTGTTTGTAATAATAAAATAACAACTTTTTACTAAATGCGTAGTTATGTATACCACAGTACACATACCAAAATATTTTTTTTTAATTTTTGTCCTCCTGTCTGTTTGTTCCGGCTAATCTCTGGAACGGCTGGACCGATTTTGTCAAGAATTTCACTGATAGGTAGTTTTTGATATAAGGAGTAACTTAGGCTACTTTTTTTAGACTAGCTTCGTCCCGCGGTATCACCCGTGGTACGACAATAACTGCGGGTAACATCGTGGGACTCAGCTATCAATAATAAAATTTAATGTTTCCGAAGCGAAGCGAAGTCTTTCTCTTACTCACAAATATCGAAATAAATTCCCGTCGATGATCAAACAGTTTTGTAAAAAATAGAAGTATAGGGTCCGATATTGGTGATAAAGGTAGACTGTCCGCCACGTTTTCCGTTCTCGTGGGTCCAGTCAATACAAATAAAAGTATAGTAAAAAATCCTGAAAATGCTTTAAAGAAACATCTCTTTAAAATAAATGTTATGTTCAATAAGATTTCGGCGATACACAAAAGTCGAACAAGAATGTTCATTCAATCTAATCCTGCAGGCAGGTAGAAAAAAATCTGTATGAATACGTAATCACGATAAAAAAATGACGCCGAACCAAAACAATCCAATGCGTATTCTGTGAGGCATAATATTAGGGGCGAGTACCACAATCCCATTTCTGCCGCGAATTAGGTATCAACGATCGTTATTGAAATACAAACTTTGAATTAATGTCTCAAAGTCGGTATTCATGTTGTGGTGCCCGCGGTTTTCGCTAACCACTAAACGCCAGGTGGACTATGAGTTTGTCTGTTCATTTAGAACGGGGATTCCCAAACTGTTTTGGGCAGGAGACCCCTTTTTCATAATGAACTTATACCTCTAGACTTTCCCTAACAAAATTACTTTAAAAATCTTATCTAGTTTTTTCCTATTGGTACAAAATACTTACCATTTTAAAAACTCCTTTAAAGTCTCTGATCTAGGAATATATAAATAATAAATTTAATAAAATAATATTGAAATAATTTCATAAACGTAATGTAAATTTGAATTGACCTTTTACACTTTAAATAACGCTCATAATTTGTGATATAATCAGATAATGATTTCAATTGTTTCCTAGTTCAGTTATGAGGGACTCCCATAAACAGATATTTCCAATTAATTAAATAAATTATTTGTAAATAACATTGCGAGAGTGACTAGTAAAATTAATACTTTAGTAAAAAACAAGAACACTTTCTTTTCAAATGATAATGGTGATATTTTAAGCTTTTGTAAAAAAAAAGTCTCATTCGTTTGGTCCGGAGGCCTTCAAATATTGATAGTCCATCTTAAGCTTTTGATAATGATGGCCGGTGGGTGAGTCCCGTCGATAGACCCGCATATAAATGCATGACTATGTGACCGCTAAACTTTACCAGGGTACAATGTTAATGAGGGGATACACCCTTAGAATAAGTTTTGATGGGAGGCAGACGTTATACCAACAATACGATTGAGACTTTTATCTCATGATTCATAGTATAGATAGGTATTGAATTCATCTATAAGTAATATAAAAGACAAAATCTCAAACTAGTTTTACCCTTGGTGAGTTCATGTCCTTTCTTTCTCCTTGACGTGTAGGTGAACTCACGGGGCTCAAACCGGAGTGTTACTAACACTGGCCCTAGCAAGGGCAGTGCTTCGCAGAATCTACCACCGGATCGAAAACGCGACCCACTGAGAAAATCCAACAAGAAACCCAGTGGGATACGTCTATGGGTTAATTTACTCGTCGAGCCCTACGTCGCAAGCGACGGGTTCGGCGAGGACGGTGACCGGTGCTTGAGGTACCTAAAAGCACCGTTAATGGATCGGGAGGATCCGTAATGACGTGTCTGAGACTAATATCTCAAGGTGGGTGGCGGTATATACGTTGTTGATTTCTATGAACTCCGGTAATCATCTAAACACCGTCTAAGTAATAAAAAAAGCCGGCAATTTATACAATACACATATTTTTAAAGGCAATTTAAAAGGTACTGATTTGTATGTCGATTCGGTCATTGCCTCTTCGGACCTGTGGTTATTGAAAACTTTTTTTTTATTTTGCAAAAGATTTGTTTTTTTTTTTGACGAAGACACCAAGCCCATTTAAAAAACTTTATTCTGACAATGACTAGTTTTTTTCTTTTTTTGTATTTTACACATTGCTGTCAAAATATTGTTACGAAACAAAAACATGTGATTTCATAAATGTGCCGGTTTGCGTGTTCTTAAAACTCAAATTTTATATGTACCCTCCTAAACGGAATGTGATTGATTTTGTAAATTTGAAAATAAAAATACATTTTCCCTAAGTGTTTGTTTTTAATTATTTCCTCAGTAACCAGAACGAAAACCTCGTTCTTGTGTGGTTAAAATGGACCTGTTTTACAGGTAATCGTAAGTATGCCTATGGGATGCGTAATGCGAAATATACTTAGCATCGTTGAAAATGCTGTTGCTGCTTGCAACTTAGTTTTGGTCCTAACCATATTTTTTGATGATGGATGAAAACTCCGAATAAGTTGTACAGCCACTTTTTTGTCTATCTGCCAGCGGCATTGAGAGGCTATTCTGGCTTAACTGTAATTGGTGGGTGAGCGCATGGGGCTCTCTGAGAAACTGCTAACATGTGCCTTAGCAAGAGCAGTGCTTCCCTGAATGTACCATCGGATCAGAATCGCTACCCACAGAAGATCCGGCAAGAAACTCAGTGGGTTACTCGCGACGATTTAAAAGCGCCTGTGAAGGTTTACTGAGATAAGTTAATTTTATTATAGATTTTTAGACATGGCTAGAAACAACGTCCCTCTAGACACAGAGGCTCAGACCAACGAATTTCACTTTGAGAAGGCGGCACCACATGAGAATCCTCTTGTCACAGCCGCTGGAAATTACATACCCGATCCTGTAGGCCGAATGGTAAACAGTCGATGTCGCCCAAAACACTTAATCATGGATCCTCCTGATCCATTAATTAGATACCTTTTAGGTACCACAAGCACCGGTCAACGTCCTCGTCGAACCCGTCGTCGACCTCGACGAGCGAAATACCCCACAGACACAGCCCACTGAGTTTCTCACCGGATCTTCTCAGTGAGTTGCGTTTCCGATCCGGTGGTAGATTCTGCGAAGCACTGCTCTTGCTAGGGTCAGTGTTAGCATCACTCCGGTTTGAGCCCCGTGAGCTCACCTACACGTTAGGGCGATATAGCCTCTCAAGGCTATCAGCATAGGTAGTAAAAAAAAAAACAATTGTATTAGTGCGAAATGATAGAATGAGATACCTTATGCACTTTGTGTGGTGGTGAGCCCGCCTATTTCTGCCGTGAAGCAGTAATGCGTTTTGGTTTGAAGGGTCGGACAGCCGTTGTACTATGAAACAGAGATTTAGACCTCATGTCTCAAGGTGGGTTGCGGCGTTTAAGTTCTTGATTATGAGCTCCGGCACGGTGTAATTTGGTTGGTTACCACATAACACCAGGACGGCCGTGAATTCGTCGTAAATAATAAAAAAGTGTGTGCATTTAGTAATTATTATCAACACTTAGAGTATTTATACATTTGTATCTACATTATATTATGGTTATTTTGTACTACGGGCATATAAAGCGTATAAATGAAAAATATAGGTACATCTGGACATTCCGGATCGATATAGCCAATGATCAAGTAAAATACTTACTTAGGTAGGTACATTTAAATATCTACACACATAGATACATTATGTTCAACAAATATAATTATGAAATTACATCGAGCGATAGCTACTTTATATAGGTGACACTATCTATCATCAGTCACAGGAAAATGAAAGGTTTTAAATACATAGTTTAACACTACAAGTCCGACTGGCGGGACTTTTGTGAATTTTCGTGAGTTCGTTGTTCCGGGCTGTTGGCGAAGATGATATAGAAATAATGTTTACGCTGATTTGGTATGAGGTTTTAATATAAAAGCGACACAATGATTAACATAAAATACAAAATGTGTTGAGAATCGTACAGTTAAACTAAGACTCGCAATATTTNAGGTTTTAATATAAAAGCGACACAATGATTAACATAAAATACAAAATGTGTTGAGAATCGTACAGTTAAACTAAGACTCGCAATATTTTACTGGTCGTCGTCGCGCGCGCTGAGGGCGTGTGTTTTCGCGCTCAGAGAGCTCTGTCTCAGCGGGCGGTAAGGCGGCGGCGGGGGCGGTATCGCACGTTCGAAAATTACGTTCCGTTATAATAGGTAGTTAAATTATTTGTACAATTTCCTTGAAGTTGGCACCATCACGTCCCATTTTAATGCATTTTTATCATTTCAATAGCTCATACAATATATTTTAGTCAAGCAGCTTTTAACTAAAATAATTTGTAGTTGTAATTAAACATTCTTTGAAGATGGCACACGGAAACACAAAAAAGTACTTGAAGATAAGTATGTATGTGAGCACCTTATTTGTTTAGTTTACTCATTCCATTACATTACATCATATCACATCCCTTTGTTCTTGATGATTGATATTTTATCTTTCATAACTTTACTTACTGTCTACAACCATTGACACAATGCGTTTAGAAATACGCATAATGAAAAGCCGATAACACATTTTCACTTCACCTTACTCATGCAACTTGTTTGATGTTGTGGAGCGGCTATCGAGGAAGTGAAAGTCGGTCGAAGTCTCGCACGTATACAGACTCGTCGCAATAATATGATAAACGCGGGGTTTCGTTGACTTGCTGCGAACATCTTTAGGTTTTCGTCCAAAATAACGCATCGTGCTAGCATTAATAACGACTGGCGACACGTACATACATAGCACAGGAAAAATAACAGATAAACAAGTGTGGAACGTGCCGCGTCACCGGCTTACGGGCGGGGGCATGCATGCGATAGTTCACGATGGTTGCAACGACATCGATCGCGCACGCCCCGCGCCTTGTCAACGCTACGATAATGTTCATTGGTCGGCCGGCGTTGTCACGTGACCGGCGCGCTCGCTACCCATTGGCCGGCGGCGGCAGCGGCCACGTGAGCGGCACCGGGCCCGCGTGCCAGTCGCGGCGTGACAGCGGGCGCGCCGGGACCGCGCGCGCCTGCCGCGGTCGACATGAGCCTCCTCGACACGCTACTCGAGGCGGCGCGGTACATCGAGCTCCAGGAGCGGCGCCTGCAGGCCGGTGAGTAGCCCGCGCCGGCTGCGTGTGGCGCCGCGCCCCACGCTCTTGACCTTGAGTGGCACGCGGTCGGCGTCCCCCGCGCGCTCCCGGCTCGCCTCGCCCCGCGTAAACAAAGAAAGCCTGAAATTCACTCGCAGAACGCCACGCGTCGCACGTTCCCCTCTATTCGTACACGCAGAATTGGCCGTGGCTCATAAGGGCTCGTTGTATCGAACTTCGTATCAATTGGCGGTCTAATTAATATTATGAGTCCGAGCGGCGAAAGAGAACTCATCGCTCGGCACTTGCTGGTGGTGCGAGTGGGCGGCGGTGTGTACGTGGAGTCGTGACGCACCGGCGCGGCGAGCAGGGGGCGCTGGAGAGTTCGGTCAGCTGATCGCAGGGAGGGGGCGCCGGCAGCGGGGGGCGCGGGACGTGTGCACGCGCAACGCCCGGTGGCTCGCTCTGCATTTTGATGTTCATAATAACTTGTCATCCTCAGGACGATACGAATTTTAGAATCTGTATGTAAACTGACTAGAGGAAAAACTGGCACAAGGCGGGGTTGCGTAACGGTGCGTGCTGCCTCGCGCCGGCCATTGTTCGTGATGGACTCGTTGCCTCGGTGTGCACTATCGAAACTCGCGATAAACGGTACCATTTACAACGCGCCATTGTGACCGCCCGTGACGCCACATCATTATCAAAGCAGCACCTCACACAAATGTATGACCGATAACACGATCAGGGCACTTTTTCCTATTTTGTTTATATGTTCAACTCGGTTCCACCATGACGCTAAAATCAATGAAATAGAAATCGCCTTCGAATAAGCAGCGAGAGTGTAGCAAAGAAAAAAAGGGTCGCACGATGAAACAAAATTGATTGCCCCTTTGAATGTTTAATAATTTAAGTAGTAAGTACATTTTAACAGAAACAAGATCCGCTGAACTCAGATGATTTCAATCTTAATTACCGCTCTAAGAAGATTCTTGTTAAAGAAATAACAGGGAATAAATTGACAGCTATATTTAAAAAATTAAGAATATGAAATTTTGCTAGTCTAAAACGACTTTAAATCTTCAGCTTGGGAATTATTTTGTGGTTAAAACCAAATAATACATTGCACATTCATTCTTGTACAACGCACACAAATAACTTTTTCAATCGTTACCTACACGATTTTCTCTTCGTCGGAAATATACTTGACAATTCATTAAGATTACAACCAACCAATTGAAGCAAGCTAATAAAACATTATTTAAACGAAATCATTAAAAACCTATTCAAGAGTCGGTATCGCGTTAAACTAAAACGAAAAACCTGAAGAACATTAAACAAAACAAAACTAAAAACTACTAATACCAGCTATTCGCTGTGATTTCCTAAACACGAGCCGAGCTCGCCTGTGAAACGAAAACCGCGTTATCGTGTTTGTTCGACACTTATCAACTATCGCCGGTTTTACTGAGCTTTTGATAGCGCTGACCGCCGTAACGTAAAAGAGAAGATATGTATAAAATACAAGTATGTTTTCACTTTATCGTAGCCCACTGAGTTTCTCGCCGGATCTCCTCAGTCGCGATTCCGAACCGGTGGTAGATTCTAAGAAGCACTCCTCTTGCTAGGGCCGGTGTTAGCAACACTCCGGTTTGAACCACGAGAGCTCACCTACACGCAAGGGTAAAGCTGAAATAGCCTCTCAAGGCTATCAGCAAAGGTAGGAAAAAAAACTTGATCGTTTGTGGGGTTCAGTTGATTACTTCAGTAGCTACATTTATACTGACAGCTTGACAAAATGCAGGAATTAATAGCATCAGTTCCGAGGATCTTATGATATCATTCGGTCCGCCTAATATGGCCTGGTCGTCCATTGTTGAAATTTACCAATTTTCTAACCCAATGCCCTGCAATAAAGTTATTATATTATGCACTCGCGGAAACTAACTGATTTAATAACAAGTAAGGCATATTTAAAACGAGATTCTGGACTACTATGTCTAGTCTAAATGTTTGGTATTGTCTAGCTTTTACCTCGAAGTTGTTCTTTTAATCTGCTAACTTTAAGGTATTTGGTATAAGTTTGTTATCCGCATTTCATTAAACACATTAATTGTAACAGAAATATTACATAAAGATACGTATTTCATTAAACACATTAATTATAGAAATATGTATTACATAAAGGAGCAAAATCTTAATAGAGTTATAGAAATAAAGTAAACGTAGAACTTTAAACTGAGTATAATTTACATATCAGAAAAGTGAGTATATATTTGAAAACTCTAACATAAAATTATAATAAAAAAAACTATCAAATCGTTATCCGAGAAGATAACTTATTTCATCAGACGTTGTATTCACGAATACTATTTTTAGCGAAAATCTTCTTCAAACTAAAACTAGAAAGTTTGCCCAGACTTCAATTTGCATATAGTATAGTTGAACAGGTCGGTATCGATGGCGATACGACTTCCACCTGTTGACATTAACTTTATTGAAATGAGTTAACAAGTTGTTGCTTTGAATCGAGCCTCGCAATCAATCAACATGGACTCGGGTTATGACAAAATTAGAAAATCTTAGATAGAGAATTTAGTATTTAGGTCTCACGATTTTTTTTTATTGCCCTTCTAGGCAAACTAGCATACGACCGACCTGATGGTGAGTGGTTACCGTTGGCCTTGGACTTCAGCAATGCCAGGGGCAGACTCAAGCCGCTGCCTACCGTTAAAATATGACACGAGCCTTTCAACTGAATGACGTAAATTTTAAGTTAATTAGAACTTAGGTTTTATCAAGCATTGAAAAGAGGTTCATTGTAATTAATCCTCAAACCGAAACAATGTGCTTACATAGTAGTATTGTTGTTTTATGCCCAGAATCGTAATGCGCAGTTAGCAGACGCTACGCGCCTAATTGCCGTCGGATAGGCAGGCGGGGTAAGCGCTGAACAATCGCGTCAACAAGGCTTGCGTGAGGTCGCTCCGCCACCGCGCCGGTGAAAGGGACCGACCTCGGCATCCGCCTGAGGACGCGCACTCGGCCGCGGCGTGTTTGTACCCCGCACGACAGGACCGTCGTCGCTCAGGCGATTGTTTGTGCGCGTCGCCCGACCACGCACCGCGGCGGCGGCTTCTGTTCCGCCCGTGTGTGCGAGTACACGTCATTCTCTTTAGTTTAACTGGAATTATCGCGACGCGGTCGTGTGCTCGTATTTGTGCCTTTCCAGATGCAAGTATTTTAGTTGCGAACGCATTAAGAATCGTATTCCTATCGAGACTATCGTTTGAGTATTGTGAAATTGGTATTCGATATTTATTTTGTGCTGTAGGCTTATGTAAGGAACTGTTTGTGATACGCTATCAGTTCTGGTGAGAGACAGTGGATCGTCAAACGTCGAAGTACTCAATATAGATAAGATATCCCATTTCGAATGTACTCTTTAGTGTTTTCAAGTAAATAACATTATGCTGTTTGCAAATTACGTTTCTGTCTTTCTAATCGTATATTTCCTTCCAGTTGGCAACCAATTAAGTAATAGGATATGTCTTTAAGATAGTTTATCAAGTTTTCTAATATGCATTTGTTAATGTTTCTTTTCTGTTACTTTTATAATTTAATCAATAGCTTTTTGTAAGAAAACTTTCATAACCGTCTTACAACAAATTGCTCAAGTTACACGAATCATCATTAGAGGAATCTTAATCATAATTAAGACACCATATCATTTTGGTTTGGTTTAGGCCAGTAACCGCGTTCATACGGTACATCACTCTTTCTAATTATCGGGTTCTTAGCAATATTTAGAGGTAAAAAAAATGGAGTATCCAAGTATACGATTTGGAATTCTGCACGCTTTCGTTCGCGCAACCGGTACCCTGTCTTTAAAGGCACAATTATACATGTTCTCATTTCTTTATTTGGCCGCATCGATGGAGCAACCTTCAACAATGAATGATGAAACTCGTACAATAATTGATGAACAACGCACGTAAATACTTTGTGTCTTTGTTTATAACGTGATTTAGGGGTAGGTCCTAACTCTCTGCTCGGTGTTGTTTGATTCTGTAATGTTTTTAGAAGTAGCCGTTTATTTTTTTGGACGGCATCGTTTTGATTTAGTCTCATTGTGTACATAGGTTGCATAAATCACAAAGCTTTCGCGCGCCGCCGAGTCATATCTCGGCATCCGGTGGGTGGAGTCCCCTCACTGTTTCCACTCCCAAGTCCGTGTTTCGTGTTTTAACATCGATTGCACATCGTTTTATTCATTTCCTCTATTAAGCTTTCAACAAAATCGCTCCTGTTTTTTTATATATTTCACGCAAAATATCTAAGTATATCATTTTTAATAACTTAGAAGATGCGAATTCACAATCGAGATGCACTTTTGCAAGTTTCGTACGCGAATACGGCTTTTGGCTTCGAGATTCCAGAAATAGAATCTGGCCACTGACGGGTCGCGTCGCAATAACCTGCTAAACCGGCAGGTGTGGTTGCTAAAGGCACGAGGGGGGAAGACGATTGCGTGGAGTTCCCCGAGGGAGGGGGGTACTGGGGCAAGCAAAGAGCTGTGGGGGGAAGTGTTGTCGGTCGGACTGCACGTTGCACCGCGTCAAGGTCAGCCGCCGCACGCATGCGCCACCCCTCCCCCCGCCCAGCCTCTTATCGGAACCTGCAACCGAGTCTTGCACTGAGACTCCCCGCACCCCCGATTGAAACTTTGAGTGAAGTATTAAAATAAATAAAAAATGTAAGCTACCGACACGACTAGGCGACTGTTGTCTTATAATTCCAGACCTAGCTACCTCTTCTGCGGGTACAAGGGCAGGCATGTGCGGACAACAATGAACATCGAACCAAATTCGACGCGGCTTCCGTAAAATCGGCCCATATTCTGTTTATCGGCACCGGTAGATCTCTTTGTTTCGATTTATAATATGAACGAATCAAAGTTTTCAGCTCGCATGAATAATTTCGAGTGTTTATGGGAGGTGATAGCGTGCACAGCCCCTATTTTAGTTTCATAAAATATCTTACAAACATCGAAAATAGTACATAATAGGTATTGTGTGTGTGTGAGCAGTAATCTCGCGGTTCAGCTACCACGTGCAGGCGACGCGGCGGCGCGCATAGCCTCTGTCGACAAGTGCGCCATCAAACGTACACACGAGAAATCCTATTAGGAAGATTAGTGCTGATGACGCAAGCAGAATTACTTCATTAACGGCGAGGCGGGGTCAAAACTAGATTTCGACGATTTCTAATGCGCGTATTCCGCGCGTACCTATTGCATTATATTTACCGTTCGACTAGAAACGACCTGTATTTAGTCGATGTTCGAGGCTGTTTGAGAAGTCTGACGATTTGTTACACTATGCGATGCGATTACGAACTACCAAATCGAACTCGTAATCTGCGTTCGTTACTTCTATTGTAGTACGCGCTCCGGAGTGAGGTTGTTCGGCGGCGTTGCGCCACGCACGGTCCTCAGAAAGCTGAACTGTCTCGTGCGTGAGGAGAGCGGCCGCAAAAAGGTGCACTAGTTTTGTTCGGTTGCAGTGTTCCATTCACCTTATCCGGCGTGGTCGAGGTTCAGTGACTCCGGCGGCTGCTCGTCGGCGCGCGACATCTGCGTGCTAATGTTGCGGTTTCATCACCTACGTTCGATCGGCGCGAGCCTCTCGGTATTCCGTGAGCGTAGAGCGCGGCGGACGGTCCGACCTCGTTTCGTGCAGCGTTATGTAAAGCGCGGAGAGAGGTGCAGCGGCGAGCGTCGCGGCCGACCGCGTGCTGGCTCCCCGCGCCCCGCCCCCTCGCGATTTCGTTCTAGTGACGGCGCGGGGCTGCGGAGGTCGCGCACCTCCCGCCTCCCCCGCCCGCCGAGACCTGCCGAGCCGGCTCGCCGATGCTTCAGTCGTCGAGCGGATCGCGTCGGCGGCGGTTGGGTCGATCGCGGCTCTATCCAGCTGGTCCGACACGCCGGCTCCGGTTCGGCTCGCGTGTTCGCTTCGTTCCGCGCTTCCGATTCGGGAGGTCCGCAGTGTTGAGCGGTTGCGTTTGCGTCGGTCACGAACGGAGCTGAGGACGGGTGTTCGAAATAGCGTGCGTTATCATGACGACCTCGAGTGTCGCGACGAGATAGCGCGAGGTCGGCGGCACCTGCGCCCAGCCCCACGTGCCCGCCGCACCGCCTGCCTCGTGCTGTCCCGTCTCCGGACCGTCTGCACCTTTGTTCCCACTTATTCATCGCTTATGACTTTATCAAACATTATCAAAGGACCATAAAATCCTTTATATTTTCTAACATGTAGTTAGCGTCAGTAAGCTCTCTATTTATTAATAATAAGTGTAAATATGGCGACGATATTAATTCAAAATTTAGTCGTTATTCTTGGCTTGTCCCTACAAAGATTTCAGTCAAATAATTTTATGAAATGATCTTCGAAGCACGTGCCAGACGTGGTCCCATCCACGGCTATAGGTCGCTGGGTAGCCTAAGGTCGTATAACTTGGTTTAATTATAATGTGATTGTTGTTAAAGCTCGCCGTTATGGAATAGATCGGCCCGGCACGATTTTACGGACTCGCTCCGTCGATACGTCATAGTATTCTTTAGCTGAGTAGGCTCATACAGTGCCGTAAATTTTCTGGAAGGGACCAGTAACGTTCGCCAGAAAAGAATGAAAAACAACAAAAAACCTTAAATATTCCGATCGGGCAATGTTTAACGAATTAAACATTAATTACAATTACTTTTAAGCTTTAATCTCGCCACAATTATCTTCTTTAAATTATCTCCGATGTTTTCAATACTGTAGTTGTAGTGGTCACGGACGAATAATAATAGTAGGTAATATTTATTAAATTTCATTATTTTATTTGGATATGTACAGATTTTAATCATCCGTTAAGTTTTTTTTTCAACTAGTGTCATACATTTTACTTTTATGTTATTTGTGAGCTCGATGACTTATTTTTAGGTTAGGTTAGGTTAGATAAAATTTAAAAATCTGCTCTAAATTATTCCAGATCTCTTTTCTATTTTGTATTCATTGTGCTAGTCAAGGCCACTAGTTTCCCGCAATATATACCTTTGTGATGTAGGCATTCCCAATAACTATTATATTTAAAAAAAACTTACTAATCGAGTTTTTTTTATATATTTTTTTTATTGGTTAGATGGGTAGACGAGCTTACGGCCAATCTGGTATTAATTGGTTACTAGAGCCCATAGACATTTACAACGTAAATGCCGCCTCCCACCTCGAGATATGAGTTCTAAAAGCTCAGTTTTACAGTACAACGACTGCCTCGCCCTTAAAACCGAAACGCGTTACTGCTTCCTGTGCGGACTCACAAGACGTCCTACCAACAGTAATATTTGGTTGAGATCTGACGCAAATCATAGGTGAAATAATTTAATTAACACTCATTAGGATTTTTGCTGAATCAGATAATAATAATAAAAAATGCAGAAACAACACATATTTAAAACCTTTTTTTTAAACACTGCAATAGATTATAAACAAAGAAACCACACTCATTCGTAATAATTTAACTGCTCAAGTAAATTTTGAGAACCGCAGATTTAGGTAGATCACATGATCCTGTTTGGTACACCCAATAGATGGCGTTGAAGCCGCTAAACTTGACGCGCAAAAGATCAATACCTAATTATTTAATAAAAAGTATCAAAACAATTTTTTTCTCATGCGTATATTGTGTTCCCGTAATTGCGAATATGAGAAAATTTATGCATTTGAGACTTCTATCATGTCAAGTCTCAAAAGACGAGCGGCGTGTACGCTGGCTCCGTTCCGTAGGTATTTGAAAATAGAAATGCAGAATGAACAAAATAAATTATTAAAAATAAAATATCGTCCCTTCTTTTTGATCTTTTTCGTGAAAACTCTAAGGCATAGGTTTTTAATTCCGCTATTCCAATTAACAATAAAAAAAAATCCGTATCTCGAATGTTATTCGAGTGTTAATATTCGATTTACATGTTTATTTTAAAATCGTTTTCTATAATCGATATTTTAATATTGCAATTTTTTTTCTTCTATTTCTCATAACGATTTTATAAATTCGTCGTGTTCATAAATGAATTTTGCTTCAGTAATCAGAATTCCGTGATCGGGATTGATAATAACGAATAAGGATTGAGTGATACTATTTATCCTTGTAATAAAGTAGACTCTGTGGAAATAAATTGTAGAGGACATATAAACGAGCATGAACAACCCTAAAGGACTTACTTACTCCCTACCCTAAGGGACTTACTCCCTTTCACACCCGAAGGCTGCCGTCCTGTGCGTCAATAATCACTGATTTGGAAATACATAAATACATACTTTTGTAAACTTATCGAATCTTTTCTATTTTAGATTCTTATTTCTATAATAGAATAAGGTTCTATTTCAAATCCTTATTCAAGTTACAAAACCTTTTGATGTGATTCCCGATGGAATGTAATTTTAATTTAATCTTTTGTTAATTTTTGTGGTAATAGTTATTGTGAAAAAAGTAAAACTAATTTTTCTTAACGAAAATGACGGAAACAGATGCGTCAGTCGTTTTTCATTATCTACGTAAATGAAGAGGCGGAAGAGCCAGCCAGTTAGATTTCAGATTTTTCAAATTCAAATACATTTTTATCAGTTTAGTTGCACAACTGTGTTGTTGTTTAATAGTTTTTGTGTTATTTAAAACATTAATTTTTTATACACTACATCTAAATAATGTTTTGGGATGAACATTTCTAGAAATCGGAACAAAAGTACTAGGAGCTCAAAACTGAACTTGAACTTTTCAGCATTAAATAATTGAATATTCAAATTCGCGTGATTGATAATATCGATACGTAGTTCACCGTGCTCACCGGCCCTCACTGATTAAACATGAGTGTTACCGTTTCTGAAGTACTGACCATAGTTCACATAACTTTAAGTAGTTGACATGTTAGATTCGACAGATTAAATAAAAATAAACCGAACACACACTATTATTTAATTTAAAAAACCCATTTCGAATTAACACAAACAGGAAATCTCAATTCAGTTGATTCTAGAAAAATCCGAGTTTCGGTTTATAAGCAATCGCACTGGCATGTACGAACTGTGTTTTTACACTACAATAGTAGACGTAACTACGTAATTGCAATTACGTAATATGTATAAACACAGGCACGTGCCGTTTCATCTCTAAAACTTTGCATGGTCTGTGTACTTCACACGAACTTCCCTCACTTAATTTTTGTACATAATGTCTTTATTGACCTTCTGCTGATTATGGGTTCCTGGTGCTCGGATTTATTTTTTGATTTCCTTTTTTACAAATTGGCAAAGAAAAATAAATTAATTTTATATGCGCATGCATAGTTTAATCATCATCCAACCAGTTGGATCGATCAATTCTTCAGTGGTATATCGCGTTCTGCTCAGGTCCCACGGCGTTGCTAGTACGCCAACATAAAATCTATCCCCTCAACAAAAATATGAAATTGCAACCTTGTTAAATATGTATTTTATCCCTTTTTATGTTGTTCGAGGTTTGCATTGAAAAGATGACCCCAGTTGAGACTATTTTTAGATAATTTATCATAATGCTTATTGACTTTAAACTAAATTGGTTAAATTGAGGGACAGCACTTTGTACTGTAAAATTAATAAATATTTACAGTAAAATCAACAGAGAAAACCAGGAAGGAAACTTGTCTCGGTTTTATTTGTTTTTGTTCTAAAATCCACAATGTCTGCCAATTCGGTCGGCTGGTCTACCAGGGTCGCATGGTGTGGGTAGAAGTTCTTTTGAATGTCAGTCTGCGTCGGCGGGGCGGAGGGGCGCGGAGGTGATTGCACGTGCCAGAGACGCGCCATGCGTTCGGCGCCCCCCGCACTTGTTGAGCGCCTCGCCACAGACCTCGCTTCACATCACCCGCTCGCCGCTCTCCAAACAAACTAGTTTCCTTACACACGCAGTCTCATTATTGTCAGCAAATATACGGTCACTAAGAGACTCGTCCCACAGAATACTTATTTAATTTCGCTTATCAATGATGCCGCTGCGCAATCGGGCACGAGAAAAAAATCGATATTTTTTGTTACAATGTAATTGTTAATAATCGATTCAACCTAACCAATTTTAATTTCAAGGGATAATTACGATTTGTTTTCGAAGAATGACTGTACACTGAATTAGTAGGGTTTCACCGAATTTAGTTACTACTCTTTTCTGTAGATGTATGTCACGGATGGATTGCGCAAACGCTCTGCAATACGTCACTCGCTTCGTAATGAAAAGCCAAATCGGTCGTAATTTTTGTATTAAATTGAAAGAAGACTTTTTTAGGCGACATTTTCTGATCAACAGATCGCAAACGCATTCGCTCAACAAATTTATATTTTTTTTTAGTACAGCCAACATTTCGATTATGATATAGTGAGGGGTTCAACAAGAACTCTGTGTAGTTAAGTGACAAAGACAGTGTGTGAGAACTATGAGGACCCATAAGCGCAGCTAACGATCGGTTGCCCATCGTAGAATGGGTATACTCATGGAGACGACGGAAGTGAACCTGGGCAGCGGGTACAAGCGAGCGCGCGAAGTCAGCACCATGGGGACACCCGGCGAATACTACGCGGACACGTTCCACACCATCGCCATCAATACCAGGGAGACAGAGTTCGGAAGCATTGTCGAACCAATTCCGATCATGCTCAAAGCCTACAAGTACGCTCCGCACGGCCACCCGGCTAATGGTTACGGTTCCCCGCAAACCACAGCTCCTATTAACCCTGTCCCCCGGCTACTCCCGGAGGCAACACCAACATCGGCCTTCGCCCCGATTATTTACAAAAAGGAAGAGATAAAAACAGAGAAGGTTCGACCTCCACCAAAAAAGAAATGGATTAGAGAATATTTAGGTAAGTTTGGATACCTGCTATCATAGATTATACACTTAATATATTTGAGACCTGCTATAATCGTTCGTAATTTGATAAAGTTGTACACGACGACGCATGCTAGACGCTAGATTTGTCGGCCTCTGTCTGACCTCGGCGTCATGATTTCGTTCATCGCCGACCAAGAACACGTCTGTCGCGGACCTGTCACGACAGGACCTTTATTTACAAGTGTTATCATAATGTTAACGGATAATTGTACACGGTACTCTCTAATAAAGGCTATCATCTATCCTATTACGGGTGCTTAACTTCAAATTACTAACTAAATTGAAAGCTGCGCTGTATACTATGTATAACAGAAATAACAGAATTACCCTTAGACTTAATGTAAAATACAGGTCATTACCGATGTCATAGGTATATTTATATGTATTTATTTTTCTTTATTATTTAATGTGTCTAAAGATTTGATCTATTTTGATACATCACTCTTTCATCGCAACATATCTTTCGTATGTTTTTCCAGAATTTGTCTAGATGAATACGGTGGCTTAGAAAAGACCGCCTTATATAATTTATAACTGCCTGTTGAGTGATTTTCAATGTTAATTATTCTTTGGTGTGCAATAAATTATACTCTCTCAGATTCGGTGCCAATTCGCGATGAGATTTCGGCTGTGGGCACTTATAACAGAAATAACAAAATCTGTAAAATATTATAAGCGAGTTCGTGATGTTGACAATTTTTATATCGATTTACGAATTAATTTTACTTCCCTATTCCTTAATGAGTTCAGCGTATATCTGCATTCTAGAAGTTTCGATTGCCGTGTAATTTATATAATAATATATTGCTTAGAAAATTCTCAAAGGTCTAAACACGTCTAATAGAAGATCTAACTGGTTTTATAAAAATATTACGGATTCATTATCTTTATTTACATTCAATTTATAATTAAAATTGATTGATTACAAATTAGTTTAAGTTTATCTAAAGAATAAAGGCGCCAAGTTTTAAGACGAGATCAATAGCTACCAGGGTAACATAGACAGCGAGAGGTACGAATGAAACGTGTGAGGGCGTTGAATGTAAAGGTCTGTCACCAAGGTGGCGCAGTCAAGGTCGTTAACGTAACGCAGCGTGACATGTGTAATAAGCCCGTCAATATTTCACAGGCGGTTTAGGCGCCAAACACTTTCTGTTTTATTTAGATTGAGTACATGCTTAATTCGATTATAATGTTCGTCAATTTCTATGAGTGTAACGTTAAATGAATGTATCTGTTCATTGATTTTGATAAACTAAAGAGGAAATTTTAAATTGACGTCGTCGGATTTAAGGTTCTCATTTACGTTTAGTAGGTATATAGAGTGAGTTTTTGATCGTACGTTATAAATTTAAAAGCAGATAAACGAAAAGAAAAACATACAAGATCGAACAAACAAGATTACGTTGGGCCGTGCTCAGCGAAAACAAAACGAGATAATTATGAGCAGCGTCCTTGTCTATTAGGGTGACCAAGCTTTTATTTTTATTTTATTTTTTATCTCACAGATGGGTGGTCGAGCTCACAACCCACCTGCTGTTAAGTGGTTACTGGAGCTCATAGACATATACAAAGGTGAATGCCGCCACCTACCTTGAGATATATATGTGTTCTAAGGTCTCAGTATAGTTACAACGGCTGCACCACCCTTCAAACCGAAACGCATTACTGCTTCACGGCAGAAATAGGCAGGGTGGTGGTACCTACCCGTGCGGACTCACAAGAGGTCCTGCCACCACTTATTTTGGTTAATAAAACAACCTGTTTCGGATAAAATTGGAAAATTTGATTCAGGTTTGATGTTAGTATATGAAGCCAGTGCAATCAGGGCACACTTTGCTGTCGATTTCTTGCTATAATATTCGACACATTTACAAGTCGTTAAAAATTTTTGGTAGTTTTTTTGCTGTCATGGATGAACGATCTAACTGCCCACCAAGTGTGTGGTTACCATAGCGCATGGATAATACAACGTGAAAGTGGATACCGTCCACGACACCACTATACATTTTAGAATCTTGAAATGCTATCAACAATTTACACTCTCTACATCAAACAACAGGCAGCGGCTTGGCTCTGCCCCTGGCATTACTGATGTCGATGAGCGACGCTAACCTCTCACCATCATATGGGACATATGATCGTCTGCATATAAGGGCAATAACAAAAACAACAAAAGATTTCAACTCAAAATTTCAACAAAACCAAAAACATCACAAGTAAATTTTTATTATTTACTGGTGGTAGGACCTCTTGTGAGTCCGCGCGGGTAGGTACCACCGCCCCGCCTATTTCTGCCGTGAAGCAGTAATGCGTTTCGGTCTGAAGGGTAGGGCAGCCGTTGTAACTATACTGAGATCTTAGAACTTATATCTCAAGGTGGGTGACGCATTTACGTTGTAGATGTCTATGGGCTCCAGTAACCACTTAACNCTCTTGTGAGTCCGCGCGGGTAGGTACCACCGCCCCGCCTATTTCTGCCGTGAAGCAGTAATGCGTTTCGGTCTGAAGGGTAGGGCAGCCGTTGTAACTATACTGAGATCTTAGAACTTATATCTCAAGGTGGGTGACGCATTTACGTTGTAGATGTCTATGGGCTCCAGTAACCACTTAACACCAGGTGGGCTGTGAGCTCGTTCGCCAATCTAAGCAATAAAAAAAAAGAATTTGTTAGTCACACAATACAACTCACAAGCTAAAAAGATACATAAAAAACACAAGTAAAAAGAAACAAAATCTGGCTTGCAACATAAAGCTATGTGCGCACGACTAAACAAGATAAAGTGCTGAATTCGTAAATTATTAATTAAATTATACAAAGAAGAAGAAGAATTCGTAACTTATTGTCACCCTAGCACCCGGCAGCTTGACTACGAACAGGAACGTCATCAAGTTTACGATTTCCCACTGTCCTGGTATTTATCTCTAGAAATATAAACCTTAATTCCTCAACTAGAAGGGTTGTTTTCAAATGAAAGTCGATTGTAATGAATTTAGTTTTAGTAAGTTCGCTTATGAGCTGATAGTTTCAAGAACATAATTATTATTACCCCCTACCTAGTACTACAGGAAAAAAGTTGCAGATAGGAACAGTAAGATAGAGGATACATTTAGATCTCTTCATTTTAAGTTATATATTTGTTTGTATATTTCTACTTTTTGCATATCGCACGCATAGAGACAGACTTCTACAATTTTATACAGATAGTAAGTAATCCGGCCACCGCCCTCGTCGAACCCGTCGCTTGCGACGAAGGGCTCGACGAGCGAATTAATCCATGACACAACCCACTGAGTTGCTCGCCGGATCTTCTCAGTGGGTCGCGTTCCCGATCGGATGGTAGATTCTGCGAAGCACTGCTCTTGTTAGGGCCAGTGCTAGCAACACTCTGGTTTGAGCCCCGTGAGCTCACCTACATGTTAGGGCGAAGCTGAAATAGCCTCTCAAGGCGATCAGTATAAGTAGGAAAAAAAAGTAATATAAATGCCGAATTCATAAACATATAATATTCTCAGAGCATTCGGTTAAAATATGCAAAGCAATTACAAAGCGCCAGTAATTATGCAGTTTCAAGGACGATATATACTGAGACGATTTATCTAAATATTATCTACTTATAGAAGCCATTGTCGGTCGGCCTCAGAGATGTCGAGACTCACAAACAAAAACTTGTCCGAATCAAGAAACTTGTCAATCATTTAAGTTTAGTTTTTGTATACATTAATAGTAAAATATTTTGATTATAATAAATATTGTGGTCACGAACTTATAAATCTGTTCTAGAATGTTAGTTTTAAAACACATGGTGTGTAAATATGTAGATAGAAACAAGAATAGCCTAGTATTGTAATGTAAACGCGGTTGTCAAACGATTGCTTATGTCCAGTTTTACAAGAAATATCAGTAAAAAATTCAGTTTTACTGGTTTCTATGAGCTCCGGTAATCAATTAATTTTTTATTTATTTATTTATTTATTCCATTCAATACAAAGTCAGGCTTACAGTTTTCACTAAAACGCCTGACTCGTTAACACAAAAACATTAATGAAATTATTAAGTACTGTTATAATATTATGCTAAAAATTAAATTATTTTGGAATAAAGTATTCCCCAACTATCGGCAAATACGTCAGCATCCTGGATTTCGGACAGAAATTCGTTTAACAGCGCAATTGCCCTGGCCGTTGGACAGTTCCTGGCTCTACGGGTCCTCAGCCTCGCCAACGCCGCAAATAAGTGGTGGTGGCGGCGCACTCCCGCCCGCGCATTAACACCGGGTCTACCTATTTGCTATTCCCTGGTAGCTTATGGGGTTATGCCAGCGTTGACAGTAATTATGGTCGAATTTATATCACCGGGCGAAAGCTAGTGGAATAAATGAGGTATTCTTTTATTTTGGGAGGAGGTTATTAAGCAGCGGCTTGACTCTGCCCCTGGCATTGCTCAAGTCCATGGGCGACGGTAACCGTTCACCATCGGTTGAGCCTTATGATCGTCTCCCTACAAGAGCAATGAAATAAAAAAAACATATTTCATGAGTCCGCGATAGACGATCTTAAACGAACAAAATTGGCTAATGAAATTTTTAATTACTAGAGTTTTCTACTTCGTAATGTGTAAAATAGTTGAAAAATAATGGATCTCTCGTACGGTCGATAGTCTTTCGTGACGCGGCGCCCAGCGGCGGTCAGGAGCTTCATTGCTTGTATAATACGTCATATTGAAATGAAATTGCGATAAGAAAGTATTTAATTTTGTATTAATCAACTCTCCACTCTCCGGCAATAAGTATCTATCTCCATACTTACCACTGAGTCGGGTTTACGTACTTTTTAGCTTTTCCAATAACTAATTGAAAAATGTTTCAATTAATTAAGAATAAATAAATCAAAGAGAGAAAGAATTGTGCAATATTAAAGTTTTTATTTTTAAGTACCAGGACATCATAAAACCACGAAGTTAATGTAGAATATGTATAGCACAGTTAGTTATTGTCTGTTGCAACAATAAAAATATTAGGGTATTTTTTTTTGTTTCGAACAAGTAGGTGACTATTGAAATTGAAAATCTAGAATGTTCGTTGGCCTCCCGAGCGAGCGTCCATCAGAGTAGGTGACGCACGTCACAAAGAATTACGCAATAAAGTTTATCTTGACTTTCCTGATACTACGATTCATATTTTTCCTTTATCATAGGATGTAATAATAAGTCGAATATTCCTGAACTTGTTCGGAGATTGCAGTTTACTTAATAGGGATGGTAAGAGTCCATTTTGCCTTATCCTTTTTTTAGAATGAAGTTCCGCTTCGTGTAGTTACGTGCGATTCATTTTTACGATTTTAAATACGATTTTAAAGAGACGACATGTTATAATATAATGGCGGTTTCAAAAAGCATATTATCGAACTTCCAAATGAATTGTACGCAAGAATTTAAATGTTTGTGTTACAAAAATTCACATCCCAGCAATAATTTAACCACAAAATATTAATCGTTTTTGTTCGGAGCAGTTTGCCAAATCGTGTCTGGTTATCGAGTAATGCGCACGTGTTACGGATGTGTTAAAAAGTGGAGCATTAATGCTCTTCACGACGCGGTCATTGACCTCGAGATAGCGATGATAATATAATCGTACCTGCTCTTTCGGATCACTACAAAATGGCTGCCCAAGCCTTTGGAGTAAAAGAATTTTTTCGAGAGACCTACATTAATGTTTCATGGGTACCAACTGACCTATTTGGGCTTTTGGCGGGAAGTATGTAGTGTGAATTATATATATTTTATTACCAAGTGTCTCTTCGGCCTTAAACTGTATTAACGGTCATTAATATACCGCTTAACATAGGAAATGAAAAAAAAGTGTGTGTGTCCGCTCTGACGCACGACTGGAGTTTACTGGATATAAATATAAATTTGTGTCAGTTGAATACAGTAAAATATGCATTTATTAAAAAAGCTTTATTAATAAATGATTTGTAGCGGGTTATATTCGGGTATCAACCCACTAACAGTTGATACGTTCAGGAATCGAACCCGAACGGCGTCCGGCCACAAGCAAAACGATGTCGGTAAATTAAACGAAACAATACGAGAAATAGTTCTATATTACGACAACACGATACACTACAGATTATTAACAAATTAACGAGACACAAAACAAACGACTAACAAATATATGAAAATACAATAATGAGAGAAACGCGCGATCAGTACGAGGCTTTGTGGCGGACTGCCGGCGCAGCAGCCCGGCGTCACCTGCGATAACGCGGCCGCGCGTTGGCTCCTGATTGGCGCGCGCACGCATCACCATGGCCAATCAGGCGCATAACGCATTTCGTGTGACATGCTATACTCTCTAGTACGATTTTGGTCCCCATAATTTTCATACCCCGGGCCTATATATGTAAATCGATTCTTAAGGAGTAAACTCCAAAAAAACTCGCTTGACATAGCGTCTCGGGTTCCGCTGAAGTCTCAGTAAATTTTCACGATTTTACTCTGACGTTATTTCATTAGATCTCATCTCATCATCGCCTTTCTTTCTTTTTCATCTTGATGGAAAAATAATTTCAATTAGATTACATTAATTTGATTTCGCTTTATCTTTTATGGAATTATGTACGTACTTATTTATAATAATAATATGATAATGAAACTTTTTTTTTAACTCGTGACTGGCAACAATGGCATCGCAAGAAGCTAATAGCTAATTTTTCTAATGAATTACGTACTCAACAAATGTTCACGATTGACTTCCACGGTTAAGGAATAACATCGTGTAATAAAAGCGACACCCGCAAAATTATAATTCGCGTAATTACTGGTGGTAGGACTTCTTGTGAGTCCGTGCGGGTAGGTACCACCGCCCTGCCTATTTCTGCCGTGAAGCAGTAATCCGTTTCGGTTTGAAGGGTGGAGCAGCCGTTGTAACTATACTGAGATCTTAGAACTTATATCTCAAGGTGGGTGGCGCATTTACGTTGTAGATGTCCATGGGCTCCAGTAACCACTTAACACCAGGTGGGCTGTGAGCTCGTCCACCCATCTAAGTAACAAAAAAAAAATTGCCGTACGGAATAAAAGAATTAAAACCAATTCAAAACGAAATAACAGGAAAAATAACGAAACCCATTTCTTAACAAGACCAGGAAAACATGATTAGTGAAATGTAGAAATTTTCCTTCAGGGGTGTTTCGACATCATCGTCCCGAATGCTGCATCGTTTGCATTCGTGTATGTTCGGACCACGTGACGAGAGACACGTGTCGCTGCCTTTCCCAACTATACTCCCCCCTAGCGTTTATCACTCGCAGTTCGCCTGACCCCGGCACTCACACCATATCCCTCTCAAATCTCGAGTAACGAGTAAAGTAAGCATTCACGAACAATAAATACAGAGAAACCTTTGTTTGCGTAATTTTTATATTATAATCCACAGCATTTGACCATCTTATTTGTATATTTTTGAAGTGAAAACTTCTTTAGAATCGTTGTGATTTCAAACCGGATGCAACGGAAAAAACGACAGGTAAGAGACACAAATACAAAAATTTGTAGGATGAAGCCAGCAAAGAATGAGACAGAAATATACATACTATTTAATACAGCGCCATCTGTGAGATTTTTTAATACTAACGTGTGTATGAAAGCTCTTGTAGTGAATTATAATGTAGGATTATACGTGAAATTAAAATATCAATTCACAGAGGGCGTTACCTTACAATTATTTACTAATGACAAAATTTTACATATACTTAAGACGTTTAGGAGAATTGTATTTTAATTTTGGAAGGTTTCACTTCTACCACGTGTGAATTGCACACATGTATTTTTTTTTGGAGCCTCGTCGATTGGCAAGGCTATCGTCACGCTCGTACGTACGAAATATCTACTAAGATAATTAATTATACAAAGTTTGTTTAACGAATAACAAAAACTATAGACAACACAACACGTGCCATCACTCACCTTGAGACGAGGTCTATGTCTCAATTGGATAGTACAAGGATCCAACCAATCAAATCGGTACAGATGACTGCGGTACCCAGCAAAGTGAGCTTCCATTGCGTCTATCCCTAGAAACAACAGACAATATTAATTTCTGTTCAGACTTATTTAAAACTAGTGGTCTCACAGTAGTCAAAATTCGACTATAATGTTAGTTGAAATTGTATGCTTAAACATTATTGTGGTTCTATTATCAAACACTATTATATTTCTATAATATAATCACAGATTTCGCCAAAACTTACTCTATACATAAATAACATTAAAGACAAACTTTCAATTTGACCACAAACTTTAAACATTAACAAAAGTTTGACAATTGACAATAAACAAAGAATATACATATGTATGTATGTGTTGTGTCAAATACATGGTAGTGTGTGTAATGTTTTTTTTTATTACTTTAATGTATTTTTTAAGCATAATTTAAACAAAAATCTGCACTCTATATTCTCTATAAGTGTGGGAAATTTCATACTCCGCCCGTCCGCGCAATTTTCGTAAAAAGGGGTACAAAGTTTTTGCTTCACATATTAATATATCTAGCTAAGATCTATGTATTTGATTTTTGGTATGTATTCATTTAGAAAAAAATTGTAATTGTGTGTGGCTGGCTTACTTGCGTGTTGGCGTCGAGATGCGTGAATAGTTGAAGTTCAGCAGACGCGCGCCAAACTTATACCAACACAACCAGGCGCCCATAGTGCCGCAGAAGTTTCGCCTGCGAAATTTAAATCAAACGTGCAATGAACAATCAGCTGTTTTCATTGCCAAGTGTCATGTGTAGACAAATTATGATTTTGAAATCTTTTAAATTTGGTATGCATGCGTATGTTGAATCTAGTGACGTAAAATTTACAATTGGCTTGTACCCTAAATGGGATTGCGCAATAAGGACAAACATAATTTTTCCTCTGCATTTGACGTGCTCGTGTGGCTCGTCATCGTAACGTTCACATTATATACCTTGTTGTACATTGGTCCAAAGCTGAAAACGAACGTCTGCATATTACGTCCGTATAGCACCCCGCGAAGCGGAGACCAGTGAGTGACGCACGACCGGCCCTCTGTTGCATAACCACCTCCACTGCTATTATACCCTGGTACTTGAGACTGTCGCTGACAGTTGAATAGCTCGTATTTTCTCATTTTTATATTCATTCCTGTTTGTTTGTTACAAAATACATATTTTGTTTGTGTGGAGTAAAATTAATAATGTTGGATGGACATAAGAGTTATTTAAAAATATTGAAAATCTTTACATAAAATGATTGACGGCGAATGAAAATGGGGAAAAAGCGCCAAAAATATTATGTCTAGGAACCATACCTACATTAAAGTTATACAACTACTTAATTCGAATTTCCAACCGAAGTTTGTTACACAAAGGTCATCGTTCGCGACAATTTATTTATGAAATTACAACAAGATACGGGAAGCTGGGATAAAATGAAATTACACATTAAAATTTATTAGAACGACTCGTACCTACGTTTATTGAACTTGAAAGTTCATAGATTTACGGTTATACTTTGAAATGAGTTATTTACAGCTCAGACAACTTTTAGTACGTACTAATTGCACATATTGAAATAACAGTTATGTTACATAACTTATATGTTATCGACTATACGAGATTATTTAAAACGCAAACGGAATAATGAATTATAAAATATTGTTACAATTATGTTTAATATTCGCTAAGGAACAGGATATAAAAAATAATTATTTGTGTTCTTTGTTATCTGTATCCGAGTCTAGTTTGTCTACGGTATTTATACTAACGAACATGCAAAGGGTTTTTTGACGAGAACGCGAGGAGCGAGGTGTGAATCGTTTTATTTTCTTTATTTTAGTGTTTGTTCAGATTCAAAAGTGCAATAATGGTGACTTATTAATCATATGTCATTTCTGAAAGTGCGCAAGTATGTGGAACGAAACATGAAAGAAACTCACTGACGTAGCTTCTCGGTTTCTTCCAAAAGCTCGTTAAATCTCAGGAAATTTTCATCATTTCTCTGGCACGATTCTATTTCAAGTTGATTCATTCCAATAGATTACAATAACGAATAAATCAACGTTTTTTCATATAATTATAGCAGCAGAGTTTTCTAATTTCAATAATGGCAACATTGTTATCGAAAGTAACCAATTTATGCTCTACTGAAAAAAAAAACATACACAGATATCAATAAATCGTTACATATCCTAAAGCTTCATGATTGTGAAAAGGCGAAATGACATTGCATAGGTCATCATCATCATCATCAACAGCCCACAGTCGTCCACTGCTGGACATAGGCCTCTCCCAATCTACACCACTGAGCCCGATCTGCGGCTCTCCTCATCAACTTCTTGCCGGCCACCGTGCGGAGGTCATCGCACCATCTAGCCAGGGGGCATCCCACGTTACGTTTTCCGCTGCGCGGTTTCCACTCGAGAATCCGTCTGCTCCAACGATCGTCAGTCCTACGGCATATATGGCCAGCCCACTGCCACTTCAGCTTGCTGATTCTTTCCACCATGTTCACGATAACAACAGATCACAATTTCGAATTAAACGGCGAAATCTGAAGCCTTGGAACGACCGAACATTAGTTAAGAACGTGCCAAGCGTGAACCATCTTCATTAATGTCATTTACACTACACAGCTTGATTCGATTGGAAGCCTAATAATACGGGCCGTTGTATTCAAAGTCATTCGGTCACCTTCACACTCTCGGTATGTTTTCCTATTGTTGAAGGCGCGTGCCCCCAGAACGACGAACTCTGGACCTCAGATGGACTTTGACATTGTGTATATTTAGATTTAGTAATATTTATGATGTATTGGAAAGTTAGAGATGAATACGCAATTCGATTAATAGAATTTAATGTTATTCATTGCATATTTTATAAATTATAACGGTTGCGATACGCGCAGTTCGTCTACTTTTATTTACGCTTGATCCAGAAAGAAACTACTACAGAACTGGATCTTGTTTTTTTTAAAATTGAGTTTTTGAGTATGACGCGCGGCCCTAACACCAGAAGGCACGAGGCATTAGCATTATTTCTCTTTTCAATCGCGGCCTGAGCTTCTTAGCCTTTTCTTTTCTCGGCGATCTAAGGAACTTCACTATAATTAAAATTATTTGTACTTTTTCATATTTTCTTTTTATTTATTGCTTACACGAATGGAGAAGCTCACAGCCCACCTGGTGTTAAGTGGTTACTGAAGCCAGATATCTATGGGCTACGTAAATACCGCCACCCACCTTGAGATATGAGTTTTAAGTTCTCAGTATTGTTACAACGGCTGTCCCACCCATCAAACCGAAACGCTTTGCTGTATTGCTTCACGGCAGAAATAGGTAGGGTGTGGACTCACAAGAGGTCCTATCACCAGTAAAATTTTATTACGCTTTCATTATTAAATAGCTATACCAAGTGTTTAGAATACAATTTTCAAGGTCTCAACGTTGAGTATATCAAATGATAAACGATTTTAATGAGCACTTAGAAGGTCAAATATCACAATTATATCTGTTTTATCAAATAACACAATTATATCTTTCAGAAATAATAATCTCTATTGTATTTGTTTGTTAAGTGCTTGCCAGTAAATATCAGTCTGATAAATTAATGTCCGCGCAAATGACAAATGACTATATCCGCAGAAATATATCAATTAATTTTGGTTTAATAGCATCGACGGTGCGAAAAATACGTTATTTCATTAGTTTAAGTTACGAGCTGAAAGTAGACTTAATGTTAAGCGTTAGTAATAGTAGATCAGGGTGGCTTTCCCTATGAATAATAGGTTGATAAACTGACATTTTCTTTAGACCACTGGGGGCTTTTACTTTATTTTTACACAACGTGAAGTTAAACATTGTCTTTGAAATATCCACAGCTGTGCTTTTTAGGGTTCTCTGAAACTATGTAATAATAGTTTGTATTCGTCATTTAAAAGAACACTCTTCTTTTTTTTTATTGCTTAGATGAGTGTACGAGCTCACAGCCCACCTGATGTTAAGTGGTTACTGGAGCCCATAGACATCTACAACGAAATGCGCCACCCACCTTGAGATATGAGTTCTAAGGTCTCAGTATAACGGCTGCCCCACCTTTCAAACCGAAATGCATTACTGCTTCACGGCAGAAATAGGCAGGGTGGTGGTACCTACCCGTGCGGACTCACAAGAAGTCCTACCACCAGTAATTACGCAAATTATAATTTTGCGGGTTTCATTTTTATTACACGATGTTATTCCTTCACCGTGGAAGTTAATCGTGAACAATTGTTGAGTACGTATTTCATTAGAAAAATTGGTACCCGCCTGAGATTCGAACATCGGTGCATCGCCTCAACACTTATGCACCAGACGTCTTATCCATTAGGCCACGACGACTACTACTTTTTGTTATACTTTTTATTTTGAAAGTATATTTATTAATTTCATTGTTTCTAAATTAATAGCCGAACTCGGCGCGATTTGATTCGCCAATCTTTGTTCCCATCGCTACCAAACAGAATAGCCCGCTAGAACAATCTGAAGGTTTCTGGAAATCGAAATCGGGAGTCCCTCAGGAACATACAGAAATTGATTTCTATGTATAAATTAATAGATGATCAATAAGGACAACGAAGAACAAGGAACCAATTATTATTGAAATAAGGGAACTTTCGCGAATTCGTTACCAGGAATTCATAAATGATCACAAGCGTATATTTTTTTCTTAGTCAAGTAATGAGTTAACCGACTAATGAATCAACAAGTGACGTATTTAAATCTGAGTCAGTAGTTTGAATTACGTTGTAGAACGCTTGTAAGGTTGATTTCCGATGAAACAGCTGGCGTTATTTCTTTGGATTGATCGGCATAATAGCACTCATTAAGTACCTATAGTGTGTCATTAATAACTAGTTAGAGGTTGAGAATCGATACATTCCGTATCACATTTTTTAATTAAAATATCTACGATTTCTACCACTTTATTGGTGTTGGCAACACAGTTTGGACAATTAAATTGTGGAATTGAGTGCGGTAAAAAAAAGTTTTGACAGTTTCAATCCAAGATGGCTATCGGTGGTGTACGAAAATTCTCGACTAAAAATCTATCATAAATGTTATCGGTTTTTGTTCCGACGCTCCACAACTTCGATTCGTCTGTTTCGAACGATGTCAGATAAAACATTGACCTTCTTAAAACAATGACGCGTATATTGTCCGTAAGTGATTGTAAACAAGACATGCCAGATAACATGGTCACGTTGTATCTAATGCTCAGCCACGATTCGGGGCGTCTGTTCCGCCGGCACTGGCTCCTAGTCCCGCTACTTGTTATTTGTGCTACTCCGTCGAGCAGCTGATTTTTGGCGTGCCAACTACAAACAAACGGTTGGCACGCGCGCGTGTAGGCCACATGTACTGACGTAACCGTAACGCCTGACCACGCCTTTCTATTCCTCTCTGTCGCTACAATGCGCTAATATAGTCCGTCTCACTCTTCATTGCAGCGTGACTGATTTTGTCTAGTTCTGGCAATAATAACCTCTACGGAAAAGGAATACAGCACGTTATCGTATAACGTTTAACGAGGTCATATCGTGTTCGTTTGTACTATCTCACTCTGACTGATACATCTGTTTCATTCGGCCATTCACGCAACCTCTTGCCCTCTATGCGATCCTGGTACTTTACCGCCACGTATTGCAGCCGACGACGTGTTTGACATGGGTTTGACAAGTACCGACTGACCGGACCGAGTGAGTGTCCGATAAAATATTTCAGAATTTTCAGAAAATCTGAAACTAGATTACTTAGGTACTGTTTTTCAATTAGTCAGTGCATTTTTTCAGCTTCATCAGGACGATTTTGTCTCTTATTTAATATAAAAGTGGAATAACGTGAAGTTTTATTTACAGAAGAGGAACCGAAGTCGCCTGTGATAGTGCGCTCAGCGACGGTGATGCCGGTGACGGCGTGCAACGGCATCGTGAATGTGAAACCGCCGTCACCGGTACCCCCCGCGCCCGCCCTCGAGCTGGTGTCCGCGCCAGCCCCCCACCCCGCACCCCTCATCGACTTCGCACAAGAACATTCCAGGCCGCGTACGACGAGCAACACCAGTCATGGGTATGTGTTCCTAGTAACAGCGCTGTCTAAAACAGCTGGAGATTCGCATCCGTTGTTGTTTTTAATGTTCTGTCATAAAACGATACACACAGATTTTTCGATTTCAATCAAATTAAATTTAAAAATATATAAAATAAAGATACTGTACATTACTAACATCGGCCATAGAAGTTTTTTTTACTGCCCTGGTAGGCAGACGAGTTTGCAGCCCACCTGATCCGATGCCTATCGCTGTATGGGTACATAGTTTGAAAACATTCAAATCGCATTAAAATTTATTCAAATTAACCTTGAATGCTCAAATATTAGTCGTTTGATAACCAGCCAACCGGTCCACGTATATTACACGACCTCTGATTTTGTATGCTGCCTGATACTGCAAAGAGGTCAAGTTGTATCTCCATTGTTGTAATAGATATTATAGAATGAAACATGACTTTAATCTCAGAGACGGAATCGTCAAATCAATACACGAAAAATTAATACAACGCACAAGTGATTTAGATTAAAATTATTTAGAGTACATATTAATTAACCCATAATTAAATAAATAGATATTGGTTCGAATCATGTCGTGATTACCTCTTCAAAGTAGACTTCTAAATTAATATAGAAGCCACTAAATTTAGTATAAAAATACACTAATTAATCGATTAAAAAAATCAGGTTCCAGAAACTGAGACTTAAACAATTAACCACCTACGCACGAACCAAAGCGATTTCTTTTTAAAAGTGAGTCTTAACTCGAGATATTGTTTCGTCTTATTTCACATTCGATATTATAAAAGTTGTTTTTTGTGTAAACTATTAAAATAGATATTAACAGCTCGATAGCAATTTGTATTTTATAGGTGACGTCGATATAAGGAAGAGCGAGTGAGTAAGTAGCAGGAACATATCGTCTTCTCGCACTAAAACTGTATAATCTCAAAACTTACTAAACTTTACAAGAGAGTGTTTTAAAAGTTTAACATATTATTATGATATTTTTAATATTAATCATCTCAGTTACATTATCTGTTTTTTAAAGTAAGATAAAATTATGTATTCACTTTGTTAATAGTATTTAAAATATAGGTAGACTAAAAAAAAAAACTAAAACTAAACTACGCTCTTTTGACAGTATTTATGAGAAAAATACCGGTGATACCAAATCATTCCGCATATTAACTCAATTTCGAATATTTTTGGAAATTGTGCACTTTTAATCCGCAAAGACGATCTGTTTGTCTGTCATTCATTATTGTATTGAGTGTGTAGAATTGTGAAGTCGTCGCGGCTTAAAGTATAAGATATCCGGTGTAGTACTCGTAAATCGTACGATAGCGACGTGACTGGGCCAGTGTTCAAAACTCGCAGGCAGGTACCATAATTTAAATTAAATACGTACTTAACACACGAATGAGCTCTACGATGAAGGGAAATAATATCCTCTGATATAAATACAGACCCGACAAAAAATGGAATTTTCATAAATACTGGTGGTAGGGTATATCGTAAGCTTTTCGCCGTAAAGCTGCCAAGTAAAGATTTGAAGAGACAACTGTTATACTATGGAACTGAGAATTTCACCTTGCGGCTTTCTCATCCGTTGATAAAAACAGCTATGCTATGTCTGTATAGCAGGATTTTTTACTTAGGGACTGATAGAATATTCCGGTCCTAATACTATACTATATTATTATAATAATATATATAAAAATGAATTGCTGTTCGTTAGTCTCGCTAAAACTCGAGAACGGCTGGACGGATTTGGCTAAGTTTGGTCTTAAATTATTTGTGGAAGTCCAGAGAAGGTTTAAAAGGTAGATAATTAGGAAAATGCTCGGATTTTGTTTTTTCGTTGAAGTGTCCCCCGTCGGACTGATTTCTTTTGTTTGTTTTAAGTTTATTTTATACAAAGGTTTAGGTCTTTTATTTATCGATTGAGGCACTACGAAGTCTGCCCCGTCAGCTAGTACTATATAAATAAATACATCATCATCATCATCGGCCTATAGCAGTCCACGGCTGGACTAATGCCTCTTCATTTGCGCTTCCACTGAGCACGATCCTAGGCTTCTCTCATCCAGCTTCTTCCAGCCAGATGACTATACATCATTTCACCAGCCTGAGGGCTATAAATACACACGAGATACTAAAAACCTAATCACATTTAAAAAAACGTTTCAATGAAATATATAAATAAATAGGGTGAAGTTAACAAATAAGTGTAGTAAAAAAACTGGGTATTATTAGGCCAAAGTAATAAAATCATTATTTTGAGCTTATTTGATAGTGAAAATTACATTGAAATATTACGCTACATTTGTACATACATCCCATGCTAATAACACCGTGTTAGTAAATAGCGTATGAATAAAAAATAAAAAATAAAAATAAAACACTTATGGATTTCCTTGAATTTTTGTTTTTCAATGAACATTATCAATTTATTAAAACACGCTTGATAAATTTCAATATTCACGTGTAATGTAACGCACCCCCAATGACCTCGTGCACATTAATTGAATATTTACAAGCCATCTACAATATATTTTCATGAAAAATTATATCTTACTATTTATATTACAATTCGATTCGATTTATCTTAAAATGTAAATAGGTCAACGCATTGGAAAATTAAATTGATCAGGGTGGGTACCTTCTACAATGTCATGAGGTCCTAGTAGGGTTGACCGTTACAACAACTAAGATCATTTGTCAATTTATTGCCATTGTTGATAAAGTATTTTTTTTATACGGTCCATTTGATGGTAAGTTGTCATCGTCGCCCATGGACATCAACAATCCAAGGAGAATAACCGCTGCCTATTACTTGTTTAAGGTCTTACAGTAAGTACCCTTTTCATATCCCACCCACTTGCCTCCCTTGCAAAAAAAAACTTTATTTTTATTTTTAACAAATGAAGTTAAGGATCAATTCTTTAAATTTTCGCGATTTGTAAAAATAATTTTATAAGTACTTTTACGTAAATGAAATATGTAAATAAAAAAAATATTAATATTTTTTATAGAATATTAGATAGATCACATAGTAATAATATTATGTGACAATTATGTAATTCATAACAATATTTAATTGTTAAAATTTTAACGTTGGCGAATAACGTTTTAATCATTCGTGAACACGAAACCTGTAAAGACGACAGATAATATACGCGAGAAGCTGTAAAACTGTGAAACTGTAAAAGTAATTTTAATTACCGTTACGAAATCTCACACTGGTACCACGCAATTAAGATGTAATGGAACTTATACTGATTTCATAATTATTATATTGTACAAATAAATGAGCACACATTATGAATCAACGCGACCTAGGTAAATTTCCAAGTCACCTACATGAACGTAAGGAATGATTTAGGAAAATGTGTGTCAGGGTTAGGCCGAGAATATAATCTGCCTAGTACGATCCTGTTACGTGTTCTGGGAACTTGGCCTATTCTTCCCAAGTTCGTAGGCAAATGGGCTTTAACTGGGTGATGCGTAAACAAACAGAAGAGATTGTAATATTCATAACTCATAACTCAATAATAATAATATTCATAACTCATTCTACTAGGTCCGTTGTTCGCTCATCTCACGGGTGCTGTTACCAGTTGGAAGAAATGCTATTAAAGTCTCTATTCCGTTATAAATAATTCCTAACGTTGTTTTTTCTCCAACATATGCGGGTAAGCTAGGGGATAGCGTTAACCTGAGGCCGTTGCTAACACTAGCCCTAGCAAGAGCAGTGAATTATAGAATCTACCACCGAATCGGAAACGTGACCTATTGAGAAGATCCGGCGAAAAACTCAGTGGGCCGTGTCTGAGGGTTACACGTGTTATAAATATGAAAATATAAAATTTAGAACTCAATATTAATAGAACGTAATTGCTGGTGGCAGAGTGTATCGGAATGAAAAGACCGTTCACTGCAATGCATTGACCAGCTCGCTGCCTCATCTGGATGGGGAAGAGTCATCTGGTTTTTAACTACATATACCTCTAGACCAAATGGTAAACAGTCGACCTCGCCCTGAGTACGCCATTACGGATCCTCCCGATCCAATAACGGTGCTTTTAGGTACCACAAGCATCGGTCACCGTCCTCGTAGAACCCGTCGCTTGCGAAGAAGGGCTCGACGAGCGAATTAACCCATGACACAACCCACTGAGTTTCTCGTCGGATCTTCTCAGTGGGTCGCGCTCCCGATCCGGTGGTAGATTCTGCGAAGCACTGCTCTTGCTAGGGCCAGTGTTAACAACACTTCGGTTTGAGCCCCGTAAGCTCACCTACATGTTAGGGTGAAGCTGAAATAGACTCAAGGCTATCAGCATAGGTAGGGAAAAAAAACTACATATATTGAAATTCTGTAGTTCGTTCCTTCGAATACAAACGGATGGGCGCGAGTTTTGATGGTCCACCTATAGTTCCACTAGTGCGTATGCAAAATCTTTCTCAGAGAATTTGATCACGTCTCAGACGCTTAATCGCAGGGTTGCTAATTGTCATCGTTAATAATAGAACAACGATTTTAACAAACACAAGCTCGATCAGCCCTACGAACGAACATGGCTTCTTCAGAACGCTGTCAAGGTTGGGATAATAACTAGGATTGTATAATGTATTCCCATAGGCTCGATGATCATCACATATGACCTTCTGTTGCTTCGATTTGCATTATTCATGACTTACACACGCCATAACCTTAGGAATACAGAATGACTTGTCCCACATATATTTCGTGGTTTGTTTCGCCGGAATTTGTTTCTCCGTGTCTAAAGGACTGTAGCCCTTTTTGTTGTCTAAATACGACTAAGACTCCCCGCGCACTAGGCAGCCTGGCTGCGACAACCAATACCGCAGTTATATGGCAGTATATGGCGTTGTATGGGGGCCTGCGGACATAAGTAGCCCGGAACTCTTGGCTGCGGCAGCCAATACAACGCGCCTATTGCACGGCAGCCCATTGACTGTACGCGGCCAGAGCGAATGTTGGCGAATGTATATGGCTGCTGTCAGTCACCGCGCACTTGTAGCCGCCTATGCATATTCGTTTTGCCAAATGTTAGCTACATGACACAGCATGTTTGTACAATTTTTTGTATTTAAAAAAATCGGTCTGGGTATTTTGATAGGTGGACGAGCTCACACTCCACCTGGTGTTAAGTGATTACTGGAGCTCATAGACATCTACAAAGTAAATGCGCCACCCACCTTGAGATATAAGTTCTAAGGTCTCAATTATGAGTTACAACGGCTGCCCGACCCTTCAAACTAAAACGCATTACTGCTTAACGACAGAAATAGGCAGAGTGGTGGTAGCTACCCGCGGGGACTCACAAGAGGTCCTACCGCCAGTATGTATGAACATATTTAAAATAGTTATAGAATAAGCCTTTTTGAGTGCCGTTCTAGAAAAAGAGGATGAATCCAGTGTCTTGGCTTTGCGTTTTTTACGAGATAAAGTGAAAATCGCTCGACGAAAGGATCATAAATGGGCGTTGACTAGTCTCTATAACTGGCTTCTCAAATATGTCGGTTGCCGCAGCCAGGCTGCCTAGTGCGCGGGGAGCCTTAATGTATTGGTGAATGTTTGAGAAATGAAGAAAACGATATCTTGCAAATAAATGCAATAGATCTACATGCACACACGGAACGTGGATACAGTCATTTATGTTGAGATAAGAAGCCTTGTAAATGTAAAACAACTGTCCCGTCCTAAAAATGGAAAAACACACACTCTTTGCAAAAATCAGCAGAATATTGATATCAAAGAATCTTAATACGCGACACTTATCTTTGTAATTAAAGGTGCTTTTTATTCGGGATTAGCAACAGTTCGATGTTTTTAATTGGTGCCGTCAACGCAAAAGTGGCCTAACTCAAATTTTTCATAATCATGCTTATAATTATGTTCTTTTTGTTATTGCTAAGTTGAGTTTTTTTGCCTAGTCAAATTCAAATTCATGAAAACTTAAACTTCATTGTTCCATAATAACTATGGTAAACTTAGGCCATTTTTGCGTTGACGGCCTCAATTGAACTTCGCTTAAGCTTATTCAATTCAAGCCAAGTTTTTGGGTTATGATATTTTTTCCAAATTTTAAATGGCTCTCTTGTAAAGTTGCAAAAATGTCGCTTAAACCAAATAGTCTTTCAACTCTGGATACCTAACCGTGCGGGATACAACACGCTGTATCGTCCGTGCTTACGATTACAACCCTCAGACACAGCCCACTGACTTTCTCGCCGGATCTTCTCAGTAGGTCGCGTTTCAGATCCCGTGGTAGATTCTGCGAAGCACGGCGCTAGGATTCGTGTTAGCAACGTCGTCAGGTTTGAGCCCCGTGAGCTCACCTACTAGTTAAGGTTACGCTGGAATAGCCTCTCAAGGATACCAGCTTAGGTAGAAAAAAAAAATGATTACACAAGTTCGGTGAATCTACCATTAAGCCGACTTCAGACTACGCTATAATATAATAGCATATAGCTCATAGCATTTATTACAATATCGCGCGCCATACATTGTAATGGACACGTTCACACTGTACTGTACTATACTTATATATTATTAGCTAATTATAGGTTGCTATACTGTAAGGCGCTATAGTATAGCGTAGTCGGAAAGCAGCTTAACTCATCGAGATGACTAGCTAGGTAGACGAAAAAGCAAACAATATTTTAAATCGGTGAAGCAAAAATGTCGGTAGTATTATTTTATTAAGTACTTTTTGTTGATAAGCTTATGAAACAACAATTGAGTCGTCTATTATCAAAGGTGGCAATCTGTGCATTGTTATTGATATGTCAATACAGATTGATTTGAATATAATCGTCTCCTTCAAAGAATACGGTTCAAAACCTGCATTAAGATGTCGTTCAGAAGAATTTTGTGACTGCCAATGGAATACAAAGTCAATAATTCGTTTTTCTGATTTACCAATAATTGTCCAAAAGTCACATTGCCGACTTGATAATAGTAGACTCAATTATATTGTTTGAATTGAATACATTTTTAAAAATTTACGCGTAGTACGATACTGATAGTCGAAGATCTGACGATTGCATTGAGGAAAAAGAATTACATTTTTCCTGTTTGTGTGTGGCAATATGAAACCTCTGCACGTAATGTCGTAAACAATTAAGAAGTCATAAACTATTGCTAAACCTTTCTCGGTTGCTCTCTGTATTTTCATTTCGGTCCACCGCTGCCTTTTTTGTGAGTACGGAGAGTTATTAATATTCTTTCTAAAGCATGGATATTGAGTTTGTAGCCTAGAAGATAATTTTGGGACAGCTTTTCCTGATCGTGCCACCAAAATTATTATTAACTCAATAAAAATATGCATACGTTTTGCTAGTGGCAGGGTGGAGTATAAGCCCGCTAAGATGGATATTACTATCCGATCTATCTCTATCAAAAGGTCATTTAACCACTGAACATCAGGTGGACCGTTATGGTTCAGCTATTCAAGCAACACAAAAATATAAAAAAATGCATTCTTAATTTATGTGCTTTGAAATTTTTAAGACTATATAAGTATCATTTTCCATTGTCTACAGGCCATCTCAGATCCCCTCGTTCTTAATTCATGTGCTTTGAAATGTTTATTAAGACTAAGTATCATTTTGCATTGTCTACAGGCCATCTCAGATCCCCTCGTTCTTAATTCATGTGCTTTGAAATGTTTATTAAGACTAAGTATCATTTTGCATTGTCTACAGGCCATCTCAGATCCCCTCGTTCTTAATTCATGTGCTTTGAAATGTTTATTAAGACTAAGTATCATTTTGCATTGTCTACAGGCCATCTCAGATCCCCTCGTTCTTAATTCATGTGCTTTGAAATGTTTATTAAGACTAAGTATCATTTTGCATTGTCTACAGGCCATCTCAGATCCCCTCGTTCTTAATTCATGTGCTTTGAAATGTTTATTAAGACTAAATATCATTTTGCATTGTCTACAGGCCATCTCAGATCCCCTCCCCTCCCTCCGTGGGTAGCACGGGTAGCAGCGGAGGCAGCGCCTCCAGCGTACCGCGTGCTGGTACCCGCGAAGTCCACAACAAGCTGGAAAAGAACCGTCGCGCCCACCTCAAGGAGTGCTTCGAGCTGCTCAAGCGACAGCTTCCCGCCACCTCTGACGACAAGAAGACTTCCAATCTCTCTATTTTGGGATCCGCGATTAGGTATATTCAGGTATGGAAACAATCACCTCTCTTGGTTTATTTACGCCTGGTACTTTGATGAGTTGCTCCCAATGCGTTTAAAATAAATTATAAATTAATAAATAATAACTGTTGCAAGGATACTTGTTATGTTTGGATATCCTTTATGACACACATGCATACATGGTACTCAAAAATTTAAATTAAATTTCTCTCCCACAGTTATTTTATTAACATTTTATTAGTTTTGATGCAACAGCGCTATAAAAAGTCGTAGCTTGTTTAATCAAAGCCAATTGAAAATTTCAATAATTAGAATCGAATCCCGGAATCCAGATAATGCGGGACTGGGATATTATAGTTCTAGAAATTTTGCGTACATACCTCACTACTCAATTTTACATTTAAATAAAAGTGCGTGCGTACAAAGTACACATGTCAGAAGTGAATCTTTTTTGGCGAACTAATTTATAAGTCTTGCTTATATTTATGCAAATCTAAAATTTTAGATTTCCGAGACTTAGAGGAAGGGAAAAAGGAAGATAATAATATGTTCCCGCCAAAAGTCTGTCAAATGTCAATCTCAAACCTCAGTGTTGACAGTCACATTATGTTTAGATTCCTAAATTGTAAATGACTAATATTTTGCCAATTGAATTGACTAATTTAATTTCATGCTACATATTTGATTAATGTTCCAAATTTTTTTCATTTTATTTCAATTCCTATTAACATTTTTCACAAAAAAATTGTAAAATATTAGGCTGTGTGATATGATACATTTGCCATTCCAGTTGGAAAAATACAACAACTACTACTACTACTGACATTTGACAAGTACTTAATTTCAATAGTAGTTTGATGTCACTTCCGTTCATAGACCTATATAGTAGGGACACGACATATTGTTCTATACGTACAATTGCTTATATAAATAGCACCCATTTTGAAGGCACACACATAAACATATATCTATCTCGTTCTTACTCAGCACTTTAGCTCGCAGGAAAACAATATAACAGTATTTCAGTGCGTACATAAAATGAAACATGAATATACGTAAATGTCTCCGTCTCCGTCTAATGAGGCCGAAAATCCGCCATGTTTAGCGCGCCAAATGTCATTGTCACGTCAGTTCGGCCGTCTGTTTTGGGTTGTACATTATTTATTGACTTTGATATCGATTTAATATGATTGCTTATATAANACTCGCAGGAAAACAATATAACAGTATTTCAGTGCGTACATAAAATGAAACATGAATATACGTAAATGTCTCCGTCTCCGTCTAATGAGGCCGAAAATCCGCCATGTTTAGCGCGCCAAATGTCATTGTCACGTCAGTTCGGCCGTCTGTTTTGGGTTGTACATTATTTATTGACTTTGATATCGATTTAATATGATTGCATATATAAAATTTCTAATTTTATCATGCTTAAAACATACAAAAATAATAATTAAAACATATAAAATAGGATCTCAAGAAAGTCGATGCCCCAAAACTATTATCTATATATATTTAAATTCATTATGGAGCCCTCATCCGAAACATAGATTATACACTTAATATATTTGAATCCGAAATATCGGACACCATTTTGCGGTCGGAATCTATTCATCATGACACTAATCATAAATACCTCTTTAAAATATGTCATCAAAACATATTTAGACATTCTGTTTAGATATTTCGGGAAAAAGGCTACCGACAAAATCTCTTCGGAACTATTGAAATAAAATAGTTTTATTCCGCAGTGAGTAAAACACTATTGTAAATTCGTTAAATATTTATTAATTAAGTGATTTTAGAGAGGAAGTCACAAGGAATGACGTTTGTAATTTCATTAACGAATAAATGTTCTGTAGGTGTTTTTTTTTATCAGGCGGTCCCTTGATAAGTTTAAAATTTGCGTGTGGTGCGGTAGTGCGGTGCACCTTCCTTGAGGTGCGCTGCGGTAAAGTGTTACGGACTTTAGAGTCAGCAAAACAATTAAAATAGATTGTAATAGTCTAAGAAAAACACGTACTCAAAATACGATAACATTCAGCATGCTAGAAATGGGCTGATGGCACTGTACTATGCCATATCTTTATGTTTTGCGGCAAACGACAACTTTATAAAATCAGTGTAGCAAATTTTAAAAATTGTCATATCGTTTACTTGGAAAATTTGAAGCACGAACTCGTCTTAGATTTCACATAATATCTAAATCACATCATCTTTGCACATAACAATATACTTACTTCCTATTAAAGTATAAATTCTACAAATACATTCATACTCAACGATATTTAAAATAAAATAAGCCAAGAACGTTTATCGATAAAACCTACTAACATTAAAATCTTCTGGGCAGCACTAAAACCGCCATGTTTTGTGGCCAGATGACGTCACAGTGGCACGAATTTTTCGTTGACGTTTCATTTCCATAGGTTTCCTACTTCAGTGCTTCCGTTGCATACTTGCGTGACGTTCTGTAAAAATTTTACCCTCATGCGCCTAAAGAAGTTTCACTTCAAAAACCTATTCGTATCCTACAAGACCGATATACTGATGGAACTTACGATGCGTGAATAGTTTTATACCGTAATATGTATGACCCAATAGAATATTTTTAAGTTAGTTTGAGGAAAACGGGAAACAATATTCCAATCACTTCGCTCATTGAACTTATTTGACACACAAAACTACCTCTTTACTTTTATGCAAGCCTAGTAATTTTGAAGCATCAATCGATTGAGTGAAGCTCTATTGTTTTTTGATTGAGGATTGATTATTACTAGAGGTCCCGCATTAGTCGAAATTCGACTATAATTAATTGGAATTGTAAGTTTGTATACTATTATGATTGTATTTTATACTTCCATAATCACAAATTTCGCCAAGACTACACTATAAAAATATTAACAAAGACAAACAATATTTAATCTCAAATTGACAACAGACGTCAAGAACAAAAGTTTGACAATAAATAGTATGCATGCGTGTGTACGTCAAATACGTGCGGTATGTAGTGTGTGTAATGTTTTTTTTATTGATTTAATGTATCTTTTATGCATTATTTAAAAAAAAAAATATTAGCATTGTGCACTTCTTCTCTATATTCTCTATAAGTGTGGAAAATTTCATACTCCTCCGTCCGCGCAATTTTCGTAAAAAGGGATACAAAGTTTTTGCTTCAGGTATTAAAATATAGATTATTATTTTACTCTATTCTTAACTAGTCGCTGAAATCAAATCAAATCAAATCAAATCAAATCAAAAAATTTTTATTCAACATAAATGAAAGTACATACTTGTTGAACGTCAAAAGAACTACCGCCAATTCACAAGAACTAGCCTCCGTCCTGAGAAGAATTGGCAAGAAACTCAGCGGGCATGTTTTTTTTTTTTTTTTTTAATAAATTATAATTTATTAATTTTTTAATATTACATTATTTTTTTTAAATACGAATTTTTTACAATGATTATTATAACGTAACAATTACTACAATATTGAAATGCCCGGAGCGAGCAACTCATTCCCACTTTGTGCAATCTTCTAGATAATCATTGACTTTATAGTAAGCTTTATTGCACAGATGTTCTTTAACAGTTTTCTTAAACCTATGTATATGTAGGTTCTGAACATCTTGTGGGATTTTGTTGTACAGGCGCACAGACAAACACCCGAATGAATTTCGTATCTTATGTAACCTACTCATCGGCACAACAAGCTTGTGTTTGTTCCTAGTATTTCTATTATGTATGTCCGACTTTTTAGGAAACTCCTCAATATGTTTACGAACATACATCAAATTTTCAAAAATGTACTGGGATGGCATAGTGAGAACTTTAATTTCTTTNAATTATAGACAAAAAAGAAGACCGAATCGACCGAGTTGTAAACTACGCCGATGAGCCCTATGTCGACTCATCACGATGATAGCGACTCGGGTGATGAAAACAGTGATGATGATGATGGTCAAGATTATGATAACGAAAAAAAAATTACAAATACCAGCTTCGCTTCAACTGAACCAAGACCTGGCAACAGCTCTAGTTTTGACTTAATAGAAGGAATATCTATTTTACCCCAAGATTAAATTATTACAATTATTAACCTATATGTTTTGTTGATGTTGTAATAAATATATAAATAAATACATATGTTGATTTTAATAATTTAATAGCATTATGACGCAGAGTAAGTAATGTTTTTGCACGTGAGTGTACCATGCGCAAACTTACCCCCACTACGTCAACAAATGCTCAAGAAGTTTGCCGGTTATTATAATTGTCGTTTAATTTTAAATAATAAAGATGTATCATCTGCGAATAATACGACCTCGTGTCGGGACTCAATAAAACTAGGTAAATCGTTTATATATATTAGAAATAAAATTCAACATGGCGAACACAATAACAGCTATTTGTTTGTTTATATCGTTTCGTTCGTATAAACATTTACGCTCAAAGTGAACGAAACAATAGCTAAGTTTTACAGAAAGTTAACTTCATATAAAGTCCAAAAATTTTCAATTCGCTTAAAACACGTCACCGACCGACCGCGTCAAATGAACTCCCTCTGTATCGTAATTGAATTACAGGTATGGCTTCTCTTCGCAACTTTCCTCTGACGAAAAGGACATTTGTTCGATTTAATTCATAACTTTCCTTTTACGACATTCGTTTCTTTAATATAATGCCATTTTGTTCGTTCTTAAAGTACTTTGGCAATAAGAAATCAACTTCGAATCACAAAGATTCCATCATAAAGGCGAACGAGTCATACGGTTCATGCCATACACATTCTACAGTGGCTCTTTATGGTTTATGATAGCCTAGTACTTTGTCGACAGGTTCTGCGTCGAAAGGAGCGCGAATGCGAGCACGAAATGGAAAGGCTGGCTCGCGAGAAAATCGCCGCGCAACAGCGTCTGGCTGCGTTAAAACGAGAAGTTTCGGTTCGCACCACTGTGCGCCCACGGAGTATCGGTACGTTGACCTCTTTCAAAGTCATGCATTCCTAGTACTTGTGGTCGAGATTATTTAACATTCGGTGTCATCCGCATGTCGTATTCGAGTTTACTACTGCAATTACTTATTTATATTTTGTGTTCAGTTACTCGTAAGTAAATATTATTGCTGTGTGTATTTATTGGAGGTATTTATCATAAAAATACTACTAGTTCAAGAAACCAGTCTGTTTCGAGCGGAGACCAAGAGATAGTGGATATCTCTTGAAACTCGTATTAGATCGTATTAGATCGTATTTATAATATTCGCTAAAATTTTGAAAACATTGGTTTAAAACAAACAACATTTTATTTTTACAGACGCTATTTCCGACGAGAAAGACCGGGAAGAACCAATCAACGGACAAGTTTTAGGAATCCCCATTAGTGTAAGTACCATTAGTAACAATAAATTGCTATCTATAAATATATATACTTCGAACAAAATATTAACGCGTTGTTACTGTGCCGTTTTCAGATTACCTCCTCGCCGCCTCGTTCGACGTCATCAATGGAATCATCTCCACCCCACACCTTAAACTTGAGTACGAAGTTACGTACGCTACCCATTCAGTTAACACCCACCACCTCACAGGTATGTGCGCCTGGTAGCTCGACCAAAACTAGAGCTGACCTAATCCGAGATTAGGATTTGTTATCTAAACAGACGCGGCAGAGCTGCCATCTAGTGGTTCGTTTGGAGTTGATACGACACTAGCGCCAGTGATGGAAAGTGCGATACTTAGTTCATGGTCAATGTCACTCGGATTCAGGGTCATTTAGCCGATTTAATTGTATGCTCTGGATATTGGTTGCTAAGGTAAACTAAAAGCAACAAATGTAAAACGTAATCGATATTTAGAGAAACTAAAACATCTCATTTGTAATCGAAAGATAATTCAAATGTGACAGTACCTAGATAAAGTTTTGAATTATGTATACCATATCTCTCTTCATTCAAACAAATGTTTGATACTGCTAATAATATATGTGTACTTTAGAAATCGAGATCATGATTGGTCCAACATTGACATTTTCAAGTATATCTATCTCTAGTTTATTGCTTGTCGTTCGCGTTCCAATATTTCGTAAATAATTCTTAAAATAAAAATATTAACATGGCAAATACTTTTTCATTGCAAATTTGCAGTCAAATTCGACATTACAAAACATCTGGTCATGTTTTGTTGTTTAATAGTGAAAAATTATTTATTATCCACCTCATTTTAAAGTTTAATAGAAACAGTTGCGATCTACAATAGTTCGTAGGAATATCATAGCGTATTTTACTGGTTTAAAAAGAAGCAATGTAAATAGATGGATTATTGGGAATTGTTTTTCCACAGCCGTGTAAGTGTATTCCGAATTCCCGCTAAAGTTTTGACGATTTAAAAACTGTAATTAACAAATCCTGAATTGATTCGTGAGGGGTGTGAAAAGTGTTTTTAAATTGTTTATTCTTCGGAATGTATTATAATATTGAGATATCGTTCGGATACAGATGGTTCGCGCCCCGTACGGAGCTAGGCACGGCGCGGTCACATTGACGACCCTCGCCGCCACCGAACCCACGCCCCAACAAGTAAGCAACCTCACTTATAATAGCACCTTTACAATTATGGGTCTCTATAAAAAATGTGTTCTTTTTTGGAAAACATCGAAAATTTTTCATACCGGAAGACGTAGAGGGAAGGGTGCAGAGTGAAAATATAGATCGATGGATAAGTTTGTCCCTTTATAAGCTACTTTTGGACATTTGAGAGTCGTCGAAAAGGGTGGTTCTAAGTCCATTTTGAAATTAAAGTCGAAAAATTTTCGAATTGGGTCTCTTTCACTATATATTTAATAATATCACAACAAAAACAAAAGAAGATACAATACATGAAATGACTATTTCATAAGGAAGGTAGACGTAAAATTAGGTTAAAATATAATGAGACTTTTTGGCGGGAACGCGATGAGTAAAGTTGTGTGATTTGTTTTATTTTGTCTATTTAGTGTTTCTTCAGGTTTAAATGTGTAATAATGGTGGTTTGTTAACTGTTTATATTAATATCTGTGAAAGTGCACAAATGTGGGAAAATGAAACAAAGCCGCTGAACGTAACTTCTTGGGATCCTCCAAAAAGTCCACTGAAAAAATCTCAGTGAATGACCACCATTTTACTGAGATTATATTTCATCCCATATCATCTCTTATAATTTCATTTCATCCCAGTTGATTAATATCTCAAATTAATCATCTTCATTTCATTTCACTCCATAATATCATTTTTCATAAAAATAAGAATATAAATTAAAATAAGAAATGACATAAAGGTCTTAGTTACCAGGTCATAAAATCCCTTAAAAAAATATAAGGAGACTTTTTGGCGGGAACGCGAGGAGTGAAGTTGTGTGATTTGTTTTATTTTGTCTATTTAGTGTTTCTTCAGGTTTAAATGTGTAATAACGGTGGTTTATTAACTGTTTAATATCTGTGAAAGTGTGCATAAATGTGGGAAAATGAAACAAAACCGCTGGACGTAATTTCTCGGGATCCTCCTAAAAGTCCACTGAAAAAGTCTCAGTAAATGACCGCCATTTTACTGAGATCATATTTCATCCCATATCATCTCATTTCGTTTTCATTTCATTTCGTAATATCATTTTTCGTATAAAAAACTTTTCATTAAAATTAAAATAAGACTTGACTTAAAGGTCTTAGTTACCGGGTCATAAAATTCCTTAAAAGTATAAAGATTACATTACTGCGTGCTCACTCCCGTGGCTTCGACATTGCTTAAAAAACATAATGCTTTTTTTCTTTTGATGACTGCAAAGCTTCGAACAGTTAGGTGGCCTATCCTCTATACGACACAAGTATGTACTATAATTTGATTATGTAAGGGTATTTAGGAGCAATGTAATAAAATTCGAAATAAAGGGGAACAGGGTTGTCATAACCATAATAAAAATAAACCTTGCCAGCCCACCATTGATACACTACAAAGCAGCTGCCCTTGAGATGTGAAGCTACCCGCCACGGCGCTCTTGCTTGTATTATTAAATCAGTGATTATTTTTTTCAATATTTTAAAGGTTTTTATAATGTATTCCACAGAACGGTCAGCACGTTGAGAACGGCGTCAACACCGGTCTCAATGGCACCACTATAGTTCATCCAGCACAAATACACCTGCCCATATCGCAGGTGATTAAATATTTTGTTAATTCTATTTATAAAGGCCTCGTCAAACAGAACGCGAAATTAGCGCGCGTCAGAGCGGTAAACTGATGGCGTGCTATGACGCCGAGATGTTTTGTACTACTATGGTAACATACTGTCAAACAGAGCCCCAGAACTATAAGTACGCAACGCTCTGTCGCGGCGTTAGGACGCTTTGACGCCAGGCGTTGTAATTTTGTATAAATTTTTATTTTCGCGTCCGAGTGAATGTGTATTAAAATACTGGATAATGCCCGAAAAACTGATAGAATAAGTTCGAAAATACCCATAACAATGCCACATCTGAATCACTCGACATCTTAACACTTTTAAATTATCACACTGCTATCGAAAGGCACTATGATTTGGCGTTACGTTGCGTCAAGGAGCGCTGGGCTAGTTAATTTATGTGACACGAAAAGAGCGCGACGTTAAAACGCAGCGCTAAGTACGCGTTCTGTTTGACGAAGCCTTTATATCCCCCTTTTCGTTTGCCAATCGGCATCGGCATTTGGTGATGGAGTATATAGGTAGAAACTCGCACACGGAGATGCCACCATCCGACCTGGTTTGGCGGCGTAGCAGTTGAGCATGTCGGTCTGAAGGGCGGAACAGTCATTATATGAACAATACAATTGAGAATTCGACAAGACTTCTCAAGATGGGTGGCGGTGTTCTCTTCGTGATATCTATGGACTCCTGTAACCATTCAATATAAGATAAAGAGTTTGGAGCTGGGAATATTACCATCGCCCCATTCATTGAGAAGTGATAGTTAGCTCTAGAAAATCGGGGTTGGATACCTGTATTACCTCTGCCACCCTGGTCACATCAAACTGCTAACTACTTCCTCATCATTCGTCTTTGGTAGTAAGACCTTCAACTTACTTCCTACTTAGTTCCCCTACTTCAGATTCCCATTTTTACATCCATAGCCATACAGACAGCCAGTGAACTAACTGTAAGTGAAATTAAACTTACATACATGTTAAGGGCTGGTGGTATGTCACGATAGTAACGTAGTGGTGGTCGCGCAGGTGGTGGGCAGCGGCGGGCTAGTGGTGGGCGGCGCGGCGCTGCAGCTGCTGTCGAGCGCAGGGCTCCGCGTGCTGCACGCGCCCTCCCTGCATCACAACGGTACGTTACCTCTTTACAGTTCATGTTGTCCTGGTACTATTTTTTCTGACACTGTTGATTTTCGCACGGCGACGTTCATTTGTCGACCCCAGAAGACTTGTTTTCATTTCTTTATGATATACAAGGTGGGCCATAAAGTTGAGCGGATTACAAAAAATCATATAAAAAAAGCTACAAAGCTCAGGAAAGAAAAAATATAATTATAATAAAGATTACAAATGAGAATTTTCTTTTTTAAAAATAACATCGCTGAGTTGTGTGCCATCTACACGTACTCTTCCAATCTAGCCCTCAAATTCGTGAAAACTCGCTGGCATATCGCTCGTGGGATATCGGACATTTCCTTGCGAATATTGTCTTTGAGCTGGGCAATTGTCGTCGGTTTATTGGCGTAAACGCGACTCTTGAGGTACCCCCCCAGAAAAAATCCAGTGGCGTGAGATCTGGGCTCCGGGGAGGCCATGGAATATCCCCTTGACGCGATATCAGTTTTCCATTAAACATTTCGTTAACAACTGCCAAAGACTCATTGGATGTATGGGATGTAGCGTCATCTTGTTGAAACCAGGTCCTGCTGTTATAGGCTTTAAAATTATGCAGTTGTGGAAAGAAAAAGTTACGTAACATTGCTGTGTAGCGATCAGAATTTACTGTTATTGCCTGGCCTCGCTCATTTTCGAAGAAATGGGATCCGATGATTCCATGAGCCGACATGGCCGCCCAAACCGTAACTTTAAGCGAATGCAAAGGTCTTTGATGTTTCAATTGGGGATTTTCTTCGGCCCAATACCGACAATTTTGCTTATTTACAAATCCACTTAAATGAAAATGAGCTTCATCCGAGAAGAGGATATTGTTCAAACTTTGAAAACGCTCTAACATTGTTTCGGCAAATGCACGACGTAAATGGTGGTCATTTGGTTTCAATTCCTGTACTATTTGGAGTTTATATGGGTGTAATTTAAGAGCTTTGGTCAAAATACGCCTTAATGATGATCTTGATATGGCGAGCTCAGCTGATCTCTTTCGGGACGACTGCTGGGGATCGCGTCGTACAGACACCGCGACTTCGCTTACATTCTCCTCCGTTCTTATAGACCTTGGACGCCCCGCAGGTTTTTCATTTAATGTCGAACCCGAAGACTCAAACTTTCTGACCCACGATCTGATCACATTTTCACTCGGACATTGGTTTAAATCATGTAAATTAAACTTAGAACGAAATAAACGCCGCGCAATAGTGCCCGAATCGCTATTTTTGTAATACGCTTTCACACAAAAAGCACGCTGCTCACCGGTAAAACGCTCCATGGCAACTGAATTTCCGAGAACCAAGGAACCTATCCCCACTACCCGCACCCCGCTCCCGCTTTCCTGTCGCGAGTAATGTGATTTTGAAATTCGCACGCCTTTCTGGCCCACCCTGTATTATAGAGTAATCCCCCTATAACGCGTTTTCATATTACGCGATTTCAATCACCCAGATAACGCGGGGATTTCTCAACATATATTTTTGTACTGCGAAATTTATAATGTTTTGTACAGTTCATAATTATTATTAGTATCGCGTACCTTTGCACGTGTGTCAATTTGTGTATCAAAAGGTGTAGGTTAAAGGACAATGCTCAAAAGTGGGCCAACTTTATGTCAAAACTATTTGTACTTGAAAAACTATGCCTTAATTGATAACATCCCAAAACTGAGTGCCATCGTTTTTAAATTCGCCAATAGGCAAAGGGCTTAGCCCATACAGCCTTATAGTAAACCTATATGCTGCCAAACGAAAGAGATGTCTGTGACTTGAACAACAAATTAAAATCTGCCGTGTTATAGGGGGATTGCTGTAAATTTTTTTCTGGCTACTTCTGGTAAACTTCAGGGATTATAACCAGATTTTTTTACTGGTGGTAGGACCTCTTGTGAGTCCAGACGGGTAGGTACTACCGCCTTGCTTATTTCTGCCGTGAAGCTACTGCTTCAAACTGAAACGCATTACTATGCGTTTCAGTTTGAAGGGTGGGGCAGCTGTTGTAACTATACTGAGACCTTAGAACTTATATCTCAAGGTGGGTGGCGCATTTACGTTGTAGATGTCTGTGGGCTCCAGTAAACACTTAACATAAGGTGGGCTGTGAGCTCGTCCATCTATCTAAGCAATAAAAAAAGATTCGCTTCAAGGAGACTGCTATCATTCACAGGACTTATATTACGAAATTTAGTGACCCGTATATTGATTTATAAGATGATATAATATAGTATTTTATTTGGTTCACGCGAGTCGTGGACATAATTAAATCTACTTTCAAACAACTTTTATTATTTTCTTTATAACATATCCGACTTTTCGAATAGTTCACAGTTATCTAATTGTACATAAATTCATATAAAAAATTTATTTAAATAAAATTTGTATATAAATTCGTACCGCAGGTGTGACGGCTGAAAACAACAGGGTTCCTAAAGAAAACGGGGTGGTGTCACCGACGCCTGCGTCTACAGGTCAGTAATTAAATCATTAAGGAAATTTAGTTCGTTCGTATGCTAATGTCACGTTGTCCTCATCGATACGATAAGCCTCCTGGCTGAGCTTTTGCTCGCCCACCTGTCCTGGTGAAACTGGAAAGGCCTTCGGGCCAGCAGTAATCTTTCAATCATAAAAAAAAACATATTTGACTCTGAGTTCTATGGCTAAAGTCTTACAGTCCACAGAATCAACCCCGAACTTATTTAAGAATCTGTTAAAATGTTAAAAAAGTACCGCGAATCGTCTGTTCGGACGCCATTGTGAAAATGTCAGTTGTAACAAAATTTATTACGTCTGATTTAGGACTGATTGATGTTATACGAGACGGCAGTCTTTGTATTCAACTTCAAGTACGGATTTTAATTGTTTTAAAAATAATAGTAATAATAGGTTATTAAATAACAATAATTTCATATAGAAATTGTATTTACAGAAACAACAGGAAGCGTGGTGGTCAGCGGGCTAGCCCCGCTTGTAGTGTCGCAGCCCACTACGCATCTTTTGCAAACGCACACGCTCACGCATAAGGTACGCCTCCTACTCTTTATGATAGCCTAGTACTAATTATGAACATTTTTAATTTTTTTTTCTCTCATGTTCGGTTTTTTTAATCATAATAATGTTGTATATATTATGTAATCATAATAATTGACTTTTTGGGGGGAACGCGAGGAGTGAAGTTGTGTGATTTGTTTTATTTTGTCTATTTAGTGTTTCTTCGGGTTTAATTTTTTTTTTTTTTATTGCTTAGATGAATGGGCGAGCTCACAGCCCACCTGGTGTTAAATGGTTACTGGAGCCCATAGACATCTACAACGTAAATGCGCCACCCACATCGAGATATAAGTTCTAAGGTCTCAGTATAGTTACAACGGCTACCCCACCCTTCGAACCGAAACGCATTACTGCTTCACGGCGGAAATAGGCAGGGTGGTGGTACCTACCCGTACGGACTCACACAAGAGGTCCTACCACCAGTGATTACGCAAATTATAATTTTGCGGATTTGGTTTTTATTACACGATATATATACATACACGATAATATGTAATAATGGTGGTTTATTAACTGTTTAATATCTGTGGAAGTGCACAAATGTGGGAAAATGAACAAAGCCGCTGGACGTAACTTCTCGGGATCCTCCAAAAAGTCCACTAAAAAATCTTAGTAAATGACCACCATTTTACTGAGATTATATTTCATCCCATATCATCTCAATTCATTTCATTTAATTTCATCCCAGTTGATTAGTGTCTTAAATTAATCATCTTCATTTCATTTCACTCCATAATATCATTTTTCATTAAAATATAATATAAATTAAAATAAGACATGATTTAAAGGTCTCAGTTCTTCCTATTCGTACACTCATGGAAGAGTGGTCGTGGTCATGCATCAGTCGGATCCTGCGATACCGATGCTCTCGCGATGCGACGCCATGAGGCACGATGTTTCGCAGAGTGAGAGCAAACATTTATGTTGGAGTGAGTCACAGATTTTATGAGGTCGGTCCATCGTGTTGGAGATCGTCCGCGAGATCTTTTGCCCTCGACTTTTCCTTGCACCACCAACCGCTCAATGGAGTCCTCGTTACGAGTGATGTGCCCGAAGAACTTGAGGATTCGTAATTGGACTGTTGACGATAGTCTCTCCTTGGTGTTGAGCTCTTTCAGGATCGAAATGTTGGTACGGTGCGCGGTCTACGGAATTCTGAGGAGACGTCTCCAACACCACATTTCCAGTGCGTCAATCTTACGACGGTCTTGCATCCTCAGCGTCCACGTCTCAGTCCCATACAGAAAGATTGGAAAGACCAGGCATCTCATTAACCGAACTTTTGTGTTTTTGGTTATTCTGCGGTCTCTCCAAATCTTTGTTACCCTCTCAACTGAGGATCTTGTCACGGCGCAACGTCTTCGAATCTCATGTTCGCAGCCTCCAGCGTTGGTGATAGTGGAGCCTAGATATACATAGCTATTAACTACCTCGCATCCCGCTATATGTTGGACTTCCGGTTGGTTGATGTTAGCACGATCCACGATCATCATTTTGGTCTTATCACGATTGATCACAAGTCCAAAATCCAACGCTGTAGTCTCCAGCTGGCGAAGAAGCACCTCGATTTCGTCTCTGGTTGACGCCAAGAGAGTAGTATCATCAAAGGTCTCAGTTACCAGGTCATAAAATCCCTTAACAAAAAAAACGAAAACAATATTATACTATTCTCAATTTGACCACAGACTTTAACAATAAAGAAAAGAGTATATTATATGCGTGTTTGTCAAATACCTAGTAGTGTGTGTGATGTTTTTTTTTTATTTGATTTAATGTATGTATTTTTTATGCATAGTATTAAAAATATTAGCTTTCTGCACTCCTATGTGGGAAATTTTATACTCGTCCGTCCGCGCAATTTTCGTAAAATGGGGTACACTTTTTGCTTCTCGTATTAATATATAGATTATAATAAATAATAATTCTTTAATCACCCATAAGCGATTTATTTCTCTGTGCTGTGTGGGTCTACCTACACAAGCAAAATTATACCGAGGGGTTAAACGCTATTTGGTTTAAGCGACATGTATCTTTGTAAGTAAATGTCCGTTTTATTTGGTATTAGCATCAACAGTTCGATGTTTATAATTAAACTTCAATTAACTTTACTTCATTGAAATAGCTGAAGAAGTTTTTTCCAAATCTTAAACTTTAAATGGCCTAGGTAAAGTTGCAAAGATGTCAGTTAAATTAAATGGCCTTTCAACCCTCGATAACAATTTTGAATCAAATAGCGTTATTATGAATAATAAAGTTTTTGACTTATTCATCGACATGTTTGAACGCGAGATATTTTATAGAATTTTTATTGTGCTTGCTACCATTCTTTAGAGGCTCATGTTTCAAATTACCATCTTGTGAGTCTATGATATGGCCTTTGATGACCAGCCGTGGATATTGCCAATATACCCAAAAAAATACACTTAACATTTCGAAATATTTTTCAGATGGTAGAAACTCAGATGGTGAAAGGTTCTGTAGCGCCACTGACCGTGAGCGCACAGTACCTGAGCGCGACGACCATCGTGAAGCCCGTGGTGGTGGTCACCGCGCCCTCCGCGCCCCACACGTGAGTCACGCCTCCCGCGCTCGCTGACAGCCTGGTACTAACCGCCGACACTTTGCCGCCTTAGACCGTTGACTGTCAATGACATTAACATTAAGAGAAGAAGATAGACAAGAAAGTCAACAGGTGACAAGGGCATACGAAAGAAATTACAAGATCCAGTAAATCAGTCTATATGACCTTTGACTGCGTTCGCCGCTGATATATCATTCGGACGTTATTGACGCCCAAAACCATCACTGCCAAAGTGTATTCGAGCAATAAAGTTAAATCGTGCGTCCCTCTCGTGCGTTATCGTTTTCGAAGTGTGTGAGTGAGACGAGTGTGCGTCGCGCGTGACTCTGAAATGTGCACGTCTCGTTTTGGGCGTGTTTCACAATAAACAAATTACCATGAGGACGGTGATAGCAAAGTGACAAAACGATGGACGGGATCGGCCAAATAGTGTATATTTTTCTACTATAACAATATCCAGCAATGTGATTGATTACAATAAATGTAAATTATTTATATGTTTATTTATTTAGGTTGATAGGGAAGTACTCGGGGCGGCTACCTGTGGTGGCTATTCGCAAAATGGTCGAGATACAGAGATATAGTATAACCCGGCAATATTCTAAATATCTGCTGCTCGTTGTTGACATGACCTTATACTATTTTATAAAGAAAACAATAAGCGGTTCTGAAGAAACTAAACTTACAGTAGATTGGGAGGAATAGGGACAAATCTGGGATGTCACAAATACTGTTGTTGAGTTGTTAGATTTAACTTTGTTGAACTGAAAATGACTTTTATTTAGTGTTTAAGAATATTAAATAGTCATCAATTTAATTTAATTTAGTCATCAAAGTTTTTAACTCATTTAAGATATTAAAAAAAAAATAACCTAAAGCTAGGTATCTACATAACAACTAAATAGTGCCAGCCCTATCGAAAAACTATTGACCCCATACGTATTCTGAGCCCCAAAGCCAAGGTGAATCGGGTCAAGCATTTTTTTTAGTTTTTGTGTATATTTTTTAATGGACTGTATAATAACGCATCGTATATAAAATTTTAAGCCTTCGGAACCATTTTAATCTAAATTTTATTGGTATTATTACCCTAAGAAAAACCATTGAAAATTTGTGTTGTATTTAGAAAAGGTCCCGACTCCCCCCAATCTACGGTAACTATAGCTTCACAAAACGTTTCAATGAATTATATGGTAAGGTATATTTAAAGCGTATCATTGTACTGGTGCAATAATTATTATTGACAGAGAAATTAAAAAGAAAATTATACATAATTATTATTATGAGAATATATTATTTTTTTCATAACTGTAACTCAAACAAAGTGTCTGTACAAAATCCGACTTATTATGTAATAGTTAAGTGTATATATTGTTCTATAAACATGATAAAGTAATATTTTTTCTATCTGTGATCGTGGTTAGGGACTGGTGGACATTTTGTATATAACCGTTGGGTGTTGTCAATTTGTTGTGACGGAGCGTGGTTCGTGTTGTTGAACCAATTTTGGGCGGGAATCGCTCAAAATTCGTTCTACAAAATGAAATCAGCCGGTCATGCTTAGACTTAGTTCAAATGTGGCTTATTACGGTGGTAATGCGACAGAGAAATGTGATAGTAACGGCAACAAGGCACCAGGAGACCATACATCAAAAGAGTTGTCCTTTTTTTTAAAGGGATTTTGTGACCTGGCAACCTTTAAAAAGAGCTGTCAATTATATCGTTATACAGACTATAGAACAGATGTTTAAAAAGAGACTATAATATAGATAATACAATTTTTTTTTTTTAATAAAAAAGAATTAGTTCTTTAGTGTAGTAAGATTGATTAAATACACGTCGGTCTCTAGGTGCCGGCACAGGCCACAGGGCCGTCCACACATAGTGCCTAACCTGTACAAGATTTTATGAATTTGTTGACAGATGTAGTTCTAATCGAGAAACGAAAAAACAATTTCACAAAGAGAACGAACAAATTTTAAGACAATTATATTTTTGTAAGCAAGATTAAGGCTACCCCATAGATATACAGTTCTGTTCGCTCGTTCAATAGTAATGATGTTGATGTTATATTAGTAGAATTGCGTAGTTGTGTAATAATGCTGTTATTGACATTGTTTAAATGTTTTTGAAGTGAAACTTCTTTATCGGCGTTGGAAAAAAATTTACCGTCACATTTTTCGGTTACGCGTCACATTTTTCCGTTACGCGCCATCTTTTTTGTATTCATGTCTATGATAATAAAATCCTTTTGTTTAAACTTTATCTAATTTAACTTTTTTGTATTCATGTCTATGATAATAAAATCCTTTTGTTTAAACTTTATCTAATTTAACTTTTTTGTATTCATGTCTATGATAATAAAATCCTTTTGTTTAAACTTTATCTAATTTAACTTTATTTAACCAATTTCTAGAAAGTTGCATGTAGATCATTTTTCGAAAAATAAGGCCATAAAGAAGTTTCACTTCTTACGTGTGTACACTAGTACACGCACACATTTTTTTTTTTTAAAACACAAATGACTACAGGTATGGTTTCGTGTAAAATATAGATAAATGAAAGTGCCAACAGTTAAGTGTGGAGGAAAATGGTGGTTTGTCGTTAGAATATACGTTAAAAAATATCTGAGGTTGTATGTAAATATAAGTATAAAATGGCGACAAAATATCATTGATTTCCGTGGAGATCGTTACATAGACAATTTCTTTACGAAAGCGCTCGAAAGTAGTACTGAGCGCGCCGTCCATTATGCTCGGCAGTGATTGCCGGGCTTTATTTTTATACAACATGACATTTTGATTACAAATGCAGTTTACTCCCATGTTAAAAAATTGTATACCATATTATGTATGTAATTAATTGAATTATTATTGGTAGCCAAATTAATTATTCCAATTTATTATTATTATCAAGATTATTATACTTATAGTTGTGAATCTATTTTTTTTTGATTGGCTGTGACTGTGTATCTTTTTGTTTAAATTAATGCATTTTCCCATTTTCATTTCGACCATTTTTGTGTAGTTATTATATCCTAAGGCCCGCTCCTAAAATACATAAGAGAATACAGTATTTTAATACGATTGTCTGTAAGTCGAGAGTCTGACGTCACTTTGCCTAAAATAGAAGATAAAAATAATAAAAGAATATATATGTAAAAATAATATAATGATAAAGAGAGAAATTTATTTTTAATTGTAATAATATTGTGAAGCAAGTGGATGCTCATGTAAATAAAAGAAGAAAAAAAGAAAAGGAAATAGTGTATAAAGCTCTGAATATGTTAGAAATATACAAGGTATTACATCAATTTTGTGTTTGTTTTTACATTTTTTTCCTACTTATGCTTAGGTTGACTGCGTAAAATGGAATTCCATGTTCAGGATGATGTCGGAAATGGGCGTGCCATCACACCTTATCTTCCTTGTCCAGAGGCTGTACCTTGACGGGTCGAGCTTTGTGAAATTGGATGAATCACAATCTGAAACATTCCATACAGAACGAGGGGTCCGTCAGGGATGCATACTTTCTCCGAAGCTGTTTAACCTCTACGGCGAGTATATTATGAGGAAGGCGCTTGATGGCTGGAACGGCGGCGTTACGGTGGGCGGTACGAAGATCACGAACCTAAGATATGCCGATGATACAACAATCCTTGCAGCCAGCGAGACCGAGATGGCTGCGATCTTGGAGCGAATAGAGAGAGTGAGCCTTGAATTTGGCCTGCACATAAACCGCTCTAAGACCAAAGTGATGACGGTGGACAGAGCTCAAGTTTTAAGTCCATCAAATGCACTCAAGGATTATGAGAAAGTGGAGGAATTTATATACTTGGGGTCGCTGATCTCTAACCGTGGTAACTGCGAGAAAGAAATCGGACGCCGTATCGGGATGGCTAAAAGTGCCATGACTAGCCTCGATAAAATCTGGAAAGACCGTAATATTCGCCGAGTAACTAAGATGCGTCTGGTTCGTACGTTGGTCTTCTCTATCTTCCTGTACGGGGTGGAGACTTGGTGTCTCAGGAAAAAGGAACGCAAAAAGATTGAGGCGTTTGAAATGTATTGCTGGAGAAAGCTGCTACGCATTCCTTGGACAGCTATGAGAACCAATGTCTCCATCCTCGAAGAGCTGAAGGTCACCAAGCGCCTGCTGACTATGTGCCAGGAAAGGATCCGGAGTTTCTTTGGGCACATAATGCGATCCTCATTGCACAGCCTGGAGAAACTCACAATTCTCGGACAGATGGAGGGGAAGCGCGCTAGAGGAAGAGCGCCAGCTAGATGGGTTGACCAACTCAAGGAGGTGACTGGAGGCCAGATATGGGGAGCGGTACATATGGCGCAGAACCGGACCGAGTGGAGAAGATTGACATACAGTCACGATCTTCAGCATTGAGGGAACGACCAGAAAGAAATGCTTAGGTTATATCAGCGTTACCCTTTTTTTATTGCTTAGATGGGTAGACGAGCTCACAGCTCACCTGGTGTTAAGTGGTTACTGGAGCCCATAGACATCTACAATGTAAATGCGGCACCCACCTTGAGACATAAGTTCTAAAGACTCGAGCATAGTTACAACGGCTGCCCCGCTCTTCAAACCGAAACACGTTACTGCTTCACGGTATAAATAGGCAGGCTGGTGGTACCTACCCGCGCGGACTCACAAGAGGTCCTACCACCACCTAGCGTGTAAGTGAGCTCTCGAGGCTCAAACTGGGAGTGTTGCTAACACTGACCCTAGCAAGAGCAATGCTTCGCAGAATCTACCACCGCATCGGAAACGCGACCGACTGAGAAGATCCGGCGAGAAACTCAGTGGGCTGTGACTATGGGTTAATTCGCTCGTCGAGCCCTTCGTCGCAAGTGACGGGTGTACGAGGACGGTGACCGATTCTTGTGGCACCTAAAAGCACCGTTAATGGATCGGGTGAATTTCTAATGACGTGCTTAGGGCGAAGTCTAGTGTTCACCATTCGGTCCACAGGATCGGGTATGTTTTAGGCTGTCGGTAACCATCAGAGAGTGGGACAAAAATGACTTAAACTTATAACGCGCCTACAATATTTCTTAGACGAATTTGCATACAAGTTCCGATCAACATTTACCGCTCTGTTTAAGGTTAGTTAAATTAACTAAATTAAAAATTCAAAATTAAATTAACGGTTCTAATGCGGTCAGAAGCGGCTACTAGTGTGGTATCGAGTTAGAGATAATCTATGATAGAGAGATACACATGTCACCTTTAGTATTGAAGTGGCTTAATCCAATATTCTTGTTTTTGACGTGACAACGTCTTATAATTCGATGGAGCCGGCTGCACGCACGTAAACCATGAGCGTTACCATGCGGCGTTACCTCGCCCTGAGGCGATGCATCCGCGTGGACAGCTGCTATACAATAATACAATACTTGTAAAAAAAACTATGTACATTGTAAAAAAAAAAATTGACGTAATTGTATTTATGCGTACAAATAAATGTAGCTTGATCAATTCAATAGTGATTTCCATTTACCTCCTTCTCTATATCCATACAAAATATCTATTAAACAAATAAAATTAAAATTTTCTTTTGAAAAATGAAACCATTCCATCAGTATGTTCTTATGACGTTCTCACGTTCAACTATCGTCACGTAAACCGACTTTACAGACAACCGATTTTAGGTAAACACCAATAATGTAACTGAAGAATTGTAATTTTTCAGTTTCTATTTTAATATTTTAAGACATTACATCTACATACAAACATACATATATTCACATACATATACATACGTATATTCATAAATATACATACAAATATATAATGTAATTGTAATTTGTAAAAAATTGTGATTGAGCTGTTAGGTCTCTTTTGGCGGCGCTTGGATGATGCTTAACAAACCTTTTGGCCGAGTCCTTGAGTTCGCCCATCCGTCATAGCAAGGTCCTCGAAATAATCGCGGTTCTTCCACCCTGAAAAAGTTCCTCCGCGGGACCTATTATAACAAAACACAAATATAAATTAGTATTATTATGTAACGCCGATGCTACTACGCCTTAAAAATTTAGGATAGTGAGGTGAAGACAAAACTATTTTCCCGTAACCCCCCGCGAATAATACTTTTTTTGGAGTAGGAGGATTTGGAGAACACAAACTGTTACAGGTTTGTATTTGTATTTTTAAGCTGTTAACATATTTTACGGCGCCGCCAAGTGTTTATTACTGTGGTAGGTTTATTAACGGTGACCGGTGCTTGGAATGCCTAAAAGCACAGAGAAAGGATCGGGATGATGCGAAATAACATGTTTAGGATGACGGTGACGACTGTGTGTTTGCCCGCCATCTGGGTCGAGTATGTGCTTGCGACGGTCACAGAGTGCTATCGCGTTGTGCCGTGTTGTGACGCTGTCTTTAGCTGCTTACGTAGTAACTAACACAATATAGACTAGGTATATAGGCTAATCTCCCGGTGATGGTCACGGGGCGACCTGAGGGGTTGAGGCTGTGCCGCACGCTACCGTCACTAGCGCGCGGGCACCAGGAGGACGGGACGACGCGTCGGCGGATGCGGACTGCGATGCGGTGCAAGCCGTGGTCGTCGCTGTCGCCGAACATACTGTGGAAGAGCAATCCGGTCGGCGGTGTACCGCGTTTCGACCCGACATACTGCTTCTAACCCAGCGGGGTATCCCGGAACACCGGCATCGTCCGGGCGGCGTGGCAGGGCCGCGGTACCGCGGGGACCGTCGTTTTAGTCGTCGACTATCGCCTGGACGAACCGTCGGTCGAATATCCTCGGGGTGTCGCCGCCAGTCTGGTTGTCGCGTTGACCGCTGGAACCCATCTACTCTGACCGCGTTCTGACTCCGGGCGGATATCGGACGTCGGGTGTAAGAGTGCAGGGGACTCGTTTAGTGCGGTTGGGCCCTAAAACGCCCTTGGGCCTGCGGTCTGCTCCCAACACGTGCAGATCGTCCACATAATCCGCGCGCACCCTAGGCGCGTAGGAGGTTTGGCCCCCGACCCGAAAAAAAAGGTATTTAAGCTAATAAAGCACACTTTTTCTTAATTTTCTGCTAATATATTTCTGTAAAAGTTAGAAAATATATATATATATATATATATATATATTTTTTATTGCTTAGATAGGCGGACGAGCTCACAGCCCACCTGGAGTTAAGTGGTTACTGGAGCCCATAGACATCCACAACGTAAATGCGCCACCCACCTTGAGATACAAGTTCTAAGGTCTCATGTATAGTTACAACGGCTGCCCCACCCTTCAAACCGAAACGCATTACTGCTTCACGGCAGAAATAGGCAGGGTGGTGGTACCCACCCGCGCGGACTCACAAGAGGTCCTACCACCAGTAATTACGCAAATTATAATTTTGCGGGTTTGTGTATGGGCTCTAGTAATCACATAACACCAGATAGGCTGTGAGCTCGTCCATCCATCAAAGCAATAAATAAAAAAAGGAGTTAATCTAATTGAAGTTCAATTAAAAACCTTTTTTTTTTTTTTTTATTGCTTAGATGGGTGGACGAGCTCACAGCCCACCTGGTGTTAAGTGGTTACTGGAGCCCATAGACATCCACAACGTAAATGCGCCACCCACCTTGAGATACAAGTTCTAAGGTCTCATGTATAGTTACAACGGCTGCCCCACCCTTCAAACCGAAACGCATTACTGCTTCACGGCAGAAATAGGCAGGGTGGTGGTACCCACCCGCGCGGACTCACAAGAGGTCCTACCACCAGTAATTACGCAAATTATAATTTTGCGGGTTTCATTTTTATTACACGATGTTATTCCTTCACCGTGGAAGTCAATCGTGAACATTTGTCGAGTACGTATTTCATTAGAAAAATTGGTACCCGCCTGCGGGATTCGAACACCGGTGCATCGCTTCAACACGAATGCACTGGACGTCCTATCCGTTAGGCCACGACGACTTCGGATACATGCTCTTGTCATCTAAAAATGCTACTTTTGCGGCGCGAGAGCTTATTATTTTTACTGCAAGTACTAGAGAGTAGTTTGTCAGAACAAAAACCGGACATGAGAGAGTCTATTCACGCGATGTTCTTAAAAAAATCCTGTGTTCTTATAAATCTGCCTCCTAAAATACTACTGAACAATATCTTTTCGAAAAAAAAGCTGTTTTCGCCTACACTTTTACGTTCGTACCAACAGTTATTCAATTCTAGCTCTGCAAGGGGGTAACAGAATTGTAAAAGAAATACGCAAAAATATATATTTTATTAGGGTTATAAATAATAGTAAGATCGTTACCATTAAAACAATTTGAAATTTATTCAAAAACACCTTAGGTAACATTTATGTTGCGAGTTTCAAATTTATAACCTAATAATTCTAGATAGCTCGCCGCTAATCTAAGTCTGAGGCATGGTGGCGGGTCAAATAACTTTATCCGTAAAGACGTTAACTTAATTCGACATATAATAAAACTTATGCGATTACAAAGAATGCGGGCCCCGTATTTTTAAGCGCATTTTCAGTTCTTACACTTATAACTTCAAGGATTCTTACAGAAAGACATATCTACCTCTTTTATATTTATTTTGAATAAATCTATTTACGTTTTAACAAGACGACATTATTTTCGATATCGTTTGTTTATATTTTTATTTATTTATTGCCCGTGTAGGCCGATGAGCACACGGCCCACTTGATGGTAAGTGGTTACCGTCGCCCATGGACTTCAGCAATGCCAGGAGCAGAGCCAAGCCGCTGCCTACCGCTTAATACTCTCCACAAGCCTCGTTTGAAGAAGGAGATGTCATAGCGCTCGGGAAACACCGTGGAGGGAAGTTCATTCCAAAGCCGGATGGTACGTGGTAAAAAAGATCTCTGGAAGCGCACTGTGGATGACCGCAGTGGCTCCAGGTAGTATGGACGAACTCTGCTCCGGTGGCGGGCGGTGCGATAGTAATAACGAGATGATGGTATTGTAGCTCTTAATCCTTTGACTGCCGTGTAGGTCACCAGTGTCCTACGCGGCGCACAGAAGTAATTATATCGATTTCTGTTACTAAGCGTCTAGATTCCCTAAATTTATCTTCTTTTGTTTTTAATGCATGCTTTAGTCTTTTAGGTTTCTTACAAACATATTCATTCTCAGCATCTTCGGATTCGTTTTTCACAGAGTCTACTAGATATGCCGGCGCTTTAGTAACAGAAATCAAAGGGTTAATAGGCGGCCTATCTGATATTAAGTGCCTATCGGAGGCCATAGACAACTGGAATGTTGCCAACCACATTAAACATAAGGCTATTTTGATTTTATTGTAAACGAATAACTCCTACGTGGTGGATAGTGGTACCTTCCCATGCGGGCTCACAAGACTACCCACCACCATGGATGAAGCAATTTTATACATTTGCAGGTATCATTTTTATTACACGATGATTTCGTGCATCACGCCCTTACGGATCCATCGGTTCCAATAACCCTTGCATTAAACGCCTTCAGCTCCAACACTAGGGAGCAGGCATAGGGATTCCGGTAACCGTACTCTTCGAACCCGGCAAAGAGTTCGTCGTGCAACCTAACCTAAAGATCAACCCGCTGAGTTTCTCGCCGGATCTTTTCAGCGGGGCGCGATTTCAACCCGCCAAGTACATTCATTCGCGAAGTAGCTGCCCGGGAGTTGTTAGGTCTCTTTCGGAGGCGCTCGGGTAGTTGTTAGCAAATCCCACCCCTCCTGGCTAAGCCTTTGCTCACCCACCTGTCCTGGTGAAACTGGAGACGCCGCCAGGTCATCAGTAATCTCTCATTCATAATTTTTTTTAAAAGCATCGTAGAAGTCGTGAATGTGTTTTATCTTTGGAAGCAAGCGATGGCGTGACTATTGTTAAAAGCTAATAATAAGAAGAGCTAATAAGAACGTGTTCAAAATTTAACGCATATCAGTGTTGGTCGTGTATTGTGAACGCGGAGGACAGCCCTAGCTCACGAGGAGTGGAAGTCTAACGCCGCTTCCAGGTCTTATAAGAGAGTATTCGCCAGCACGAAATAGGAACACATTGTCAGAATTGACGAGCGGCTGTAACTTTAAGAGTCGGGTTTTCTGATCGATACTGAAGGCTGCCGAGAGCGATAATTGAAAGTCCAGTCTTCCAACATCGGGTAGGTATAACGAAAATGTTTTTATTTATTTATTTCTTAAATAGGTAGAACGAGCTCACGGCCAATCTGGTGTTAGATGGTTACTAGAGCCCGTAGACATTTACAACGTAAATACTGCTACCCAGGTCTAAGGTCTCACTTTTTACGTTACAATGGCTTGTCCACCCTTCAAACCGAAACGCATTACTGCTTTACGGCAGAAATAGGCAGGGTGCTGGTACCTACCCGTGCGGACTCACAAGACGTCCTACCGTCACTAAAGACGTCCTACCACCAGTAAAAAGAGACTGGTCTCTTCCCTTCCAGCTTGAAATTTGACAGTGGAGGAGCTATACCACCGAATCTAGTTCGGCGTGACCACTCTTTGCTGCGTAGAAGTTTGACATCTCTTCCTCCACTTCCGACATCTTTGATGGTAGATCCGATCTGGTTGTCGACAACAGTAGAAAAAAAATTAAATATTACTACTAACCAAAAAATGTTCCGAACTTCGTATTTTTACCCTGCCTATTTTACTGGTGGTAGGACCCCTTGTGAGTCCGCACGGGTAGGTACCACCCTGCCTATTTCTGCCGTTAAGCAGTAATGCGTTTCGGTTTGAAGGGTGGGGCAGCCGTTGTAACTATACTGAGATCTTAGAAATTATATCTCAAGGTGGGTGGCGCATTTACGTTGTAGATGTCTATGGGCTCCAGTAACCGCTTAATACCAGGTGGGCTGTGAGCTCGTCCACCCATCTAAGCAATAAAAAAATAAAATAAAAAAACAAACAAACTATTAATGTAAATAATATTATATAATCGATCATCACACGGAAGCCGCAATTTGAATAAAGACAAACAATACGATCCTTACCGGTCGTTGAATGATGAATCCATTTGACAAATTGATATTACAATGCGGGGGCGTGAACACACATAAACAAGCTTTAAACACGTAAATTATCAATATAAAGACGACGCGAAGTTTAATATATGCAAATTTTTATATCTTTCTGACCTTATACGATAGTCACAATTCACGGAAAAATGAATAAACTTGTTGCTCTTTTGATAATTGTCGCGGAATATTTTCGTGAGTTTTCATGTTTCGTTTGAATTTAAATATTTTATTGTGACAGTTGTACTGGTATGGTTCCGGCGAGGTCGCCGCTGAGTCAATAGAAGATCCTTCCGGTCCGCAGAGGCGCGGTGATGCAGTGTACACAAGATACCGTAGTTAGGTTAAGGTTTTTGAGAATTTACATGTGTACTTTTATGCATTAAGCAAATACATATAATTGCATAGGCCGTCAGTCGCGATCTCTCATGATTCTATTACAGTGGGTTTGGTTTTTTGAATCTAATTGAGCAAATAGAATTAAATCATGAGTTAAGACGGGGTTTAGTTGCGTAATAATAAAGTTGCGTAATAAAAATGTTTTTTTTTCGAACATCTATTTTTTTTTGTCACTGGTCTTGACTTAAAGTTGAAAATTGCTCACCAATGAATGAGGAGCTTGAGACATTATTCGTTTTAATGGTTTTTGTTGCCTTAATCTATGTATGGTAAATCTATAAAGATGCCAAAATATTAAAAAAAACGTTAATTTTGTTGATATATATATATTTTCCCTACCTATTCGCTGGCGATAAGGTAGTGGTAAGGAAGGGGCTATTCCAGTTTATTGCGGACGGGTAGGTGAGCTCACGGGCTCAATCTGAGAGAGTTTGCTACCACCAACCCTAGCAAGAGCGGCGCTTCGCAGAATCTACCACTGAATCTAAACCGGAATAGCCTTTCGAGGATAATGGCGATTAGGTAGGGAACAACAATAACTCACAATTCATATTCGTTTTATCTCTACTTTTCTGGTTTTTTTTAGTCATTTCAATATAGTTGCTCGAGGAGCAAGTGATGTCGACTCCTCGAGCTAATTACTGGCAATCAAAGTCGGATTTACACTAAGCGCCATTACCCAGGGCCGCGATATTTTCCATTGCTCAAACATTTGACGTGTGAGCAAAAAAATTGTTTACTGCGCTTGTAATGGACTGTAGGATTAGGATGGGCAAGGAACTTAATAAATAAACTCGCGAGAATTGCGTACAATAAGCAGGGAAAAAAGAGAATGACAAATATAAGACATTTCAAGGTAGGTGGCGGTACTTACGTTGTAGATGTCTATGGGCTTCGGTAACCACTTAACACCAGGAGGGCCGTGAGCTCGTTCCACACAACTAAGCAATAAAAAAAAATAAAAAAAGTTCAATATACAAATCATTTTTTAATTCTTAAATCTCCTTGTCTTATCACGAAGCACCCGTGCGTATTCTTTTAGCATAGATAAAACATTTATAGCAAGCAAATACATTGAATAAACATGACTAGATACTGCTTGCTCTCTCTTCTGATTTGATACCTTGCTCGTGTCATTGAACTTTACCTTTGCTCTGTAATTACTTATAATGATAAAACTAACGTTTATGTTCGGAAAATAACGCTTCTTTTTGTCGCGTTTCAATAACGTTTATTTTTTTTCCCGCGAAATTTAGAAGCGACCGAGTCAAGCCGAGCGCAGCCGAGGTCAGCCGAAATAAAACTGTCTGGTGAAGTTAAAAAAAAAACAATTAAAGGATAAAAAATAAATTAAAAAAATCGTATTGCGTATTTGCATAATATAAATTGCATTAGATAATAAACGGTAGGGAGTATTGTAATTCCCTACAGTGAGTTTAGTGCGAGTTTTTTAACCTCTCGAATTTTTACGCGATCGATAATTTAATTATAAAACTCGCACTAAGCACAGGAGATGCCACCATTCTGCCTATCTTTGTAAAGAATCTACCACGCGTATCGGTTTAAAAAGTTCGATAGCCGCCATTTAATTCAGTCCTTATTAATATTATATTATATTATAATTGAAAAACAGTAGTAGTGATTGCGACGCAACACTTTATAAACAAACAAAAAAAATCATGTAGATTTTGATGTCTCCGTGTTCAATTAAAATACTAATTAAAAAAATTGAAAATTCAAAAAGTGTACTTATCATAAGTTTTTAATTCATAAACTCATCGTTATTGTCAAAATTTGTCTTTTACTGATGTTGTATTGCGACTTTAATATTAATTCAAAATGGCGTACCTATTTATCATCCGTCAACTCAAAACTCTGTAGTCCTTAATAAGAGAAATACCGCTAATCGCTTGCTTTAATATCAGTTTATACATTCTGATGTTATCTCACGCTCACTGCAATGATGCGGTAAATAAATGTGTGTGTTAATGTGTAAAAAGCTAAGTCTTTTATGCGTTTTACTGTAAATAATACGTAAATACATTAAATTTAAGATTCTCTTGTGTATTTACCGGATCAACAGTGTACATCTAAAAGTTATATAAAATTAACGCAATTGACTTGTAGTCAACGCAACTGGCAGTAAGTACCTAAGTCGTATTAAAATTACTCGAAAGGGGCGAGCACAAATTACTATCGAAAAAAATCGGTTGTCTGTAAAGTCGGTTTACTGACGACAACATCATAAGAAAATACTGATGGAATGAAATCATTTCTTTCGCTTCGTTTCAGGTGATCCGTTCGCTGTTTCGCTTCGATTACTAACTGCTTTCGTGACACCCCTGCAACGCTTTTATAGCAGATATGACATCCCTAGAATTATCGAGAACATTCCTCACAAGCCGAGTATTTTCGATATGCGTTTCCGCCATTTGACAATAGATGGCGTTGTACTTGTCGAGCGTTATCGAATTTACCAGTTATTTTGATATTCGTTATATTCGATACAGTCTTGAGAAAATGCTCAAACCCTGCTCGGGTTATTTCTCCAGCATATGTATTGCAACCGACAAAGATTTTTCTTTTTATTCTTTTTGGCGTTTTTGGTTTTATGATTCGCATTTTATTAATTATTAGAAACGTTACATTAAAATTTATATTTTTAAATACCATAATGATAAAAGTGTCACACATTCCAATTGTCGAAAGAATTTTCAGAATTTTATTATTTTTAAACTCGATTTAAATTTTGAATTAAGTTTAGTGAAGCTCTGTTTTTAAATTAAGCGCATCACGTTCGTGTCGCTTGTTTATCGCAATACGCAAAAATTAACAAGTAATAACCGTCGGTATTTGGTTTTTACGGATGTTCCGTTATAACTACTGAACCATGCATCCGATTGATTTGAAATTTGGTATCCATGTAGAAAATACATGTACTTAATGGATAGGCTAATATTTATATGAGCGTTGGACTCCCTACGCCAGTTGCGGGGGCGTTAATGATGAGAATCTTTGTGGGGGTGAGAAATAATAATGTTAATTTTAAATGCCCAGCGAAGCGGACGGGTACAGCTAGTAATATAATGGAAATTTTGTTTTGATCCACGGACATAACCTTTGACAGTTCAAGACAACCGTACGAACTCGGCAAAGAGTTCGACGTGCAACCTAGCCCATACATCAGTCCGCTGAGTTTCACGCAAAATTTTCTCAGCGGGTCACGATTCCGATCCGGTAGTAGATTTATTCGCGAAGCGGCTGCTCTTGAGTTGGCGCTCGGGTAGCTGTTGACTAATCCCACCCCTTCTGGCTGAGCCTTTGCTCCTTGAGTCCTGGTGAAACTGTAAAGGCCTCCGGGCCACCTGTAATCCTTTAAACTTCAAGTTTTGATATAAACAACGAAAAATCTTCAATTGATTTATATTAAATTCATATAAAAATAATCTTTCTAATTTTATGCACATGTAGTTTGAAGTTAATAAATACCTTTTGCTTGTCAGGCACAAGTCAAGATACTGATCGAGTCACGCGTCACGTAACACGCGTAATACGTCACGTGATTAAGCCACTACAACAATGCGGAGATTCTGAATCGTGCTATCTGAAAATAGTCCCAGTACGCACTAATGATAAAAAAAAAACTTTTTTATTTCTTAGATGGGTGGACGAGCTCACAGCCCCCCTGGTGAAAAGTGGTTACGGAAGCCCATAGACATCTACAACGTAAATGCGTCATCCACCTTGAGATATAAATTCTAAGGTCTCAGTATAGTTACAACGGCTGCCCCGCCCCTCAAACCGAAACGCATTACTGCTTCACGGCAGAAATAGGCAGGGTGGTGATACCTACCAGTGCGGACTCACAAGAGGTACCAAGAAATGCGATCTTTGACGATTTTTAAAGGTTTAGCTCTGGACACGCGGCCGAATTTCGTTCCAGGCGAAATTTTACTAGAAGAAAGAAGCTACTAACGTCTATTTCGTGGACGAAGATTGCGGATGGAAGTTGTTAAAGACATAGCAATACATAGAAGAGGAATCGGAAATTCGCAATTCTGGAACGGAGGCTGGCGATTTTATCTACGTCGACTTAGGACGTTCAGCTATTGTACACTGCACGACAGACTGCCACTGAATTAGAGAAGCGTGATGTGGAATATTTCCTTCACGTTCAAAATACTTTATACTCAGCAGATTATACTTGCTCATTTCAGTGCTTTTCGAATTAGAATCAGATATAGCTGCATCAGATGAGGCAATCGCCAGCCTTTTTGCCTATACCTCCTAAGAAAGACTTAATAGCCCGTCTAGTCTTAAGTAGTTACGGGAACCTGTGTTGATCAAAAACGTAAATTCCGTCATCCATCTTGAGAATTACATAATATGTATGTTCACATAGATCTAAAGAGAGCTGGCCGCAATCGCGTTGTTTTGGTAATCGCTTATCTCCCGACGGGCCGTGAGCTCACGTGAGTCTAGTGTACTAAAAATACCGAAAAAAGGGGTATTCATAACTATTGTTACGCCGGTAAGAGTCATCACCATCTATCGCCGAATATTCGAACGAATATCGAAGGACCTAGAACGCTCGAGAAGTACAACGCCATCTATTGACAGATAGCGGAAACTACTATTAGAGATGTGTAGAATAATCTCGATAATTCTATGGATGAGGTATCGGCTATAAAAACGTTATAGAGAGGGTCCGGAGGCAGTCAGTAATCGGAACTACTCGAAGCGAAACAGCGAACGGATCATCTGAAGCGAAGCGGAACAAGCGAATTGAGAGTTTTAAAGGGTTTGTTGAGTGTTTAAAAGTGTTTGTGAAGTGTTTAAGTGTTCTAAGTGTTGATTACAGTTTTTCTAAGTTGTACTCCGGTAGAATTTTTATTTATCCCGAACCCCAGCGCGTAACACTATGTTTGTTATTTTGCTTCATCCTGGTGCATCGATTCCACTTGGATCTTATGCATAGGACTCCACTCATTGGCCTCACATAAAACTTTTATTTTTACATAAAACGCGCGATGTGTTAATTAATATGTTTTTATGCGATTTCGTGACGACAGTAAAGCAATTTATCGACATAAACATTTAATATTAAAAATTACGAGATTAGGCAACAATCAGAAACAAAAGATCAATGTTTTATTTGTGTGGTGGCTGCTAATTGGTTATTAGGATGACATATCTGTGATGTTACGACATTCCTCTTTTTGTATACCGATTTGTAAGACTTAAAGTATGCTGTACGATTTAGAATGTTTAGGAAACTGCCAACGTCTAACTAAATAGCTTGTTGCTATAGTTGGATGAGTCGCTACCTACAGTTTGAGTGGCTATGAATGATCGCTTCTTAGGATCTATCAACTTCCAATAAATTCTAGTTCAGTCGCGTTATGAATATTTTTTTCATGCACGGCGTATACAATAATTTTCTTGAAGGTACTTCAGAGCGGAGGCTTTGGTCATCAGCGAGAATAGGGCGTTAACTGACAGTGACGCTGTCATCGAAAACAAAGGATATTAAGGCGATAAAGCCGTAGGCCTGAGTAAGTATAGTTACGATGATTTGTCTAACCTCTACACGAAGGCCGTGTCGTACGAGTTTGTTTGTTTAGCGATCTCCGTTGACTTAAGCGGCCTACACACGACCCTAAAATCAGTTGCAATATCGGGACAGTGAGGGGAGAACCCTAAATCGTACACTAAATCACCTTGTGTATAGGTGATAGGAGATAGGTGGACGAGCTCACATCCCCCCTTGGTAATAAGTGGTTATCGGAGTCCATAGACATCTACAACGTAAATGCCACCCCCACCTTGAGTTATGAGTTCTAAGGTCTCATTATATAATAGTTACAACGGCTGCCTCACCCTTCAAGCCGAAACGGCTGCTTCACGGCTGAAATAGGCAGGTTGGTTGTACCTACCCGTGTGGGCTCCATAAACACCAGCTGCGCATTGAGTTTGTTTAACTATCAAAAGAATAAACAAAATTCGTAGCACTAGTGCTTGAGGTAGTACTGGCGGTGAGTAAATCACATATTTCTCGTGGAACAGATGACCGCTGGGGCCAAAAAGTAATCTAGTGGGGAAAGGCGAAACGTGGATATGCCTCCTATAAGGACAATCTGATGGATGCTTACGATCGGTCGTTCTGGCGTACCTTGAGGTATATGTCCAGCAGTGGACCCCTGTTAGCTAACAGAAGAAGTACTTAACGTCTTCCGGAGTTCCTCGGTTTCATTGGGTTAAACGGATTGTCTTCAAGATCTTACGACCAAAAACCAGCATATTTTTATTACACATACTGGTCCCCCAGTAGTCGAAATTCGACTATAATTAAGTGAAATTATAAGTTTGAACATTATTATGGTTTTATTGTCAAAAGCTATTAAACTTACTCATTAACAGATTTCGCCAAGACTACGCTATAGACAAATAATATTAAAGAGAAACAATATTAATTTAGGTATTCTCAATTTGACCACAGACTAAACAATAACAAAAGTTTGACAATAAACAAAGATATATTAAATGTGTGTTGTGTCAAATACATGGTAGTGTGTGTAATGTTTATTTATTTATTGATTTAATGTATTATTTATGTATAATTAAAAAAATATTAACATTCTGCACTTCTCTAAATTCGCTATAAGTGTGGGAAATTTCGTATTCCTCCGTCCGCGCACGTTTCGTAAAAAGGGTACAAAGTTTTTGCTTCACGTATTTATAAAAAGATGGTTCTAAATATACTTATATTTATATGCCACACTAGATTTAAATGATGAGATAAATGCTACTGTTAGTAAGGTCATAGATTGGATGAATAAGAATAACTTAAAAGCTAATTTAGACAAAACGAGATATATACAATTCTATAATAGACACAAATTTATTAATAACTTAAATATAACTTATAATAATAACACACTAAATGAATGTAATAGCATAACATTTTTAGGATTAAATGTGGATAATCAATGTAGCTGGAATCTTCACATAGATATTACTTGTAGTAAAATTAATCGATTCTCATATGCACTTTGGCGACTTACAAAAATATGTAATTTAAAAACTGCATTACAGGCCTATCATGGATATGTCGCCTCAAATATCAGATACTGTATACCCCTCTGGGGAAATTCTAGTCACATAAATAGAGTGTTCATTGCACAAAAGCAATGTGTTCGTGCCATGTGCAATATTCATCCTCTGACTTCTTGTAAACCATTCTTCCAAAAACATAATATTTTAACTGTACCATCCATATATATACAAGAATGTTGTTTGTTTGTTAAAAAGCACCCACAATTATATAAATCGTGTGGCGAGTACTGTCAATTTAATACAAGATACCCTACTAAACTAATGTTACCAAGTATAAATACTCGTTACTACCATACAAACTGTTATCCTATGACTATCAGAATATTTAATAAGATACCAAACAGCATAAGAGATCTTCCACTAACTCAATTTAAAAGAAAATTATATTTATGGCTAATAGACAAGGCTTATTATAGTGTGCAAGAATTTTTAAATGATAAGTGTTGTACATAATAAAATATTAGAATAAGAAGTGATAGAATGTAAAAATAGATAGATTTAGTAAATTTTGTGTTATAATTAATATAAAAATAAATTAAATTTTCGCATGCCTAAACAGGCGAAATATATGAAGCTATGTCCTATATCTTGTAAACTATATTTCTGGCGAATAAAGATTTTCTTTCTTTCTTTCTTTCTTTGATTTTTAAATTCCTCGACATAGTTTGCATAATTCGTTCGGATCATGGCGAATCACCGGACCCATGACTTCTTATTCAAAATCTTGACGTGTACGACCTTTTCTAACTCAAATCACAACCACCGATCACCCATCAACCACCGATGTTGAAGTTTACGAATTCAGTGTAAAAATTGTGTTTACGAAAACTAGAAAACTTATATACTCGTCAGCAATGTGTTTAATCATTATGTTTATTACAGAACTAGCATAGCGGCCCGCTCCGGCTCTGCTCAGGTCAACAAAAATTACAATGATTTTTGACGTTGTTAATTTTTTTTCATTAAAGAGCACTTATTGCGGCGTAACTATAATAATTAGTGTACTGCTATGTAATACTGTCGTGACACTTTTTGTAAATAATAATGTGCTCTACAAAGCCTTAGTACATTAATTTATTTTATCACCAATAGTTTTCGCAGGTCACGCGATGTAAAGAATATTTTAGGTATTTTTTTTACACCTTAGGTTACATTACTGGAGTTTTAGTAAGGATCTCAAATTTTTTCAAAAAAGATTATAGCCTATGTCACTCGGGAATAGTGTAGCTTCCAAACAGTGAAAGAATCTTTCAAATCGGTTCAGTAGTTTCGGAGCCTATTCAATACAAACAAACAAACAAACAAATCTTTCCTGTTTATAATATTAGTATAGATATTCGTTGGACCTTTTCTTCTTAACCGACTCCGGTGAGGATGGCTTAATTTTAAATAATAATTAATTTGATAATAAGTTATCCTCTGCTTATAAAAAGTAGTTTAAAAGTAGTGCGGTAGGCAGCGGCTTGGCTCTGCCCCTGGCATTGCTGAAGTCCATGGGCGACGGTAACCACTCACCATCAGGTGGGCCGTATGCTCGTCTCGAAAAAAAAAAAAAAGCGAAAATTAAGAACGTGTAGTTTTTAATCTATCAAATTTCGAATAAGCCTGATGTCTGAAGTGTGTGAAGTGTAGTGTAGTAGTAGTAGAAGTAGTGTTTGAAGCTTGGTAATACTGTTATTTGGAACAACACTTTTTATTCAACCAGTAATATAAAATGTTATTAGAAGACTGTCTATAGAGTTCTACTTTTGAATAAATAAAGTTTTTACAATTATGAACAAGCGACGTAAATGTATCTCTGAACTCAAGCCAGTGCTCATAGGCACCGTCGAAAGTAGGCATGGAAATAGTGGGTAGTTTTACTGGTGCTTCGCGATTAGAATTGTGACAAGACTTGGAGCAGCTCATGACCTCATCATTATTTAGCATAGATTCTGCGTGAGCTAATGCGCTATAGTAGCTGTTCTCAAAAAGTTCTCGTTGATCACACTGACCCGCTAATTCACTTTCAGAAACATTTTCTTCAATCTTTGTTTGAATGTCGTTAAATTCGGAAAACAAAGTAGCGGCACCTTGAATTCTCAACTTTAAATCTATACGAATTTCATTATTAAAGACACGTTCGTCACTATTCTCTAGCGATGTTATATGGTTTGTAAATTTAGTCAGTCTGCATTTAATTATGCCGCGTTTTTTAACAAGGGCGCGAACTAGATCATTACTTTCTGCACTTAGCAGGTTGGGGGATTTATCACGAGATTTAACGGAATCAGTTGGCATATTGGTGGTAAATGAAAAGAGATGTACTTACAGCTATTAGTCAGGCAGTCTAAAACCACGACACTGGTGCTAGCAACGTCACCAGCTTCGTGATTGACGGTAAACTGCGAAAACTCGAAACTTCTATGCGGCAATCGTACTGAAATCAGTTTAGACACAGTATTGCACAAAGAGAACAGGAGGTGATGGAATGAAGGAATGATTGACCCCACCGGATTGCGTATGATATTCGATGAAAGCCAATAATACTTCGATACCGATGTGCGCTTGGCCTCCAGTTGTCCTTTGTGTAGGCCGTAGTCCAAAATTCATCCAAAGCAGCGCGTCTTCGTCTTCCAGCAAATAACTACCGCCACTTGCAATGATTCCAATGGTCGCTGAATCTTGAATTTGGCTCGATGGTCCAAAAAATGGTGCGGCTTGCGATTTTATTTGCTGGTTGAGAGGCTTGGTGAATTTGGTTTTCGAGAAATAATACTGTTTTGTCTGTGGCGTATTTTTCTACAGTTAGGTGTTTATTGTTCAAACTTTTTTACATGACTAAAAAATGGTGTGTTACACGAATCGAGGATTGGGGGGTAAGGGGAACAATATTGGACGACCAATCGCGTTACTGAAAATTTGCATATCATCGTCCTCTATTCGTCCATCAGTAATACGAGTACGATCTCGAACAAAAGTATTTCACAATATAAGAGCTTAATGAAAATAAAAAAACTCGATCTTTTAGCGCCACATGTATATTTCCATTTAAGACGTTAATCTTTAAGATTTAGCAGCATAGCTTATTTCTTTTTCCAGATATAATCAACCAACGATAGTTTGGTAACACACATTTATATTATCTTTTCTTCAACGGGTGTGGAGCTCACGGCTTATCTTTTTTCTTTATTGCTTAGATGGGTGCACGAGCTCACAGCCCACCTGGTATTCAGTGGTTACTGAAGCCCATAGACATATACGACGTAAATGCACCACCCACTGTGAGATATAAGTTCTAAGGTCTCAAATATAGTTACAACGGCTGCCCCATCCTTCAACCCGAAACGCATTACTGCTTTATGATAGAAATAGGCAGGGTGGTGGTACCTACCCGTGCGGACTCACAAGAGGTCCTACCACCAGTAATTACGCAAATTATAATTTTGCAGGTTTGATTTTTATTACACGATGTTATTCCTTCACCGTGGAAGTCAATCGTGAACATTTGTTGAGTACGTAATTCATTAGAAATATTGGTACCCGCCTGGGATACGAACACCCGGTGCATCGCTCAACACGAATGCACCGGACGTCTTATCCCTTAGGCCACGACGACTACAAAATCTGACGTTAACTTATACGACGTTAAGTGGTTACCGATCCGAGACGCCGTAGAAAATAAATGTCGTCACTTACCTTGAAACATGCGTACTAAGTCTCAGGTTATAATATAATGTGGACCATTTCGAGCATGTTAGGAGCGTATCTTTTCCCAGTACAATCAAATTCGAGCGACGTTGATTGTATGACCAAAAGGGATACATAAATCTCTTAGTTTCAAAATGTTTAATTCGTTTATTATTATTATTATTATTATTTTTTTGCTTAGATTGGTGGACGAGCTCACAGCCCACCTGGTGTTAAGTGGTTACTGGAGCCCATAGACATCTACAACGTAAATGCGCCACCCACCTTGAGATATAAGTTCTAAGGTCTCAGTATAGTTACAACGGCTACCCCACCCTTCGAACCGAAACACATTACTGCTTCACGGCGGAAATAGGCGGGGTGGTGGTACCTACCCGTGCGGACTCCCAAGAGGTCCTACCACCAGTGATAAAACAGATTCACAGATTTCACAGCTAACTGTACTAAACCTTAATTCGACTGGCTTCTTAATGGCTTATACTTGTCTATGCTCCGGAAACGGATATATTCCGTGCTGGTTTGCAGAGATTTCTAGATGTTTCTAGAAGCTACTTAAGTTACCGTTAATAACTTACAAACGTTCTGGTTCAACTGCTAGTTTGTAAGAAGACCGAAATAAATACATAAATTAATGGGTACTGTCAAACTGAATTCAGAACAGAGAACTTTCTTCGATGAGTATATATTTAAGAAATACAGATTGTGTGTAAGCCTTTATTTATTTCATCTTTGTTAAAAGCCAAAAAACCGAAGCCTAGTGTTTAATGTAAACGAATCACAGATAAGCATTGTTAAAATATAACGCTTGGCGCGCTGTTTCGAATTTAGTAGTCGTATAAAAATTTCCTCTAACGAGTCACCTTAAGTGTTTTTTTTTTTAATATTTAAAAGTCATGACTAAGTTCTGATTTCCGAATAATAAATCACGAAACCGCAGATATAATTTTTCACGAATGTCAAAGTAATAAAGGAAATACACAAAATTCGTCAAGGATCTCTTATCGATTATTTTACATATTTTCGCCGCGCAAGCCACTAGGAAATAGCTCTGTATTTACCCTGCCGGTGTCTTTAGCCTTTAAATACGGCTACTCCGTCAGATTCGTCACACACTTTCTGGTCGTTTCTGATCGCCTGGTACTCGGTACGCGAAATTGAAGTTTATATTTTTTTTAAAGTTTAAATTAAAAATTCTATTAATTGTGCATTTTAATAAAGGTGGACGGACATTAAAAAAATCGAAACCCAAACAAATAAAAAATGTTGTTTGTCAGTTTGTGTTTTGTATTATTGATTACCGGATTGAAAGCCAGAACGTATTTCGAGGATGAAACTGATTCAAGAGAGGATTATTACCCTTTCAATTTTCTCGATTTAGAAGATTTAAATGAGGTAATAGATCTTTCAAGTCTCGGTCCTGCTGCCTATGGTGAACCGCGCAAGGAAAGTGGTGAGTAGATTTTTTTTATATTCACTTGATCAGTCCATGAATATCAGCGACCCTCCGACCTTAATCGAACAGAAATAGGCAGGTACGTATATTAAAATAGGAAATTTAGCTAATAGAAGAAGGTCATACTACTAATATAAATAATCCCGTCTTAAATGACCTTACACCAATCGTCGTGGCCTAAAGGATAAGACGTCCGGTGCATTCGTATGTAGCGATGCACCGGTGTTCGAATCCCGCAGACGGGTAAGAATTTTTCTAATGAAATACGTACTTTACAAATATTCACGATTGACTTCGACGATGAAGGAGTAACATCGTGTAATGAAAATCAAACTCGCAAAATTATAATTAGTGTAATTACTGGTGGTATGACGTCTTGTGAGTCCGCACGGGTAGGTACCACCACCGTGCCTATTCTTGCCGTGAAGTAGTAATACGTTTCGGTTTGAATGGTGGGGCAGCCGTTATAGCTGAGACCTTAGAACTAATATCTCAAGGTGGGTGGCGGGATTTACGTTGTAGATATCTATAGGATCCGGTAACCACTTAACACCAAGTGGGCTGTGAGCTTGTCTACCCATCTATGTAAGAAAAAATTTGCCTATTCAAATGTTGGCGCCACCTCCCAGGATCTCGTCCGCAATACTAGTATCTTTTTCCTAAGCTGCATATGATCCTTCTAATATTCCTCTTGCGTTATTGCCTCATAACTTCGCTGAAAGCCCGGGTCAGTTGTGGCCGGAGTCACATTTGATATAATCGATGGCGGGAAAAAAATATTATCAATCTTCTGACCGAAATATTAAATGTAATACACCTAGAGGTTCTAAAAAAAAGTTATTTACATGAATCAATTAAATTTTTGGTTCAATATCGTTCGATTACTCGATTTTTTTTCACGCTTTTATCGACCTGTGTCTCTATATCTATGTAATGGATATTTTTAACGTAATTCTAAACTTATTTCTAGAAATCCGATGAAATTTTACACACGTATCGTGGGCCGATAACAATACAATAATTACATTAAATTAGCCTAACATTCTCTGTACCATTTTTACCAGGATAAATAAAAGATAATTGAATTATTATTTGGGAATTTTTTGTTCGGTTTTATATTTAAGCTCTCACATCTAACTAAATATCAAAGACGATGTGTGTATGTCCCATATAGACCCCGAAATGACTGGACTGATTTCGTGGATATTAATAGGAAACCTTTAAGTTCCACGATCCTGTTTGGTAGGTTTTTTTTATTAAGTATATTAAGTAAGTTATATTTAAGATACATCCATAGCCCTGGAAAAGACATTTTATATTTATCATACAAATATCTTCCCTTGGCGGGATTCGAACCCGCGACCCCCTTGTGTAGCGGCCATGTCACTTACTACTACACCAGACGGCCGTTAAAATAAAATAATAAAAGCCAAGTTATAAAAGCCAAGCGAATAAAAGCCAAGTCAAAGATCGGTCAGCAAGCCAGGCGCGGCTCGATTACCCAATATATTCTGGATTTAGTCTTAACTTCTTCTTTGGACTTATTTGGCTGGAACGCGAGGAGTGAACCTTTTTTTTTAATTCTTAGATGGTTAGACGATCTCACAGACCACCTGGTGTTAAGTGGTTACTGGAGCCCATAGACATCTACGACGTAAATGCGCCACCCACCTTGAGATATAAGTTAAAACGGCTGCCCCACCCTTCAAACCGAAACGCGTTACTGCTTCACGGCAGAAATAGGCAGGGTGGTGGTACCCATCCGCGCGTACTCACAAGAGGTCCTACCACCAGTAATTACGCAAATTATAACTTTGCGGGTTTTATTTTTATTACACGATGTTATTCCTTCACCGTGGAAGTCAATCGTGAACATTTGTTGAGTACGTATTTCATTAGAAAAATTGGTACCCGCCTGGGATTCGAACACCGGTGCATCGCTCAACACGAATGCACCGGACGGACGTCTTGTCCCTTAGGCCACGACGACTTCATATTTGTGTGAATTGTCAATCATTGTGTGATTTGTTTTATTTTGTCTATTTAGTGTTCCTTCAGGTTTAAATGTGTAATAACGGTGGTATATTAACTGTTTAATATCTGTGAAAGTGCACAAATGTGGGAAAATGAAACAAAGCCGCTGGACGTAACTTATCGGGATCCTCCAAAAAGTCCACTGAAAATATCTTAGTAAATGACCACCATTTTACTGACATTATATTTCATCCCATATCATCTCAATTCATTTCATTTAATTTCATCCCAGTTGATTAATATCTCAAATTAATCATCTTCATTTTATTTCACTCCATATTATCATTTTTCATAAAATTAAGAATATAAATTAAAATAAGATATGATTTAAAGGTCTTAGTTACCAGGTCATAAAATCCCTTAAAAAACTTCTTCTTTGTCGCTACAGTTTTGGGTATAGCGCTTTCGCTGGTAGCCATGAAAGAGGTTATTCCAGCTTCTCGCGGACGGGTAGGTGAGCTCACAGGCCCAACCTGAGGGAATTTACTAACACTAGCCCTAACAAGAGCAGTGCTTTAAAGAATCTCCCACCGGATCGGAACCGCGACCCGCTGTTCATATAGGAGTGGGATACATATGGGAGTTAATTTTTTAATTTTCCACTATTCCAAATAGACAATCGAGCTTAGCTCGGATTTCAACATGGCACTGACTTTAACTGAGTCATGTGTTCGTAATTATAAAGTATGTTCACGAATGCTTACGACCGCAATTATCATTTTAGATTGGTTACATCATTAATTACTGCCAATGGAAGCCGCTGACCTGCCTAAGATACATGTTTTAATTTCTGTTTGATCAACAAAAACAAATGGCTACACGTTATTAACATAGGCTTACACATCGCAAATATAACACAGTAGTAAAATGGGGCGACGCTCCGAGGTGACGATAGTTCAAATATATGTCTATGAAAAATGTCGAATATATTTTGCTGAAATAATAATTTTTAGCGCTTTTTTTTTCCTACCTAAGCTGATGGTCTAGAGAGACCATATCAGCGTCACCGAGCTAGTAGTCCATTAACGGTGCCTTTAAGCACCACAAGCACCGGTCACCGTCCTCGCAGAACCCGTCGCTTGTGACGAAGGGCTCGACGAGTGAATGAACCCATAGCCACAGCCCACTGAGTTTCACGCCGGATCTTCTCAGTGGGTCCCGTTTCCAATTCGGTGCTAGATTCCGCTAAGCACGACTCTTGCTAGGGACAGTGTAAGCAACATCGTCAGGTTAGAGACCCGTGAGCTCACCTACTCGTTTTGCGAATGTAGTATAACGAGGTTTCTAGAATAGGTAGGAAAAAAAAGTTCACGATTGACTTCCACGGTGAAGGAATAACATCGTGTAATAAAAATCAATCCTGCCAAATTATAATTTGCGTAATTACTGGTGGTTCTGAGTCTGCACGGGTAGGTACCACGACCCTGCCTATTTTTGCCTTGAAGCATTAATGGGTTTCGGACGGCATGTGAACTGCAAACACGTTTTGCGCATCGATATAGATTCCTAATCGATCTAATATTTTATATGTAAGTAAACTAATATTTTAAAGAGGATAAGATTTGTTTGTTTGTTTGTTTGTATTGAATAGGCTCCGAAACTAATGAATTGATTTGAAAAATTCGTTCATTGTTTGGAAGCTATACTATTCCCGAGTGACATATGCTATAATCTTTTTTGAAAAAAAATTAGGGATCCTTACTAAAATTCCAATAATGTAACCCAAGGTGTACCCAAGGATCGTTTGGAACCTTTGGGTCTGCGGAGGGACTTCGGTTCCCTCTGTATTTTGTACCGAATGTTCCATGGGGAGTGCTCTGAGGAATTGTTCGAGATGATACTGGCATTGCTGAAGTCCATGGGCGACGGTAACCACTCACCATCAGGTGGGCCGTAAGCTCATCTGCCTACAAGGACAATAAAAAAAAAGGTGTAAAAAAATTACCTAAAATATTCTTTACATCGCGTGACCTGCGGAAACTATTGATGATAGAATAAAATAATGTACTACGACTTTGTAGAACACATTATTAATTACGAAAAGTTTCGCGACAGCATATGTCTAACTATTGTAGTTATGCCGCAATAAGTGTCCTTTTATTTAAAAAAATAAAACATCGTTAAATATGGTTGAAATTTTTGTTAAAGACCCGAGCGGAGCCGGAGCGGGCCGCTAGTATAATGTATTTTTATTTGTACAGACAATTGATATTCATGATGACTTGACGAATTATTTTGGACTGTTATAAAGACACTACTGGATAAGAGAATAACTCTTTTCTAATACTATTTAAATTCGAATTCAAAACCAAAATCTATTCAAGATCTATTATCAGACTGGCGAACGAAGTCGTCTTTGTTTTGCACCATGTAAGTCCCCTGGCGTAGAGACCTGGCATTGTCAATGGCAACTTTGCGTAAGCTATACTAAACTTAACAATGTTTTTTTATCCTACCTATTCGCTGGCAGCGTAAGGGGCTATTAGGTGATAGGTGAGCTCACGGGGCTTAACTTGAGAGAGCTTACTAACACTGGCCTTAGCAAGAGCAGTGTTTCGCAGAATCTACTACCGGATCGGAATCGCGACCCACTGAGAAGATTTATAGCTCAGTGGGTGGTGTTTATGGTACTCCACAATACTTCGACTAGGCGGAAGCCCTGCGGTTTTGTCCCGACCTAAAAAAAGGAGATGCCATAAGCCGGCCAGTTTTTTTTTATTTTAATTTTTTTATTGCTTAGATGGGTGGACGAGCTCACAGCCCACCTGGTGTTAAGTCGTTACTGGACCCCATAGACATCTACAATGTAAATGCGCCACCCACCTTGAGATATAAGTTCTAAGGTCTCAAGTAATAGTTACAAGGGCTGCCCTACGTCTTATCCTTTAGGCCATGACGACTTCAAAACATGTAGGTACAAGACTTAATTTAGCATTGTAGCTATCAACGAAGGCTCTAGGTCTTGTGATAAATTTGACGAGCGTTGCAAACCTTCAGTTATGTTTGCGTGACAAACATGACAGTTGACAATGAGAATTTTGAGATAACGTTGACGAACGCGTGCGACCAAGACAGGCCCATAAACTCGCGGTTGCGATGTCCTGACAGGCTTAATTTGCTGATAAGATATACCTATGTTTTTTTTTTTGTATTTAATAGGCGTGTTTAATAACTTTCTGTTACGATGTGAAACTATTCCGTGAGCTGTGAGTAAAACTCATCGGATTCTGCTGGGTTCTTGTGAAGCTTTCGTAAATTACTGAGGTGTCTGTGCCTAGGGGGCACGCGGGGTGCGTGGAACTTGACAATCTGCAGATGTTGAGAGCAGACCGCGGGTCTAAGGATGTTTTTAGTGCCCAACCTAATCAAAAGACTGACCCTGCACTCTCTTATCCGACATTCGATCTTCGCCCGGTCAGAATCCGGTCAGAGTAGGGTGGTTCCTGCGATCAACACTTCAACCAGACTCGCGGAGCCGCCCGTAGGACTCTCGACCGAGGGTTCGTCGAGACGTTAGTCGACGATTCTATATCGGCCGCCTCCGTACGGCAACCCATCAGGCCGCCCCAGGCAAACTGATAGATGTAGGTAGGGATAACACTAATTAAATAGTTTATAGGTAGGGTTTAATGACGGAGGGAAAATCACGTCGGGGTCACCGGTATGGGGATATGCGACAAAGGGAAGAACTTCCACCGAGGGGGTGATATTTCTCGGTAGACCGACGCTCCGTATGTTGTTGTTCGGAACCTGTATAGACGCAAGCTTATCTTGAAAATGTCGTAAGCAATGTTCGGAAATCTGTCAAATATCTTGCGTTCCGTGATGGCTACCGCTACAGTAAGTACCGCCCAGCCTAGCTCTGCTCCGTAATGCGTCTCAAGGGTGGAACAGCCACTGTAATAGGGATACTGGAGCTTCGAACTTATGTCTCAAGATGAAACCATTTAACACCAGGTATGTCGTGAGCTCGTTCACATATCTAAGTAATAGAAAAAAAGGCCATTGTTGACATTACTGAGGTCAGGCCAAGCCCTGTGAGTATCACGGGCAGCCGATTGTGAGTTATTTAAGACAACAATTTTTAATGAATCCCGAAATCTCGGTGCTGATACAATAGATGCGTTGAACAAGTGCTTGTAATGTATAATAGATAAAAATGAATTGCTGTTCGTTAGTCTCGCTAAAACTTGAGAACGGACCGATTTGACTAATTTTAGTCTTAAATTATTTGTGGAAGTCCAGAGAAGGTTTAAAAGGTTTATTTTTTACGAAAGCTTAGGTATTTTATTTATCGATTGAGGCACTATGAAGTCTGCCGGGTCAGCTAGTGTATACCTAATAGATAGCTGCGAAAACACAAAACGATTCTATTTTTATTATATAAATGGGTGAACCAGCCCACCTAACGCTAAGCGTTTACCGGCATTAATAGATATCAAAACAATTCTTGAGACAAGTGCGCTTGGCGACTTATTTTTATCTGTCTGTCCTAACTTTTTTTAGTGCCTTTGTAGGCAGACGAGCGTGCCTCATGGTAAGTGATTCAAATCAAATCAAATAAAAAAAAAATTATTCAACATAAATGAAAGTACATACTTGTTGAACGTCAAATACGTCATTACCGTCGTTCATAGAGGTCAGCAATGCCATGGACAGAGTCAAGCCGCTGCCTCTCGTTAATTACTCTCCACAAGCATCGTTTGAAGAAGGACATGTCTATTCAAACCAGCTAAGTCGCTGCCTATTTATCTATATATTAATACGTGAAGCAAAAACTTTGTATCCCTTTTTAAGAAAATTGCGCGGACGGAGGAGTATGAAATTTTCTACACTTATAGAGAATATAGAGAAGAAGTGCACAATGCTAATATTTTTTTTAAATAATGCATAAAAGATACATTAAATCAATAAAGAAAACATTACACACACTACATACCATGTATTTAACGCACACACGCATGCATACTAATTTATTGTCAAACTTTTCTTCTTGACGTCTGTTGTCAAATTGAGATTAAATTTTGTTTGTCTTTGTTAATATTTTTTATAATGTAGTCTTGGCGAAATTTGTGATTATAGAAGTATAAAATACAATCATAATAGTGTACAAACTTACAAATTCCAATTAATTATAGTCGAATTTCGACTAATGCGGGACCTCTAGTTATATTTGTTATATGATCTACCTACTATTTTTATAATATGATCTTAATATACATTCAAAGATCGATGCGTATTTGTATGTTCCCTATAGACTGGAATGGATTTCGATTTTCGTAAATGTTCTTATTAGTCCAGTTGGCGACCTTGTCTGTGGTCTGATAACGATCGGACCATAGTCATATCAAAGATCGGCCAGCAAAGCGGCCCGGGCTTGTTTAGTTAATCACAAATAATAAATAATAGTTTAAAAAAACTAACAAAATACGCTTTTATAGAAAATCCAACTAAAAAATAAAAAATAAATTTTAATAAATTTGAATTAAAAATAGTGTAAGAAAAAATGATTATATTGTAAAAAAGCGTGGGGTGCTTTTTAGGATATTATCGAAATAACCCTCCTACTCATCTGTTCATAAAATATTTATAGCTACTGATACCATGCACCCCACGGTTTTTTTACAATAAAATAATTTTTTCTTACACTACTTTTAATTAAAATTTAATAAAACTATTTTCTATTTTTTAGTTGAATTTCATTTTATTCAATTTTTTTTTCAACTTTTTTAAATTTTGAATTGTCACCGGTCCTTAATAAGTATACCAAATTTCGAGCTAGCCCGACGTTTTGAAGGGGGTCAAAATCATGTTCAAAGATTCCGTTACATACATACATCTGAAGCTAATAAAAGCATAATATTAAAAACTAGCGGCCCGCTCCGGCTCCGCTCGGGTCTTTAACAAAAATTTTAACGATATATGACGTTTTATTTTTTTAAATAAAAGAACACTTATTGTGGCATAACTATATGAGTTAGACATATGCTGTCGCGACACTTTTTGTAAATAATAATGTGTTCTACAAAGTCGTAGTACATTATTTTATTCTGTCATCAATAGTTTTCGCAGGGCACGCTATGTAAAGAATATTTTAGGTAGTTTTTTTACACCTTGGGTTACATTATTGGAGTTTTTAGAATGGATCACTAATTAAAAAAAAAAATTATGGCCTATGTCACTCGGACATAATGTAGCTTCCAAACAGTGAAAGAATTTTTCAAATCGGTTCAGTAGTTTCGGAGCCTATTCAATACAAACAAACAAACAAATCTTTCCTCTTCATAATATTAGTATAGATATAGATGACTAAGTTAACTTAAATTGTTCCATACAGGCGATGCTGTGGCGCTGTGGTCGGAGTCGTCGCTTATGAACCCAGAGGAAGTGGGGGGTTACGTCGAAGGCGACATCCTGTTGTCGTCCTCGCGGGCCAGGAATGGCGTCAAGGATCAATCATTCTTATGGCCAAAGGGACACATTCCTTATTTAATCGATGGATATTTCAGTAAGTTTTATTGTAAATTCATAATTTTCAATAGGGACATTTATGAGCGTCATAATGTCGGTAAGTACATATTACCGTGCGATAAACGGGCTGTGATTCGAATAAAAAAATAATTAAATAATAAATATTTACTAACAATCACGCCACGTTAACTGGTCCCGTGATAAGTTCGTAAAGAACTTGTGTTACAGGTACCAGATAACGGAAATAAATGTAAGATATTTTATTATACACATACACATATTTAATATACATCCATAACCCTGGAAAAGACATTTTATATTTATCATACAAATATCTTACCTTGGCGGGATTCCAACCCGCGATCCCCTTGTGTAGTGACCATGTCACTTACCACTACACCAGACGGCCGTTAAATATCATAATATAGGCAATATCATGTAGCATTTTCTTCACATGCCCTAGATACATCCTGACGGATCCAGCAGATCCAATGACCCTTGCATTAGACGCCTTCAGCTCTAGCGCTAGAGCAGGCTTATAGACCCGTCACCCTACTCGAACTCTTAGCCGTGTTCGACCAATCTAAGTTCGTGCAACCTAACCCATGCATCAGCCCGCTGAGTTTCTCACCGGACTTTCTCAGCGGGTCGCGATTCCGATCCGATAGTAGAGTCATTCGCGAAGCAGTTGCTCCTGAGTTGTTAAGTCTCCTTTAGAGGCGCTCAGGCAGCTGTTGGCAAATCCCACCCCTCCTGTCTGAGCCTTTGCTCGCCCACCTGTTCTCGTGAAACTGGAAACTCCTCTGAGCCATCAGTAATACCTCATTTATAAAGAAAAACGCATTTTCTGTATGAATCACGTAAACTATAAAGTATTTTAAAGGTTGGAAAGAATGTAATGACATGAAAAAAACGCAAGAACAAACGGTAAGAATAGTTTTAATAATACGTGAAGCAAAAACTTTGTATCCCTTTTTACGAAAATTGCGCGGACGGAGGAGTATGAAATTTTCCACACTTATAGAGAATATAGAGAAGAAGTGCACAATGCTAATATTTTTTTAAAATAATGCATAAAAGATACATTAAATCAATAAAGAAAACATTACACACACTACATACCATGTATTTGACGCACACACGCATGCATACTATTTATTGTCAAACTTTTGTTCTTGACGTCTGTGTCAAATTGAGAATACATTAAATATTGTTTGTCTTTGTTAATATTTTTTATAGTGTAGTCTTGGCGAAATTTGTGATTATAGAAGTATAAAATACAATCATAATAGTGTACAAACTTACAATTCCAATTAATTATAGTCGAATCTCTCTATTCTAGTAGTTTTAATTATGTCAAATTAAATGCTTCATGGTTTGGTAAATTAATTTAATTTAAATTTTGTCCATTCTGAACGTTAGGCGCAGTGAGTGTAAGGACGTTATTCCGACTCAGTACTAAAGTATCCTTTAATGTAGATAGATGCTCACGAATGACCTCTACGATGAAGGAATAATATAGTGGTATTAAAATAATTTAAAAAATTTCAATTTGTCTTATAAGCCCGCACAGATAGGCAAGAAAGACCACTCGGCCTATCTCTACCGCAAAGCAATTAGGCGTTTGGTTTTGAAATCAAAGAGTCTCAATTCTTATAATATACTAACTATATCAATAATAATTATCAGGGTCAAAATATCATATTAAAAATGTTGCGTCGGTACCAGGACCGCATAATTAAGAAGAGCTTATTTTTTTCGATAGACTCTGAACAACGCGAAACTATCATGAAGGCTATTGCTGATTACCACCGGCTAACTTGTCTGCGCTTCGTTCCCTACACCGGCCAGCAAGACTACATCGTTATTCAAAGCAAGAACACGGGCTGCTGGTCCAGCGTTGGAAGGATGGGTGAGATACCTCTTGTTAATTTATGCTTCTCTGGTAAATTGAAATATTATTTTTGTTAAAAGAGTGCAGCAGTTTTGAATGAAATTCTGTGCCAGAATGCTAATCATTCACTCAAACATGTTTTGCTTATACGAAATAATTGAAAAAAAAAACATTTTAATTTAAGGACGTTGAAATATTGCCTGAGCCATGAGGCCATAATCGCTAGGCTTGGCATAAGGTTTGGTGATCGCAGTATGCTGCTATAATACTCGGAGAAGGTTTCTGTCTATTCTCTGGAGGATTCCTTAGTCGCCTTTTACGACACCACGGGAGGAGATGGTGTTATTCTTTTTTGAGGCCAAAATCACATGGTGACGTAAAATGGGTAGGCTTCCTATAAGGTGAATCGAAGACCTATTACGGTTCGCAGGGATCCCCTGGACGCAGGCAGTGCAGAAACGGTCGCAGACGTTTGTGGGCTGAAGTTTTTTATTTATTTTTTTATTGCTTGATTGGGTGGACGAACTCACAGCCCATCTGGTGTTAAGTGGTTACTGGAGCCCATAGACAACTACAACGTAAATGCGCCACCCACTTGAGATATAAGTTCTAAGGTCTCAGTATAGTTACAACGGCTACCCCACCCTTCAAACCGAAACGCATTACTGCTTCACGGCAGAAATAGGCAGGGTGGTGGTACCTACCCGTGCGAAATCACAAGAGGACCTACCACCAGTAACCGTTGAAATGTTTTTATAATTATACATTAATGAAAATTCTTCGTAACAGGTGGACGTCAGGAAGTGAATCTGCAGGTCCCTGGGTGCGTCAGTAAGAAGGGCACGGTGCTTCACGAACTTCTTCACGCGATCGGTTTCATGCACGAGCAGAGTCGGCCAGAAAGAGATGACTTTGTCTATGTCCATTACAACAACATTAAACCGGGTAAGATCTCTTAAAGATTTTCAAATCTATCTACATATAAAGTAAAACAAAATTTAGGACTGTTGCGATATGAAACTGGCCATTATCATCAGCCCACATACGTCTACTGCTGGATAATATAAGACCCCAACGGTCGTCACAGTGAATGCTGTTTACTGGTGGTAGGACCTCTTGTGAGTCCGCACGGGTAGGTACCATCACCCTGCCTATTTCTGCCGTGAAGCGGTAATGCGTTTCGGTTTGAAGGGTAGGGCAGCCGTTGTAACTATACTTGAGACCTTAGAACTTATATCTCAAGGTGGGTGGCGCATTTACGTCGTAGATGTCTGCAAAAGAACGAAAGATCAGTCTGAAGGTTTTACTTCTACTGCACACAGCTTTATTTCAATACCTTCTATAGGAGACGACCGTATTGGAAGAAACAATAACAACTGGACGCGAATGAATATTGGAGCTATATTTTTTTTAAATTGGATGCATGAGGTTGAGGTTTGTACGTGAGTTCGTTTTGTCCAGGTTCGGAAGGTAATTTCAGGAAGGCTGACACGAAGAGCTCCCACGGGTACGGCGTACCGTATGACTACAATAGCGTTATGCATTATTCTGAGTACGCTTTCTCGAAGAATTCGCAGAAGACCATCACTCCTAAGGTGGGTCCTCTCATGTGAACACGGACGTATTATACTGAACATATGAGCGCTTGTTTGTTGCTATGGGCAACTGCCCTCAAGCTTTGAGGTGTGTCGATGGGCAACACCATTGGAGCTGTGAGCAAGTTTCCTATCCAAAAGTTTAAAATTACCATTTAAAAGCGTTTTTCCCAATAAGAAGGTAGGAGTTTCATATGTGGTTCACTGGTGGTAAGGACGTCTTGTGAGTCCGCACAGTTACGTACTACCACCCTGCCTATATCTGCCGTGAAACAGTAATGCGTTTCGGTTTGAAGGGTGGGGCAGCCGTTGTAACTATACTGAGATTTAAGAACTTGTATCTCTAGGTCAGTGGTGGCATTTACGTTGTAAATGTCTATGGGCTTCGGTAACCATTTACGACCAGGTGGACCGTGAGCCGTCAATTCAGTTAAGCAATAACATAAAAAAAGGATTGTGTGGTTTTATGAAACCACGGTAAAAGTGAAACTTTTTTTCACATTATAGACATTAAACACTGACAAAAACAAACAAAATAGTGTGGAGCACTGGCACAAATGAGTAATAGTCTATTCACTACACGGTCAGCTGCTGCGAACTATAGGCGCCACCATATTGGCCTTGGCTGCTCTGACGAGCGCCTTTCGCTTTATCCCTACTCCGCAGCCGACCGTCACGCGACATGCAACACACAGATATACAATATGCAATACATTTTGTGAAAATAATGTATGAATTCCAGGTGAGCAGCGCCAAGCTCGGACAGAGGGAGGGACTCAGTCGTGGCGACGTCAGAAAAGTTAACAACATGTACAACTGCAAGAAAGAGTAAGTGTTCACGCGTCAAAGTCACACGAAAGAGGTAATGTACTCGTGTGTGGAGAATGGGACTTAAACAATGGAAATATATAGAGCAGAGTCGTCGGGAGGGATCGACGAGTGAATTAACCCATAGACAAAGCCCACTGTGTTTCTCGCCGGATCTTCTCAGTGAGTCGCGTTTCCGATCCGGTGGTAGATTCTGCGAAGCACTGCTCTTGCTAGTTCATGTTAGTAACGTCGTTAGGGTTGATTGACTCGGTGGTGCAGTAGTTAGAAAGAACCTTTGATTGTTGCGCCGGGGTTCGTGAGTTCGGTCCCGTATCGGACAAACATTCGTGTGACGAACTGGTCTCTCTCTCTCTCTCTCTCTCACATTATCTATTAAGCTAGGTATATATTTCAATGTATATAAAATTGGTATTTGGTACCCATAACACAGGTAATCCTAAATTAAGACTGGATAACCGTGCGTGATTTGTTCCCAGTCTTAAATTAATTTTTTGTAGTGACGTAATAATCCGTGAGTAATTCCTCAGCACGTGCTGGTGAGTTATTACCGCCGCTTGTAGACGCCTTCAATATCAGGGGCCGCTGCCTAAGTCTTCAACTGATAACACTAAAGTTCTTCAATGGTTACTAAACAAAAAAAAATCGCTCGACAAACAAACGAGAGAATGATACAGCCGTTTCGTCTTTGCCTATTTAGATATAGATAAGATTTTGTTTCACGTAGAATTGTGTGCGTGTTTCTAACGGCTTATAATATGAAATAGTTGAAATGAATGCACGATAAATGTTAATTTTTTCAACAATCTGAAAACTAGGGTTTCAATTATATATTTTTGTTGCAGAGAACCCCAAACCGGCTGGCTCGGCGGAATCTTCCAGAACATATTCGGAAAACCAAAGAACTACATAAGTTCGTTTTACTACTAGTGAAATACATCGAACGGTACACTCGGCGGCCCGACCAACCAAGATCTGATCTAGTTTTTAATAATTTAACTTCTATAATATCCTAGTCTCCTAGTACGTAAGAGTTGAAAATTGAATAAAATAATAATTTTGTTGTGTTCATTCGTTTTTTTTTTACATCCAATGCGTAATAATATCCGCCAGCCACCATTTCGAGCCCCAGTGTGGTCAGGGCGCGGAGGTCATGCTCCAGGCGGCTGGCCGATCCATCGTCTGGTCGAAGGACCGTCGAGGCGATTCGCCCGGTCCTTGTGGATTGGATGAATCTTGACCATCTAGGCGGGCTCCGGACAGCCTGCCGACTGAGGGAGGAGAGGGTGATGGGAGATATCTGCTCCGAACTAAGCGCTTCACTCTCTCCCCTTTGCCTTTTCATGAGTTCTGTTTCATGCGAGTTTCGGGCGTGGGTTGTTGAGCGACAGGAGGCTTAAGTCGGTTCGACTCCGACATACCCGCCCTCCATTCCCAGTGGAGGATGTGAGTGCGGCGATTTCCTCCTGAACAAAAAAAAAGCCACCATTTCGAAACGGCAATTGCTGATATATTTATAACTGCAATAAAGAATGTAGACAGAATAAAACTCCTTCTAATCTGAGACCACGCGTAGAAGATTCTCCCATCCGCGAAGCAGTCATGAAGTTACGCACATCTTGAAGCATTTATCTATGTTAAATCTCAGGCTGGTCGTGCACGCGTTATGGATAACAGGGAACAAAGATTACACGCATTTACTATCTCAATGACGTATCTATATTTAGAAACTTTTATATGAAGAAATGCGTCTGCGCATCGGAAACTGCAGCCTGGGTGGAGCTCCAAGAGGTGGACCGAATCTACTGGATGTGAGCTTCATAGAACCGGTCGTTATGGCGAACCTTGGGGATATTCAATATTGTACATCAGTGGGCGGATGATGATGACGAAAATAAAATAAAAAAAAACCCAGTTGAAAGTTAGTACTGTAATGTTTATTTATTTATTATTTATTGCATAGATGGGTGGATGAGCACACAGCCCACGTGGTGTTAAGTGGTTACCAGAGCCCACAGACATCTACAATGTAAATGCCGCCACCCACCTTGAGATATGAGTTCAAAGGTCTCAGTATAGTTATAACGGCTGCCCCACTCTTCAAACCGAAACGTATTACTGCTTCACGACAAAAATAGGCAGGGCAATGAGACAGCCAGGTTCTGTTGACCAAAATCTGCATAGAATGCATCAAAATAATATAAATCTATACTACTATATAAATCTACAAGGGTTTTTATGGATGCTCCGTTATAACTACTGAACCATGCATCCTATTGACTTGTACCTTGGTATCCATGTAGAAAATATATGTACCTAATGGATAGGCTAATATTCATATGAGCGTTGGACTCGCCAATAATAATGACCATAAATAATAATGTTAATAAATGCCCAGTGAAGCAGGCGAGTACGTGTAGTAATAGTATAAATCTAAAATAATTCCCTCAATAAAACGAAATTCAAGCTCAAGCATTCATTGATTTTAATTTAAAACTCAGAGGCCTAATGCGTAATATTTTTAATTTTAAGAACAAAATCATTATCTGTCGCTCGTGTTGAATTAATTCTTTTCCTCGTATCTGTCAATCTCCATGTACATGAGACATTTCACGAAATTGTATGCATTTTCGCATCTGCATTTCTCATCTGAAATAAAATTTCAAAAATGTGTTTATGTGGTGTATGTGGGCATCCGGTAGAATCCAGATACGCGCCAAAGACATTTTCATGCGACATAATATGTCGTTTTCGGGTCGTGAGTACAATTTGTCTAAGAGATACAAACGTTGAGGACATTTACAGTCTAAGAGGGTAGAATGAAATAAAAACGTGTGCTCAGTGTGCTTAGTGCGAATTTTTCCGGTCACCGTTTTCGTCGAACCCGTCGCTTGCGGCGAAGGGCTCGACGAGTAAATTAACCCACAGACACAGCTCACTGAGTTTCTCGCCGGATCTTCTCAGTAGGTCGCGTTTCCGATCCGGTGGTAGATTCTGCGAAGCACGGCTCTTGCTAGGGTTCGTGTTAGCAACGTCGTCAGGTTTGAGCCCCGTGAGCTCACCTACTAGTTAAGGTTCCGCTGAAATAGCCTCTCAAGGCTATCAGCTTAGGTAGGAAAAAAGAAACAAAAGCGAATTTTTTAAGTTCTCGATCCCGTAAAAGTTAACTTAAATTTGTATGGAGTTCGAACAGCGCCCCTAGCGGAAAACGGCAATCAAGAAGTTAATAGACTCGCACTAAGCACACTGTCGTATTGTTGACTTGATCGTTATCAGCCTGGACAGTGTGTGTGAGTCGTGATCAACTGGAAACTCCAAATATTAAAAAACTACGTGTATTACTTTCTCGTTTGGATCCGTCCAGTGAGCCCACAATTTTTTTTCTACCTATTATTATTATTAAGGTAACTACCTCGAGGGGTTATGCTAGATCCACCGAGCTAGTAGGTAAGTGTTGCTAACACTGACCCCAGCAAGAGCAGTGCTTCGCAGAATCTACAACCGGATCGGAAATGTGACCCACTGAGAAGATCCGGCGAGAAACTCAGTGGGCTGTGTCCATGGGTTAAGAGCCGGCAATGAGTGGTCGCGAGCGCTATAGTTTTGTCAGCCGCTCCGACATACATATATCTATTAACTCATTACATTTTTGTAATGGTAATGGGTAATACCCAACATTAGGGCGTGCTGCTCCCATTAGTTTTAAATTGGGAGGCGCGAATGTTTCGCGGCGGAAATTGGTAGGACGGTAAAAGCATTCGAACAATACGTCCTGCTATCGAGCAAATACCTCAAATGCGCCAGTGGAAGGGCTACTCACGTCTATCAGCGCACGCCACAGCCATCTCCTCAAGGTCGGACATCGGTTTTCCGTTTCTCTCCCCCGCAAAAACAAGCGCCGCTCTGGCTGGATTCAAGACGCCGTCTTCGGACAGTATTTCAGTTTTTTCCAGGACACAGCGAATATAACACTATGCAATAAAGTACCTTTTTTATTTTAAATTTTCATTACAATACACAACAGAAACAGCCTACTGAGTTTCTCGCCGGATCTTCTCAGTGTGTCGCGATTCCGATCCGCTGCTAGATTCAGCGAAGCAATACTCTTGTTAAAGTAGATGTTAGCATTCTGTCAAGCTGTGCTCCGTAGCTTGCTTATCAAACAAGGCAAAGCCAGAATACCCACTCGAAAAAAATAAACAATTGAAAGTTGACTACTGTTTTCCGTAAATACTAGTTTAGGGAATAATTTTCTTATAAAGGTTGATAATTATGGTTTATTCCTAAAACTGTAACATTAAAAAACAAAACAGTGTTCAGCGAGTGGGCCACCACCGGAGTGTACAAAAGTAGAAAAAAGTTATATGATCTGTACTCTGAAAAAGCCTATAATAATGATGAAACATTTCATCAATATGTCAGGAACTATTCAAAAGTATTTAGAAAAGTTTGTTTAGCGGCAAAATCTTTACATTTAAGTGATTTAATAAAAAATGCCCCTGACAAGATAAAGATGACTTGGAACATCATTGGTAGAGAAAGTGGAAAAGTCAGAAATAGCCACCAAGAATTCTCATTAAAAATAGATGATAAATTGGTAACTAGTCATAAAGATGTGGCTAATGCTTTTGAAAAGTTTTTCTCTGACATTCCAGTTTCAACTACCANATGGGGCAATGCGGCCGATGTAGAAACGATATTTATTCTGCAGAAAAGAGCTATACGCGCTATTTATAACATGCACTCAAGGGAATCCCTGAGGGAGAAATTTAAAGAAATTAAAGTTCTCACTATGCCATCCCAGTACATTTTTGAAAATTTGATGTATGTTCGTAAACATATTGAGGAGTTTCCTAAAAAGTCGGACATACATAATATAAATACTAGGAACAAACACAAGCTTGTTGTGCCGATGAGTAGGTTACATAAGATACGAAATTCATTCGGGTGTTTGTCTGTGCGCCTGTACAACAAAATCCCACAAGATGTTCAGAACCTACATATACATAGGTTTAAGAAAACTGTTAAAGAACATCTGTGCAATAAAGCTTACTATAAAGTCAATGATTATCTAGAAGATTACACAAAGTGGGAATGAGTTGCTCGCTCCGGGCATTTCAATATTGTAGTAATTGTTACGTTATAATACTCATTGTAAAAAACTCATATTTAAAAAAAAAAATGTAATATAAAAAAATTAATAAATAATAATTTATTAAAAAAAAAAAACATGCCCGCTGAGTTTCTTGCCAATTCTTCTCAGGACGGAGGCTAGTTCTTGTGAATTGGCGGTAGTTCTTTTGACGTTCAACAAGTATGTACTTTCATTTATGTTGAATAAAAATTTTTTGATTTGATTTGATCTGATTTGATAATGTATCTTATTTGTTTAGGACATAAAAAATATATATTTAAAACTATCACTATGTTTTATACCGCATTTAATTTTCCATAAATTTCATTATTAGCTGTTGGAGAACCAAAAAAAAAGTACCTTCGGCGTCTTGTCGGTTTCATCGGGGAAACTGCCGCTATCGTTCAGAGATTCCAAGTACGCTGAAAAGTCACATTTCATTACACAACTGATATGTAATAATAATATTCTTAAATCGATGTTAAAGCGCTTGGTGTTATTGAACTTCTCCTAATTTATGTTGTCCTGGTATTTTTGTTAAGAAATATGAAGTTAATTTTTAACTTTTACTATTTTTCCCTCTTTTCTTCGTTTACCCTCTTTACAATCAATCATCCTCGATCGACTTATCCATGGACTCTGACAATGACAGGGGCATTCTCAAACATACATAAAATGAAGTATCAAAAAAGTACTCCTAAAGTAAGTATGAGAAAATATTCTGTGGATAATCTTAGTAGTAGTTTCTAGACAATTAGGAAGACACCCATCCTCGCAACTGGTGATGTCGGGACATATGCGATCATTGATTTGTAGAATATTTCCTCGGGGCATCCTACTTGCCGTGGAATAAATTCTATGAAACTTTGTAAACTGGTGCTATTATATTTATTATTTTAAAGAAAATTGCGCATTCAAGTATCTGAAAAGAAAATTTCCTTACCAGATTCAATTCGGAATGATTCGTTGCACGCCGACATTATCTCTTCCATATCTAATTCCTCATAGCCCATGTTGTCCTGGTCATTGAACAGTGCGATTTTACTTTTAGGCGCTTCCGTACTTTTTGCTCTTGCCATTGACAATGTCATTAGAACGAATGTGAGGAACAGAACGAGATTGGCCATGTTTGCTGACAATGAACGACATTGGCATTGTCATGGACAGTTTCATCGAGAGGCACTTTAAGAGAAATCATCGTTGCAGATGCTACCAACTTTTGTGTTTCTTTGTTGAGTTTTTGTTAACTGTTTGAGCTTTTTATTAGTATATTGTTTAAAAAAATCTGCGTCCTTTCTCTGAAATTATGTATTGTTATACACTGGCATTCATATTGATTAATTCGCGCTTAGAGTTGAAATTAGAAGTGTTTTGAGTCTTAAAATAAATATTAAGTGTATTTGAGGTTATTGATATGATCAAATCAAAATTTACATTTGAGCCGTTTATAGAGTATATCAATATACGCTAAATTATTTATTTGAATAAAGCCACTGACTATGTAATTTGAGAATAAAACCAAGATATACATCTTTTTAGAAGGCTCAAAGTCGCGCAGCGAGCTATGGAGAGGGCTATGCTCGGCATTTCTCTACGTATCGAATCCGAAATGAGGAGATCCGTAGAAGAACGAAGGTTGCTGACATAGCCCGTAGAATTAGTGAACTGAAGTGGCAATGGGCCGGCCACATAGCACGAAGAGAGGACGGTCGATGGGGCAGAAAGATCCTGGAGTGGCAACCACGTACTGGCAAGCGCAGTGTGGGACGGCCACCTACTAGATGGACCGACGACCTAGCAAAAAGCGCTGGGTCTCGTTGGATGCAGGTGGCAATGGACCGGTCGCACTGGAAATCTATTGGAGAGGCCTATGTTCAGCAGTGAACGGCGATAGGCTGAAATGATGATGATGATACATCTTTGTTATATCTATATATTAATACGTGAAGCAAAAACTTTGTATCCCCTTTTACGAAAATTGCGCGGACGGAGGAGTATGAAATTTTCTACACTTATAGAGAATATAGAGAAGAAGTGCACAATGCTAATATTTTTTTAAAATAATGTATAAAAGATACATTAAATCAATAAAGAAAACATTACACATACTACATACCATGTATTTGACGCACACACGCATGCATACTATTTATTGTCAAACTTTTGTTCTTGACGTCTGTGGTCTAATTGAGAATAGATTAAATATTGTTTGTCTTGATTTAAAAAAAAAATATAGTGTAGCTTTGGCGAAATTTGTGGTTAAAATACAGTCATAACAGTGTACAAAGTTACAATTCCAATTAATTATAGTCGAATTTCGACTACTCCGGGACCTCTAGTATATATAAACATACATATTTGTTTAAAAGTATTGGTAATTAAAGATGAAATAGATAAGATGAAAAATATGATTAAAAATTCTGTAATCAGCTAGCCCATTCCTCTAAAGTCTAAATAGATTTGAAACAAGGACAAAATTGAAAAAATGGTATGAGCAATTGAAATAACAGGTCCTTTTGCAGCTATTAGGCCATGGCTTGTTGAAGACGTGCAGCATTCTATCTCAATTAAATCACCAACTTAATTTGAAAAAAAAAACAATGTAATTAGATTACGATCAGTCTAAGATTTCAATGACATCACGTACTGTTTTTGATATGCAAGACGGGGATGACGTCATTCACTTTAATAATAACATCGCCTTCATTAGGTACTACTTACCAATTTTAATAAATACAATTTTATAAATATGTGTTTTATTTTAGTAATAAAAAGTAAAAAGAACCTAACAAAGGTGAATAAAAAGGAACCAAGCTATTTATTGTATTATTTTTGAGCAAATTGTAAGAAATATGTTACTGACCTCGTCGAATCAAGTGTATAATATACATAAATATTAGAATGATTGTTTGTGTGCGGGCTTAAAATATTCCATCGTATAAGATTTCAGGTGATATCTTATATATTTTATTACTATAATATTAGTTTGATAGTAATGTCAGTTTCAAAATGTAAGGTAATTTAAGTTTATTGTAAAATGTTGTTGATTCCTGTTCGCAGTCGCAAATCACGTAAACACATTTGAATGGAAACATCGTTTATTAAAACTAGTTGTTGTAACTGAGTTTGTTTGTGTATTTCCATTTTATATTTAAATTGAAAGTAAATTGCGTTGGCTGATAGATTCATCACTGCGGAGTGTAAGCAGTCGGGGTTAGAGTCGAAATTGAGTGAATTTTCCTAATTGGCTACTTACAATTTAGGATAAAATTTTATTATACAGTTACGCCGGTAAGAGTAATGCCATCTATCGCCGAATAGCCGAAACGAATATCAAGGGAACTCGCAACGTCGAGAAAGCTCGTGACGCCATCTATTGTCAGATATCGAAAACACACATCGAAGATACTCGACTTGCCCAGAATGTTCTCGATAAATCTAGGGATGTATCGACTATAAAAGAGTTGCAGAGATGGCATGAAGCGAAGCGGAAGAAGTGAATTGAGAGTTTTAAAGTGTTCGTTAAGTGTTCTAAGAGTTGAATACAGTTTTAATTTATATTTCAGTAGAGTTTTTATTTATCCCGAAGCCCAGCGCGTAACAATACAATGTACTTTCAGAACAATATATTGATTCATATGTACAGAAGAAAATCTCCGAGAACTCCTCGGAACCACAGTGTCCAAGACTATTCCTGATGCTGAAGCTTCGTGGTCTACAGGAAAGTATCACATCGTGGTCACAGCCCTCTGCATTGGGTGAAATGACGTAAGGAAGATGATATTGAGACATGTGGTCTTAAGTGGATACCGGAGTCCATGGGCGTTATAACGTAAAGCAACCGTTAGCGATCGACTATCGAAATTTGAATTAGGATATTGAAAATTTAAAATAAAACAAACAGACCGACTCGCATTCATTTCGAATATTTTATTAGTTTTCAAGTTCAGCACTTAGTTGTAACCATCGATAATCGCTTCGAAACCACAATCCTGTCATCTCATTACGAATTGCCACCGAACATTGAATAGAATCGTTTACAAGTCAATTTTATGGATTGAACTATACTGGCGTAATGTATTGTATACATGGCGGTGTTCAAATTAACATTAATAGCCCGGAAGTTATTGATATTTGAGGATGATGGTAAATCATAGTTATAAAGATAGCCAGTAGTTTTTTTTATCGCTTAGCTGGGTGAACGATCTCACATTCCACCTGGTGTTAAGTGGTTACCGGAGCCCATAGACATCTACAACGTAAATGCGCCACCCACCTTGAGATATAAGTTCTAAGGTCTCAAGTATAGTTACAACAGCTGCCCCACCCTTCAAAACGAAACGCATTACTGCTTCACGGCAGAAATAGGCAGCGTAGTGGTCCCACCTACTCGTGCGGACTCACAAGAGGTCCTACCACCAGTAAATGCCTGTATGTATTTTTTACCTATTATACATAAAAAATAAGCAGAACAATTTCGGTTATTCCCATTTATTGTTTGTTCATAGTGCATAATGTAATCATTTAAATAATTTTAAACAAAAATCTCGTTATCGCGTTGTAGAAGTACCGTGTTTTAAGAGGGTTTTGGAGATTTTCTTCTTTTCGTGTTAAGAGTCGAACCGTGTTGTAAAAAATACCTTGTTACGAGTATAGAAGGCTTACCTGTGTTACAATGTTATATAAACGGATCCTCAGGGTGGCGGCGACAATTGAGACAATTTACTTCCACACGAAATAATATATTCTCTTTAGTACACGTTACGGTGGGTAGAATACGAATGCCACAGAGATTTGCTAACCGTCGGTATTTATACAATCATCTTGACCTATTTTAATACAAACTGAGTAGGTAATATTAAACGTTCATCTTAATTATTNTGTCAGTTCGGTTAGAAATTTAGGATATTCGGTCACGTGATCCTCGAAATGATCATCATCGAGTCCACGTCGTGTGCGCCGACTGAAGTTAACAAATTTTTCTGTCCCTAGGTCTTGTTCTTTTGACTGTATATGGAGAAAGGGTTCAGACGTGGTAGTGTGTAAGCTTATAGAAGTCGGTGACAGATTTTTTTGCGCTGCCATGTTAGGTGGTACAATGTAATTGGACACTGTACGTCCGGTAAGCCCGTGTGTCGCAGAAGCAGGTGGGCGGGGCTGTGAGCAGTGCACCCGGGTCGATGCAAGGAAACGTATATTTGTCTGAATTTGTGTTCTCACTCACTCTTATTATTTGTTGACACCACTTCCTTGTAGTTTTGGTCGCCTGGTACTTTATGATTTTATGCACTTTATTTTACGGAGTAAGAATTTAAATTAACATTTAAATAAAATTGTGACACGTCCGTAACATACGACATCCAAAGGAGGAGGGTCAAAGGAGGGGAAAAACAAAAAAGTACCTGAAATTGGTAATTAACTTTGAATTTAGCGGTAATTTTAACGGAACCCATAACTCTGCGTGGCTATAACGCACTTCAACGGTTTTTAAAATGAATCCATAAGCATAAACATTGTCTGATTAAGATAAGAATTTGCCCTCTTGTTTTTTGGAATTTAACTGGTAATTAGCTTGTGTCTTATCAACGACTGAAGATACCCTTGCACCGCCACAACCTTTCATACTAGCGGGCGACTTAGTCGAAGATGATTGTGGATACACGAATCATTTTGCCTCTCTCTGTCTATATATTTGGTAGTTGCTATGCAGGTAAAATAATTTGTACTCAATATTAAAAACTATTTTATATACCTTATGTCTGTTACTCACTTAAGATACACAGACATCGACAGATAAAGAAAGAAGAGTAGTGTAGAAATTGCATTTTGAACATACAAATATGGTTCCATCTACCCAATAAAAAAAACTTGTCCATATCCAAATATTTGATCTTCCTAGATATAAGCATAATGATATATATTTAGTTAAATCAGCTCAGATCCAAATATTTTTAACACATAATTACTTATATCATAACTATATACGCTTATATCTAGGAAGATCAAATATTTATGTGTATTTGGATATAACGATATCCAGAAATGTATGGTTGGATCCAAAAGTTTAAACTTATGTTTAATATTCAGCAACCGAAGACGAAACGCACTCAAAGATCGAATACATACAAATATTTAAAAACATTCCGGCACTCTTCGAATATCTGCTTGAAATGCTAGAAACAAGACCAGAGATACTCGAGAGAAACGATGTGACAGTTTTTGTGAAGAATAAACAATACCTCAAAAGGGACGTGCAAGAATTTCTTATTCATGAAAATGATTCAAGTTTAAAAAAACAAAACTTTATCCCTAAAACAAAAGAATTGAAAAGAGATACAATGTATGTGAATACAAATAACAGAAACACCAAGAAGCTTGTCAGGAGTTTTAATGGAAAAAGGAAAACGCTTAATGATTTCGCTAAAGAAAGAGAACCAGACATTGTCAGACACGAATATGGAAACAGTGTCAAACATTTAGACGGACACAATGAAGACAAACATATTGATGGCGCAAAATTAAATACCGTTAGCAAGAGAGATAACTTAACCCCTGTCACCGACACGTCTGTAGAACTCAATAAGCAAGTCAAGGATTTTTTTAACGATAACATTAATATGTTTGGAGTTAATTTGCATTACTTATCTCCAGAAGAAGTGGAACGACAAATGCTAACAGTCGAGCAGATGCTAGAAGAACATAATTCAAAAGATGATAAACAACAGGAGTAATTTTATTGCATATTTTTAATTTCCAGCTGAACTATCACTATTAGGTATGTTGTGATGCTGCCCAGGATCTAAAACAATAAAAACGAATATCATTAGTATTATTAATAGTCTTTTTATGTAAAAAATTAGTATCTGTTTCTATATACTTGTACATGCGTGAATAAATTATTACTTAGAGTACATAAAAGTTTAAATCAATGTATTGAAATTGTTGTATTGTCATGATAATATTCAAGTAAATTGAACTTTTAAGAGTTGGTTAAAATTGCGTAAAATTCCGTTACTTAGGTATGTACATGGATGTCAAGTTAATCGTAATGTTTTAAAAGAATACATCACATTGAATGAGTTCAATAAGAGAGCTTAGTAATAAAATGAATCGTAAATGCAATGAGATTAAAGTAGTTAATTTATTATTTAAGTTATTACTGCTGGTAGGACCTCTTGTGAGTCCGGACGGGTAGGTATTGCCTTGCCTATTTCTGCCGTGAAGCAGTAATGCGTTTCGGTTTGAAGGGTGGGGCAGCCGTTGTAACTATACTTGAGACCTTAGAACTTATATCTCAAGGAGGGTGGCGCATTTACGTTGTAGATGTCTATGGGCGCCAGTAACCACTTAACATCAGGTGGACTGTGAGCTCGTCCACCCATCTAAGCAATAAAAAAATAAAAAGTTAAATTACCGTTGCCACTAGGGATCTTGTGAGCGTGCAGACCTTCAGTGGAGCATATGAGGCCTTATTCAGAACCAACTGTCGAAAGAACATCTCCAGCTCGACAGAGATAGGGTCGCGGGGGTCTGCGCTGCACATCACCCGACTGACCAGCTCGCGAGTTGTTTCCATCTAGATTTAAAAAACAGCCAACATTTTTTTGTTTTAAATAAATATCTCTCAAGCCCATTTCAGTTCACTCTTACATTAAACACGGTACATTATATTGGTCGGTGCTAGTTCCGTTTTGGTGCAGAAATACGCAAAATGATTGGTGTTTAGTTCATTATTCGGATCTATTCACAAACACGAATTAGATACGGGTTCTTTGTAAACAACAATACTAGCTGTAGGATTCATTTGAGCATCAAAAAGCCTGTATCCACTTGATACGAATGCCCCGGCATTTCAGATTGATCTAGCTTGTGACCCTGTGAGGTCTGGTATACCTGTCTGGGTCTTTTATTATCGACTTTATCTATATTTTATTATCGATCTATAGATCGGCCAGGAATGTCAATAATAATAAGATAATCTATAATTTAATAGTATTATTTCGAGATGACGAAAGTATTACCTCTTCATGCGTTCTGTGACACGGCTCAATAATCATGACGAGACCAAACGTGTGGTATAAACACCACACCGTTTGCAAAATGGGATTTAAAACTTTTTCGAAGCCCGTGTGCGGAGATTCAGTTACTGTAAGAATAAAAACAAATCGAATATCGGTGTGAGCGCAAGCGCCTTGTGTAGTGACGATGTTGATAATAAAGTCGACTTAAAAACCATTTAAGGATACTTAAGCTTAAAAACGAAATATAAAGCTTCTACGTGTATTTTTGATCCTTGGCCCAAAATTTATAATTATTTAATAAATAAATATATCTTATGTCAAAGCCGTCAATTAAGTTTTTAATTTATTTATTCGAAAAAGAATTTTCAACGCTCCAAAAAAGTACCAGGCTATCATAAACTTGAAGAACACACCGAAAGAAATTATGAGGTAGTACGGAGTCACGACCAAATGCAGTAAGAACGAGGCCAGTAACAATAATACTATGATTCCGTTATTGTTGTCGATCTGTCTCACCACCTCGCAGATTGAGCCGTATGAAAGAGCGAGACGCCGTATGGTTCTCTGATCCGTCCATCCGGCAGTGGGAAAACGTACTGAAAAGAAGAGGAATCAACTGAATTTTGGACTAGTTCGGTAGATGACCTCTTTGCTTATCTGATGTTTGGCAGAGATCATAAAAATCACAAGGTGAACGAACGCCGCCCGTCTCGAGATATGAAGTCGAAATTTCAATTGAATCGGTTATATTTTCTTAGAGAGTTTAGTAGGCATATGCCAGATTCCCTTGAGAATTGACACTTGATTTGAATTTTCATCTGTATCTTTGGACGAGCTATTGTCAGTGAACCATCGCGCTTTCTTAAGTTATGATTAATTATTTTATAATCTGTGTTCCCCAACCTTTTTTTGTGCCATGCCCCACTGTAACATTTCTAAAATTTTTATGTCCCGCATACATAATTTTTAACATTAAAAAACTTGATTTGTTCACATAAGAAACATAAATGATAGGTTTTATGAAGAAATCACTGTGAAATTATTATCAAAACACAGTAAGTAATATTTCAAACATATAATAAAAAACTGAAATTCACATTCAAAATAATTTTAATGCAGATTTTCTTTATTTATTTAGTGCGATTGCTCCCCTAATGACCAAATTGCCCCCTTATGGGGCGTGGGCTCCACAATGGGAAACACCGGACGCACTCCTTGCGCTTTTAAACATTAAACATTTCCAAAAAGCAGTAATACCAAATACACACCGAACACTTTCTATGTTTATATTAAAACCATGACAAATTTTTACTGGTGGTAGGACGTCTTATAAGCCTGCACGGGTACCACCACCCTGTCTATTTCTGCCGTGAAGCAGTAGTGCGTTTCGGTTTGAAGGGTGGGGTAGCCGTTGTAACTACACTGAGACCTTAGAACTTATATCTCAAGGTGGGTAACGTATTTACGTTGTAAATGTCTATGGGCACCAGTAACCATTTAACGCCAGGTGGGCCGTGAGCTCGTCTACCCATCTAGGCAATAAAAAACATCTAATATTTGTATCGTCTCGGTTTTCCGAGTGGATAATGATCTAAATAAGAAATAATATTACTAATAATATTAAGACTATTTAACTACTAGGTATTATTAACAAAATAAGTTCAAAATAATTTGCTGTAATGTTATTAATGCATTATTTATAATAATTTGCGAATTTTTAATGAACTTTTTACCTGAACGTTTTGTCACGACGAAAGCGAGTGTGTCAATAGAATTGTTGACAGATTTTTTTGGTGGTTGCGGAAGAACCGCATTCGCCATGTGTTGTTCATTGGAGTTCGGAATTTCTGTTAAAGCTGAAATAGCACTGTACATTACATTACTTTAAATATAACATCAAAATTAGGGTTGTCTATAATTACGTTTAAAATAATACTAGACTGAACAAATGTGTATATTGACTCTTTGAGAGCGAACCGTCGATAGATCAACATTCTATTAATGCGCAGTTTGATTATAGGTTTTAGGTGTCGACCTGTACGGACGTGTCTTAGCGCGCGCATGTAAAACTTTTTAATAAGTTTATAGCATTTATAAATAACAATTTAAATTTATTTTACTGTGAATTATTAATTACGCTGTTCCAACTGCATACAAATTAAGAGTTAACTTTTACTCTATCGAGAATGTTAAAGAAACCCTAAGCACACAGATCATTTTAAAATCCATACCTGTATAAGAGATAGCGTTATTATTAGTAGTAAGTAGTCCATACTAAATCCCTAAGTCCCTACTAATTCCCCTGAATTGGTAGGATACTCTGCACATTTCCGTCGCGAAGTATTCTTGGAATGCAATTTGGAAAGTGAAAAATGCGTTACACAAAGCAATTGAGACTTCGCAAGCCTCATTGAGCCGATGTCTCAAGATGGATGTCGGCATTCATGTTGTGATGTCCACGGTCTCCAGTAAGTAACCAATTAACGCCTTCTGAGCTTTAAGTACTCAGCAAGCGCAACCAAAAAATAACTTTTGCAAAAAAAATACCAGGGAAACATAAAGCAAAAGAACAAACATTCCATTCTTCTTTGCTATTCATCGCGATTTCAATCCGGTACTAGATTCTGCGAAGCACTGCTCATGCTAGGATTACCATTAGCAAATTTTTTCAGCTTTACCCCGTGACCTCATTTACCCGCCACGCGTTACTGGAATAGCCCCTTAGGCTACCAGCGAATAGGTAGGGGGGAATTCATGTCGTGATTGATGTTTACTAAGTTATCAATTAACAACATGTGGGTCATATGTAAGTTCTAGTAAGTTGAAGTCGTTGTGGCTTAAAGGATAAGACGTCCGGTGCATTCGTGTTGAAATACGTACTCGACAAATGTTCACGATTGACTTCCACGGTGAAGGAATAACATCGTGTAATAAAAATCAAACCCGCAAAATTATAACTAGCGTAATTATTGGTGGTAGGAACTCTTGTGAGTCCGCACGGATAGGTACCACCACTCCGCCTATTTCTGCCGTGAAGCAGTAATGCGTTTCGATTTGAAGGGTGGGGTAGCCGTTGTAACTATACTGAGACCTTAGAATTTATATCTCAAGGTGGGTGGCACCACCGACTGAGACCTTAGAACTTATATCTCAAAGTGGGTGGCGTTTTTACGTTGTAGATGTCTATGGGCTCAAATAGTCACTTAAAACCAGATAGGCTGTGAGCTTGTCCACCCATCTAAGCAATAAAAAAATCATCGAGTGCAATCAAAAAAAGTTACCATTAGCGGAAAAACTACCAGGAAAGCAGAAAGCGTAAGAACTAACACTCGATCCCGCTTTGGTGTAGTAGTGTCCTCAGTCCGTTGTTAACCAACTTCAAGGAAGAGAGTGCCAGTGCCGCGATCAGTACGAATTGCATCTCCAAGAGATGCGCTATGAAGTAGCTGCAGTAGTAGCACCAGTACATTATGGCTATTAGCACTGCGGAATGAATATAAGAATTAAAAAAGGGGTTTTTTCTTGAGTATGTGCTTAGAAATTCACTATTTCTTTAAGTTTTGAAGTGTATGATAGTGATCTCTTATTAACAGTTTTGCATCTGTGGACTTAGTACGAGTCTAGGAGAAATGAAATAATTCGCTTGGGCTGTTCCAAATAGCCCGCTGAAGTTATGGTAGACGTGACGTCTTGGGCTGTTTCAAATAGCCCGCTGAAGTGATAGTAGACGTGACGTCTTGGGCTGTTCCAAATAGCCCGCTGAAGTGATGGTAGACGTGACGTCTTGGGCTGTTCCAAATAGCCCGCTGAAGTGATGACAGACGTGACGTCTTGGGCTGTTTCAAATAGCTCGCTGAAGTGATGGTAGACGTGACGTCTTGGGCTGTTTCAAATAGCCCGCTGAAGTGATGGTAGACGTGACGTCTTGGGCTGTTCCAAATAGCCCGCTGAAGTGATGGTAGACGTGACGTCTTGGGCTGTTCCAAATAGCCCGCTGAAGTGATGGTAGACGTGACGTCTTGGGCTGTTCCAAATAGCCCGCTGAAGTGATGGTAGACGTGACGTCTTGGGCTGTTCCAAATAGCCCGCTGAAGTGATGGTAGACGTGACGTCTTGGGCTGTTCCAAATAGCCCGCTGAAGTGATGGTAGACGTGACGTCTTGGGCTGTTCCAAATAGCCCGCTGAAGTGATGGTAGACGTGACGTCTTGGGCTGTTCCAAATAGCCCGCTGAAGTGATGGTAGACGTGACGTCTTGGGCTGTTCCAAATAGCCCGCTGAAGTGATAGTAAATTCCCAACATTTTACTACGATATCATTACATTCTCTCTCATCTAGTTTCATCCCAATATATTAAGATTTTAAATAAATAGCCTTCACCTAATTCTGCTCCATGTTTCATATAACAGAACGTGTATTCGTATGTATTGAATAATTCAACATCTTTAAGATACAAACTCGACAAAAGTACAATAGCCTAGCCAAAAGCCAATTGTGACTTTAAAAAAAAATCTAGCAAAAGGCTTGACTCATTAAAGTTTCTCATTCTTACGTTGCCTGTGGTTTAAATCAGCAAGGTACATGACGAACGTGAAATCGGTCACTATAATTACAGAGGTAATTAATAACATTCCAATAGTCAGTCTATGCAGCATCTTGTCCGTAAGTGATGAGCTGTATGTTTGTAAATCAGAATTTATCTGAAAGTAAAAAAATATATATTATATTAGTATGAAAGAAACAATTGAAAAAATGGTGAGCATGCAACTTGGTGCACGTGAAAGAAGTGAAACTTCTTTTGCGGTGTGTAGCACTGTGGTTTTCTTCATTTTTCATCCTTAAATCAAAATTATCTTGTAATAGGGAATGCTGTGTATAAGAGAAACGACCTAGCTCGCTTTATCCTTTCCCTCTCTCCACGGCCGATTGGTTCGCGAGACGCTCTGTCTATTGTCTCACTCTCACTCTTCCTAAATTGTATCTTATCTCTCTTGCCGTAACGAATCTGTCGCTAGTTAAATTTTAATCTAAACGCGCCTAAAGAAGTTTCACTTCAATAATTTTTCTGCTTATCCCCAGCGTAATTGTTGAGTTCATAATTGAATAAATAAACGAATTATGTAGTTTCCCGTATATAACCTTATGTATTCTGTGAAGGTAAGCGATCAGTCTCCTCATCTGTATGGGCGCCGTGTACACCCCGACGCCGCTAAGCATACCCACAATAACGACGTCTGCTATCCACACAAACCTCTTGGTTTCTGTTTGCATCCGAATTGATAGTTTTACGGGCACGGAAAAGTCAATCATAACAGCTATGAGGGTACACACGTCTGGAAAATAGAGTAATGTTTTATTTATATTAAAAAACCCCTACGTACATACACTAGAAATACAGCCGGTATCCATTTATGTAGCTAATACACAAAAAAGACATCTGTAATAAACAATTTTAATATTTGAGTTGTGATTTTGAAAATTAAGCAGTAGTTATATTTTAAAAGTCCTGATACTTTTCATTTAAGCGCCATCTATGAGGCAACTTTGATATTTTGCGATCCAATTTTTCCTCTCAAACCTAAGTTTATTATTATTTTATTCAAGGCTTTCTATTTGATTACACGGTCGAACACAGCAACTGATGTTTTATATTTCGCAGTTTCACCACTGAACGTGTTTAGTACAGAAAATAATCACAGATGGCGCTGTATAGTGTTTAAAATTTTCTCATTTTTAATCCAACTTACATTATAAAGTTGATTTTTTTTTCTTGCTTAGATGGGTGGAAGAGCTCACAGCCCACCTGGTGTTAAGTGGTTACTGGAGCTTGTGGCGGGTAGCCATCATACAACGCAAGATAATTGACAGATGCCTGAATCTCGCTTACGACATTTTCAAGATAAAGCGCATATATACAAGTTCCGAACAACAACATTCGGACCGTCGGTCTACCGAGCAAATATCACCCGCTCGGTGGAAGATCTTTCCTTTCGTCGTTAAGACTCCCAAAACTGGTGACCCCGACGTGATGCCATCAATGATACGCTGTTTTCTGCAATCGACGAGTAAGTTGTAGTAAGACAAGAAATCCACTCCGATTATGGGCTTAGAAACGTCTGCAACAGTGAATTTCCACGCGAAGTCTCTTCTTAGTCCAAAGTCTAAATGAAGAGTTACAGGGCCATAAGTGTGTATAATAGAATTATTCGCGGCTACGAGATCATATTTCGACTTGGTACAGGGCGCCTTCACAGCCGACCGTGGAAAAACACACAGATCGGAACCAGTGTCCACTAGGAACTGCATTTTTGAAGTACGGTCGGTGATAAAAAGACGGCCTGAAGAATGTGGGCAGTCGTTGGCCGCTACTTCCGACCGCCCCAGGAGTTTTCCGACGCGAAACTGCATGGCTGTTTGCACTTATAAGCTTTTGTCCCATAAGTAAAGTGGTAGAAACAGTAAGGGTGATCTGCGGGTGGCTGTCTAGGCTTGGAGCGACTTTGAGAACGACCGTTCCAGCGGCGCCTAGATCTATTTCTTGAACGGCTTCTTCCAGCCACCTGCTTAGAGAGCATGCTGATTTGCTGTGTCAGTGAATTGATTTGCTGGGTCATCTCACTCATCGTTGGATTGACTTGCTCATTGCCTTGGGCTTGGGAAGACGCGCTCGCCACCTGTGGTGCTGTTGGGGCCATTTCGTATACGACATCTGCCAAGTCACTCAGCTTTTCCATTGGCGATCCTTTAATCGTAGCGACTGCTGTTTGCACGTTCACAGGCAGACGACTGGTCCAGATGGTTATTATAAAATCAGATGGAACGTCTGAACCAGCTAGACTTGTCAAGTGGCGTAGAAACTGAGACGGTTTCCGATCTCCGAGTTCTTCGTGCATGAGAAGTTGTCTTACACGCTTCTCCTGTGATATAGATAGTCGCTTGATCAGCTCTGTTTTGAGTTTTTCGTATTTATTTGAAGCTGGCGGTTTAGTTATGATGTCTCTCACCTCCTTGGCGTATTGTGGTTTTCATCCAGTATCATGATTATTACGTGATTATTAAATATTATCAATTTAAGTCCATTAGAGTGACTTCGTTTGTTTAGAACACTAACCATAAAATATATGTAGTTACTCCGCGAAATCGGATTACACGTAATCACCAAACGTAATATTCATTCTGATTAAATTAATTATTGTGTAGATGTACCACTGTAGAAGTAGTAGTTCTGCTTCTAACTGTATTAGGTAGGCGCTGACACGAAGGATGGTTTACACAGTGAGTATAATAATATGTACTGCTTTGAATAGTTTATTGAAGATAAGTATGCGTACACAAACAAACTATAACAAGAGTGGTACCATAAAGAAATAACATATAAGAGTAGTATAGCACTGACACGAACGATGGGTAGCACAGCAAATATCGATGAGTACTGCCCGCAGTTTCTTAAGATTCCGAAGTGTTGAACAACAATAGATGATTGCCTAAATTCATAAGCGACAGCGATTTCGTCAAATTGTAAGGCGGTTGCCCAAGTAGTGGCGAGTAAGTGAGTCGCCACATCACTCCCCCGGCGAGACCGTGACTACGGTCGATAGTAATCAGGCAGTTTAATCTTTCGGCCGCTTCTTGTGATCTTTTCAACAGGCTTGGTTGGAGACATAGACATCTAGAACGTAAATGCGCCACCCACCTTGAGATATAAGTTCTAAGGTCTCAAGTATAGTTACAACGGCATTAAAAACATACTTACTCAGAGCGGTAACAAGTAAATAGCTGTATACACATAAGCTGGTGGACAGACGTATCATAATGTTACTCTGTTTAGCGACGAATTTCAAGGGTGCGATCCCGGCCAGTCTGGAAACACGCAGCGCAAGGGCCAAAGATGGCGGGACCATGCACTGTAGACGGGGTTTCATTGACCTAATAAAAATATATTAAATTTATTTTATTCGTTATTTCCCTAATAGGCAGACGAGCATACGGCCCACTTGATGGTGAGTGGTTTTTTTTTTTTTTTTTTTTTTTATTGCCTTTGTAGGCAGACGGGCATACGGCCCACCTGATGGTGAGTGGTTACCGTCGCCCATGGACTTCAGCAATGCCAGGGGCAGAGCCAAGCCGTTGCTTACCGTTAAGTAATCTCCACAAGCCTTGTTTGAAGAAGGACATGTATTAGCGTTCGGGAAACACCGTGGAGGGGAGCTCATTCCAAAGCCGGATGGTACGTGGCAAAAAAGATTTCTGGAAACGGCCTCTTGGTCGAGGTAGTATATATCACCCTCTTATCCATAAACTGCCACTTGACTTTGGCCACACTCGTAATTATTACAGTAGATGTAGCCAGGATCAAGTCATTTACCACAATAGACCCGAATAGACTCTTGACAAAGTAACAAAAAAAATTGTGGGCGGGAATTTTTTTTAGCCCGCAATGAAAAGCAAATATTAGACATCGCTCAATCGCTTCAGATTTCTTTATCCGTTTACGAGACAATCTTGGGTCCGGTATTGAGTTTTCTTCAAGCCTCGTGCTTTATAATTATTACTTACATATTTTAAACATAAATTGTCGTAGCCAGAGAAAGACAGGTCCGATCGTATTTAGTTCCAGTCAATAAACCAGTTGAGATGTTACTTCAAGCTAAACTAACTTATCATTTGGAACTCCACACATTAAATCCAACGAAATATTATCTAAAATCTTGATTTACTGTTGGTTTTCTTACGCAAACAGCTCGGTATTTGTGATTGATTACTTTCAAATATTACTTGGTTTTCGGAGGTATTTTTCTAACACAAACTTTGTAGGTACAATACATTTAAATAGGGCTCTGTAGAGTTTCTTTTAATTTTTTTATATTGCTTAGATGTGTGGACGAGCTCACAGCACGGTTAAGCGGTTAGCGGAGCCCATAGATATTTACCAGGCCACCGTCCATCTTGAAACATGAGTCCTAAGATGTCGGTTTTTACAGTACAAGTAGTGTTAAGTAGTTACTGGAGCTCATAGACATCTACAACGTAAATGCGCCACCTACCTTGAGATATGAGTTCTAAGGTCTCGGTATGGTGACAACAGCTGCTCCATCCTTCAAGCCGAAACGCATTACTGCCATCTGTAGATTTATAGGTAAATCAAACGTTTTATTAGATTTTATTGTCAGAAAAACATTTTTCATCTCAAAAGAAACATTACATGCCGATTCAAAATTGAAGCGCCATCTATGTCTTGCGAGGACGTTGACCTCGCGCGCCAACTGTTAATTGTGTTACATTGCGTGTTTTGATTTTCGAAAATACGGATTATGGAAAACAAGCTTTAACTAGCGGAACAAGAACAACTAAGCTTGGTTAAGATAGACGGGGCGATGAAGTGAAGAATGCTTTTGAAATATTTAGGATGTCCATCTCGACATTAGGTATAACTGAAAAATCTTGTGCCGCAATCCACGTTAGTGTTAATAAAACAAAAGTCCGTTGCGTTTTCACTTCGGAACCACAGAACCGAGTTCGAAGACATCGTTATAAAGTATAGTACACATGGGCGAAACTGTAAAAGTTTAATATATTTCGTAAACAACTTTAGAAACACATTCACTGTGTCAGTATTTGGTTGATACTTGGACGGTCTAGAGACGAGAGCAGTAATCCGTGCGAGATTGCACCTGTGTTTTGTCTGTACTAATATTATAAAGAGGAAAGATTTGTTTGTTTGTTTGTATTGAATAGGCTCCGAAACTACTGAACCGATTTGAAAAATTCTTTCACTGTTTGGAAGCTACACTATTCCCGAGTGAAATAGGCTATAATCTTTTTTGAAAAAAGTTAGGGATCCTTACTAAAACTCCAGTAATATAATTCAAGGCGTAAAAAAATCACCTTTTTTTTTATTGCTTAGATGGATGGACGAGCTCACAGGCCACCTGGTGTTAAGTGGTTACTGGAGCCCATAGACATCTACAACGTAAATGCGCTACCCACCTCGAGATATAAGTTCTAAGATCTCAGTATAGTTACAACGGCTAACCCACCCTTCGAACCGAAACGGATTACTGCTTCACGGCGGAAATAGGCGGGGTGGTGGTACCTACCCGTGCGGACTCCCAAGAGGTCCTACCACCAGTGATTACGCAAATTATAATTTTGCGGGTTTGGTTTTTATTACACGATGTTATTCCTTCACCGTGGAAGTCAATCGTGAACATTTGTTGAGTACGTATTTCATTAGAAAAATTGGTACCCGCCTGNGTGGTACCTACCCGTGCGGACTCCCAAGAGGTCCTACCACCAGTGATTACGCAAATTATAATTTTGCGGGTTTGGTTTTTATTACACGATGTTATTCCTTCACCGTGGAAGTCAATCGTGAACATTTGTTGAGTACGTATTTCATTAGAAAAATTGGTACCCGCCTGCGGGATTCGAACACCGGTGCATCGCTACATACGAATGCACCAGACGTCTTATCCTTTAGGCCACAACGACTTCAAACAAATATTCTAATTACCTAAAATATTCTTTACATCGCGTGCTCTGCGAAAACTATTGATGATAGAATAAAATAATATACTACGACTTTGTAGTCGCGACAGACTGTACCGCAATAAGTGTTCTTTTATTTAAAAAAATAAAACAACGTCGTTGAAATTTTTGTTAAAGACCCGAGCGGAGCCGAAGCAGGTCGCTAGTATAGAATAAGTCTTATATTTAAATAGGCAAAACACATTCCTAAGTGCATTTCTCGACCCTGTTCAGTTGATTTTCTTTTCCCTTTTTATTCATAAAATTTCTTTTTACGTAATGTCAATAACATAAGAGTAATTAGGATACACACGACGAACTGGTAGTAGGACGTGTTGTGTGTCCGCACAGGTAGGTACCACCACCCTGCTTATTTCTGCCGTGAAACAGTAATGCGTTTTGGTTTGAAGGGTGGGGCAGCCACTGTACTGTTAAAAGTGAGACGTCCATGTTACGTTGTATGTACATCCTTACACATCCTTGTACATCCTTACGTTGTAGATGTCCATGGGCTCCGGTAACCACTTAACACCAGGTGGACCGTGAGCTCGTCCATCCATAGAAGCAAAAAAAAATATTTAAATCTGGAAACTTTAGTGTTTTTTGTCGAATTTTGATCATTCCGCGAACTAGTTGTTATAAAATCACAAATGAGGCTTGTATAATATACTAGTGGAGTGTATAATACATAGTGTCTTGAAAATTTAAGAGTTGCCGCGTACAGATTATGAAGAAGTGTGCACTGTCCTCAACATTAAAAAATGTACCGATACGGTCTCCTTCAAATATTTAATGTTGTTGGACAGTCTATTTCAGTGCTTCCCAACCTTTTTTGTGCCATGCCCCACTATAACATTTCTAAAATTGTTATGCCCCAAATACATAACACTCATCACTTTTAATTATTATTCTCATAATCCTCTCGCAGGTCTGCTGGAAGATATTTCTTAAAGAAATAAGCAGTGCCTTTGTACATAATTTTTCTATGACTCTGTACTAAGTCTTCTTTTTTGTGTGTACATAAATAAATAAATAAACATAATTTTTAACATAAAAAAACTGATTTGTTCACTTAAGAAACGTAAATGATAGCCTTTAGGAATAAATCACTATGAAATTGTTATCAGAACACAGTATTTGAAAACATATAATAATAGACTGAAATTCAAATTTAAAATAATTTGAATACCGTTTTTTTATATTAATTTAGTGCGATTGCCCCCTTAATTATCAAATTGCCCCCTTGTGGGGCGTGGGGCCCATGTTGGGAAACACTGGTCTATTTGGACTATGATCTGTATCAGCAGGCAAATAATCTTTACGTTTTATTGCTCAGGATCGACAGACTAGTCCAGTAAACCTGGTATTAAGTGGTTAGTGGAACCCAGAGACATTGCAGCGTGAATGGCGCTGATCACCTTGAGGCATGAGGTTCCTATTCGATCCAGTTTAAAGAGGTCGTACCCGACTGGAAGGGTCACTTCTTCGCGACAGAAGCACGCAAGGCGTTGCCTACCCGTATGGGCTTAGAATTTACTTGTAGTGTTTACGCAATTTTATAAATTCTGCTCTTTTTATTACCCGATGTTTATTGGTTTATCGTAAAAGTCGTCTGTATACGCCTCGGCACCTTACACAGAGGACGCCTTTTCCATTAGCACACCAGGGCCGCGGAATGGCGAGCGAATTATTAAAAAAAAACCATTAAATAAGCATAAAAATGTACGTCAGTAATCTCGAAAATTTAAATTTTACAAGGCGCTTTTTGACGAGATTCCATCGTCAAATTCAGGTTTTTTTTTTTCAAATAAAAACTTATCGCTATAAAAATTTAAATATGTAAAGTATTCGGAACGTCGGAAATCGTAAAATGAAAATTAAAAGTCGGAGACTGTAAAGCAAAAGTAGCTTAATTGTATTTTTTTATGTTTGAATATTGATTACGGCAGAGTACAGAAGTTTGTAAAGTGGTGAATAAGAGCTTCGAATTTTTATTTATTGTAAATCAACTTGTATTGTTACTACAATTTTTAAGTTAGTCCACCTCCTGTTTTTTATTTGTTCCTGGTACATTTGGTATTGCAGGTAACGTTGCAGGCCTCATAATGGCCTGGAACGTGCCTACCACCATCTCTGTATCTCCGGCAAAATTATCCGTTTGGCGTTTCGCAATAGCTGGAACTCCATTTTGGCTGCGGTCCGTAATTAAAAAACGATTCACCGGGAAAGAGCTTCTCGCTTCGTCTATGTCCCTGGTAGGATCTTTCAATTTATGTGATTTGTCGTTAATGCTCTCGGCTGTGGCAAAATACAGTGGCGAGCTCCTTATCTGTTCTGTAAGCCTAGTAGATGTCTGGATTTTGTCGGTCATGTCATTGTTGTAAAACGCAAACATGTTTTCATTCACTTTGTTATTTTTAATATCAATCATTTCTGTGGCCTCCGTTAAAGCGATTAAGCTATCCTTAGAGCTCTTAGGTTCTTCTGATTTCCTGGTAAGGACGATCTCATTTTCGGTACGTTCCAAAATCAAAATCGATCTTAAACTTTCACTTGAGCTTATAAGATTGTTAATTGCAACGCTTTTCATTTGATTTATTAGATAATGTCTCAAATCGTTAAGCTCATTGTCTTTCGGAAGCTTTTCGAAGTAACATGTAGGGAAAAGGCAAAGAAATATTACGAAATATGTTCTCATGTTGATTCGTTTAAGCGAACTGTCACCAATGTGAAAAGTGTACAAACGCATAAAAAATGCTCACACAAGGCTCACGTGTAACATGATAAAAATGTTTTACCTATGGAAATTACTGCATCTACTTTCCGATAAGAAATTGAGGTTACAGACAGGGCTGTCTTGGTATTTTGGAAATTCAAACTTATAGAAACCATAGACCTTTAAAGTATTTGGAATTGAAATTAAGTATATAATGATATGGAGTACTTTGGAATTAATAAGCAATAAAACAATTGCGTTTTCTGTTATATAATAAGAAAACAATATTTAAAGCCTCTTTTAAAATCTCCTTTAAAATTAATATTAAAAATTAAACAGTAAACAATATTAATAAACTATACAGAACTCAACTCTCTTTTTACTACTGAATGACAGACAGACTTCACTGAATGACGCTGAAGAAAAAACCTTTTTAAAAACTGAAACAGTTTTAAATAATAAAGGTTTTTCTTTACACGTATCTAGCTTTTGTTGAATAGGCAGAGAATATCAATACACGCAATGCTTAAAATGCCGAATGAAATATGACCCATTCAGTGGACGCGTCCAGAAAACAATATTGTCGCCGGTAATATCAGTACGTGAGCCGCCCGCCCAACTAACTCCACGCGAGTGCTGTAATCCTAGTAATATTTTATTCAATTGTTACCTTTCTTTAATGGGTAAGTTTAATTAGTTAAACCGGTGGGTCACCTCATGGCCGATATTCGACCATAATTAATTTAAATTATAAGTTTGAATATTATTATGTTTCTATTGCAAAGATTATGATTCTATAATCACAGATTTCGCCAAGGCTACAAATATAGAAAAATAAAGAATAAAGACAAACAAAATTAATCTATTCTCAATTAGCCCACGAACATTAACAATAAAAAAAAATATAACTTGACACACAGTCAAAAATGTGGTAGTGTTACACAATTAAAAATTTTTTTAGCTTTCTGCACCCCTTCTATAAGTGTGGGAAATTTCATAATTTTCCGTCCGCACGATTTTCGTAAAAAAGGGTATAGAATTTTTGCTTCACGTATGAATATAATAATATAGATAAATGGGTACACATTTTGGTATAAAAAGGTATTATTATGTTCTAAAGGAACTTATTTTTGTTTTATTAAATTGTTATACAACTGAATTTGTTACTCTAAATGATCAACGATTTGTATTAAACTTTAATTTGTTATAAGTAATACACATGTTTTATAGAAAATAAATAAAAAAAACCGTAATATATTGTAACAAACAATAACTTGACAGGATATTATAACTAGTCAGGCCATAAGTATTGTCACACAGTAAAAACTTTTCTTCTAGAATGCTGGCCACAAAAAAGTTTATTGAATTCGAATTTCGAATTGTTCATGAAAATAAAAATGTATACTTTTAGAATTTTACTCATTTTTAAATATGGAGTGGACGCTTAAAGAAGACCGTGTTGCAGTTATTGCTTTGCATCGTTGCGGTTACGCGCCAATTCAAATTTTTAACATACTGAAAAATTTTAATATAACCAAAAGATTGGTTTATCGTACCATCAAACGATACAATGAAGACTCTAGTGTAGATGACAGGTCAAGAAGTGGTCGCCCTCGGTCTGTTAGGACTCCAGCAGTGATAAAAGCTGTGAAGGCGCGAATTCAAAGAAATCCCAAACGTAAGCAGAAACTGTTGGCCCTTCAGATGGGGTTAAGCAGAACCACGGTGAAAAGGGTGTTAAATGAAGACTTAGGGCTTCGGGCATATCGAAGAAAAACAGGACATCGTTTGAATGCTCGTCTAATGGACCTGAGACTGAAGAGATGCCGCGCTTTGTTGAAGCGGTACGCGGGAAAAAAATATCGGGAAATTCTTTTTTCGGATGAAAAAATTTTTACCGTAGAAGAGAGCTACAACAAACAAAATGATAAGGTGTACGCACACAGTAGTGAAGAAGCGAGCAACCGTATTCCGCGTGTCCAACGAGGTCATTTTCCATCCTCGCTCATGGTATGGTTGGGAGTTTCTTATTGGGGCTTAACAGAGGTACATTTTTGTGAGAAAGGTGTAAAAACGAATGCAGTTGTGTATCAAAATACAGTCCTGACGAACCTTGTGGAACCTGTTTCTCATACCATGTTCAATAACAGGCACTGGGTATTCCAACAAGATTCGGCGCCAGCTCATAGAGCGAAGAGCACACAAGACTGGCTGGCGGCGCGTGAAATCGACTTCATCCGGCACGAAGACTGGCCCTCCTCCAGTCCAGATTTGAATCCGTTAGATTACAAGATATGGCAACACTTGGAGGAAAAGGCGTGCTCAAAGCCTCATCCCAATTTGGAGTCACTCAAGACATCCTTGATTAAGGCAGCCGCCGATATTGACATGGACCTCGTTCGTGCTGCGATAGACGACTGGCCGCGCAGATTGAAGGCCTGTATTCAAAATCACGGAGGTCATTTTGAATAAACTTTAGTGTCATAAGAATCTATGTTTTGTTAAGTTCATTTTGGTATATGAATGGTTACATAATGAATAAACTTGTTTCAATTATTTTACATTAAACATGTGACAGAATTTATGACCTGACTAGGTAATTAGTATATTTTGATTTGTAAGTTTGACATGTATTTGTTTTAATCTAGGTACGAGTACAGAATTGTTTTAAATTTAATTTTAGGTTTTAAAATGCTTTACGTGAATACTAATAATATTTAGTTTTAATTAAATATACTTTTACGATGTAATCTCGCGTTATCTATCTATATATATAAAAATGAATTGCTGTTCGTTAGTCTCGCTAAAACTCGAGAACGGCTGGACCGATTTGGCTAATTTTGGTCTTGAATTATTTGTTGAAGTCCAGTGAAGGTTTAAAAGGTAGATAAATATGAAAATGCTCGGAATTAAATAAAAATAAAATTTTTGTTTTTCCTTTGATGTGTCCCCCCCCCCCCCGTCGGACGGATTCCTTTCCTGGAAGTCTGCCAGGTCAGCTAGTTATGTATATTTATTGTCATTATATTTTTATCATTTTGTTATCATATTATTGTGTCACTTGTCCTCGACCACGAAAGCTATAAAGTATTCGAAATGCCGGAAATAATGACAATGAAAACGCGACTTTACACCGTAAAAATAGTTTTAATTTTTTACTGGTGGTAGGACCTTTTGTGAATCGGCGCGGGTGGGTACCACCGCCCTGCCTATTTCTGTCATGAAGCAGTAATACGTTTCGGTTTGAAGGGTGGGGCAGCCGTTGTAACTATACTGAGATCTTAGAACTTATATCTCGAGGTGGGTGGCGCATTTACGTTGTAGATGTCTATGGGCTCCAGTAACCACTTAAACCACACTAAGCAATAAAAAAAATATTTCTAAGATTGGCGGATCGAAGAATATTATTAGATTATTAAATGGTTTTTTTTTTCCTACCTATTCGCTGGTAGTCTAAGAGGCTATGGCAGCTACGCCTAGACGGGTAAGTGAGCTCAGGGCTCAACTTGAGAGAACTTGCTTACACTGGCCCTAGCAAGATCAGTGCTTCGTAGAATCTGCCACGGGATCAGAATCGCGACCCACTGAGAAGCTCCGGCGAGAAGCTCAGTGGTCTTTTAAGTGGAAGCGAAGTTCATGACACCAAAACGTAAACGTCATCGCCCAGCTTGAGACATGAGGTTGAAGTCGCAATTGTATTCAAATGTATTATAACAAAAATCCCATTCTCCGATACATAACTTAAATAGATATATTTTTTATTATACAACAAGCCTAACATACTTTTTTTTCATACCTTGTTTGTGAATTTTTTTCGATTAATATTTAAGGAAGTAGAAATTGTAAATCTGAAAGTGGCACCTGTGACAGAGAAGCTGAGGAGTGCACGTTTGGGATGGTATGGACATGTGATGAGACGAAATGAAAATGAGGTTGTTAAGAGAGTGTTAACTATGAATGTAGAAGGATTTAGAGGAAGAGGTAGACCTAAGAAGAAATGGATGGATTGTGTGAAAGACGATATGGGTAGGAGGGGAGTGAGCGAAGAAATGGTATATGATAGAAGAGTATGGAAGGAGAAAACATGTTGCGCCGACCCCAGGTGACTGGGAGAAGGGCAGGATAATGATGATGATGATTTAAGGAAGTAGAAAAATCTGGTTTATTTGGGAAATCGGTTAAACATTAGGACCCTCTTAGTTTGAAATTAAATCAAATACCCTAAGTGTGCAACTTACTTTTCGAAAAGCTAAGCCTCTTTTATGGCATAATAATGTAATTAAAAATAAAATTAAAAATTGAATTTAAATTGAATACAATATTTTCGCGATTCGTAAATATAATTAAACAAATTTCGTTTTTATTTATTCATTATCACTCACATACACTTTTTTGAGTATATTTTAAGCCCTCAAGAGACACGCACGAGACAAATACAAATTCAGTCGGTGAATATCTAATTACTTTCGCTAAGATAATGATTCCGACAGGTAATCGAATATAGATCCCGTGGTATTTTTGTTATTGTAAAAAAAAAGCGTGGGGTGCATGGTATCAGTAGTTATAAATGTTTTATGAACAGATATGAGTAGAAGGGCTATTTTGATAATATCCTGAAAAGCACACCACGCTTTTTTACAATAAAATCATTTTTTCTTACACTATTTTTAATTCAAATTTATTAAAATTTCATTTCTATTTTTTAATTGGATTTTCTATAAAAGCGTATTTTGTTAGTTTTTTTAAACTATTATTTATTTTGTAATGTATTTATTGTCTATCGTTGATTTAATACCGCTTTGAGTTTAGACGCTTAATCAAAATAACAAACAGCAATGGTTAAAATAACAGACGCGATTGATTAATACCCTTGTCAAATGTTCGATGTTTACAGAGAAAGGTACTACTGTCCTTCTATTGATATCATAGAACACAAGTTTGTGGTTTCTGTACGATATGTGTCTGAATAATAAGTATGTAAAAGTATTTAAAGGAATAACTAGTCGGTGTGTAATTATCTGATCCTGTTGTAGTGCATGTGTATACTAATCTATACTAATATTATAAAGAGGAAAGCTTTGGGGACTTTTTGGCGGGAACGCGAGGAGTGAAGTTGTGTGATTTGTTTTATTTTGTCTATTTAGTGTTTCTTAGGGTTTAAATGTGTAATAATAGTGGTTTATTAACTGTTTAATATCTGTGAAAGTGCACAAATGTGGGAAAATGAAACAAAGCCGCTGGACGTAACTTCTCTGGATCCTCCAAAAAGTCCACTGAAAAAATCATAGTAAATGATCACCATTTTACTGAGATTAATTTCATTCCATTTCATTTCATCCCAGTTGATTAATGTTTCAAATTAATTATCTTCATTTCATTTCACTCCATAATATAATTTTTCATAAAAATATAAATTTAAATTAAAATAAGACATGACTTAAAGGTCTCAGTTACCAGGTCATAAAATCCATTGAAAAGAGGAAAGCTTTGTTTGTTTTTTTGTTTGTATTGAATAGGCTCCGAAACTACTGAACCGATTTGAAAAATTCTTTCACTGTTTGGAAGCTACACTATTCCCGAGTGACATAGTGACATTTTGAAAAAAATTAGAGATCCTTACTAAAACTCCAATATCGTAACCCAAGGTGTAAAAAAATTACCTAAAATATTCTTTACATCGCGTGCCCTGCGAAAACTATTGATGATAGAATAAAATAATGTACTACGACTTTATAGAAAACATTATTAATTACAAAAAGTGTCGCGACAGCATATATCTAACTATTATAGTAATACCGCAATAAGTGTTCTTTTATTTTAAAAATAAAATAACGTCAAATGTCGTTGAAAATTTTGTTAAAGACCCGAGCGGAGTCGGAGCGGGTGGCTTGTCTTAAATACATTAACTTATCGCACGACAGAAAACTACCGTCGCCGTGTTAAAAAAAATACGAATTAGGAACCTGGTAAATTTACGAAAAAACACCCTTTTTAAGGCGCTTTCAGATTTAAATGGGAATATAAAGAACGTGAAAACGTAAACAAAGTATTCTTAAAATTGATGGCAAAACATATTGACCCAGTTGCGGTGGAAGCAATTTTCTAGATGGGATATCAAGTTACTACGCCACTATTTTCATTTTGATCTATATTTGTCTCTCTCATGGTCTATTCTGGAGTGAACGGCAATGAAGCTTGTGGGAATTGCGACAGCCTTTCGTTATTATCTTTATTGCCCGGAGTCCATGGACATCACAACATGCATCAACGCGAGTCTTAATTTTATTGTAAAACGGGCAAGATAATTGTACTTCCCCGAAAAGCCATCAACTGCTTAATAAAGCACTAGTTTTTCTGTATCCATGTATTCTACTTCTAGCATTGGGAAGGGATGAAGTGATGTTTCTCTAGAGCGACACCAAGTTAAATAACTAAGTTTTCTTACCGTGGTTACGCAGTAAGGTCAGTAAAGCCTTTATATGTAAGATATCATCATCATCATCAGTCTATAGTAGTCCACGGTTGGACATAGGCCTATTCAAATGCACGCCACTGACCACGGTCCAAGGCTTCTCTCATCCAGCTTTTTCCAGCTACCCTGCATAGGTCATCACTCTACTCGTCGTGGCCTAAGTCGTGGCCAAGTCGTTGTGGCCTAAAGACGTCCGGTGCATTTGTATCTTGCGACGCACCGGTGTTCGAATCCCGCAGACGGGTACCAATTTTTCTAATGAAATACGTACTTAACAAATGTTCACGATTGACTTCCACGGTGAAGGAATAAATCAAACCCTCAAAATTATAATTTTCGTAATTACTGGTGGTAGGACCTCTTCTGAGTCCGCACGGGTAGGTACCACCACACCGCCTATTTCTGCCGTGAAGCAGTAATGCGTTACGTTTTGAAGGGTAGGGCAGCCGTTGTAACTATACTTGTGACCTTAGAACTTATATCTCAAGGTGAGTGGCGCATTTACGTTGTAAAAGTCTATGGGCTCCATTAACCATTTAACACCAGATGGACTGTGAGCTAGCCCACTCATCTAACAAATAAAATAAATAAATAAAGCTCTACAAGACATACCGTAACATAAATAGAGCAATTTGACACCATATTAAAAATATAGTTTTACTGGTGGTAAGCCGTTTTGTGATACCGTTATGTACCACCATCCTGCCTATTTCTGTCGTGAAGCAGTAATGCGTTTCGGTTTTAAGGGTGGGGCAGCCGTTGTACTGTAAAAACTGAAACCTTAGAACTCATGATTTACCTTGTTGATAACTTTGGGCTCCGCTAACTTAACTCCAGATTGGCAGAGATCTTCCACAGATTTAAGCAAGAAGAGAAATAAGACCACGCTATATTTATAAACATTAACAAAAGCAAAACATTAACTGTCCCCTTCACACTCACAAGCTTGACCGCGCGAGAGAGAGATGGACAGAATTTTCATGATGCGTATGCAGTGCAACGTCATACCGCGCGCTTATTCATAAACACTACACCAGCGTAACGTGTGAATGTGTTGAACGCGAGTTACATAGTAGGCGTAGTAGGGGTGTCAGGTTATTTTCGTTACGGAATTTCTGGATTCCGCTTTCAAGCCGCGCGCTCAAGGCTCGCGATAAAATCTATGCAATAGCTTAAAAACAGTCGATTTTAAATTATAACCTCTACACACAAAACTCCGAGTAAATGTCAACTTACATTGTCATTGATGGATGAAGTCAGTTGTAGTGGATATTCACTGATTGCTTTACACCAGCCAAGGATATTGTAATTCACTCGAATATCTAATATAAGTTTAAGTGTATGTATGTACGTAAATTGTCTTGAATCAATCTACTCTTATAATAAAATTATATATAAACTTTTGTTCGTCAGTGCACGGTTATCGAAAAAAATATGGTTTTTTTTTTAAATATACAGCTAGAAGATTTTACCTCTGATGTTTTGAGAATCGATATCTTGGGCTATGTCACTACTTATAACGGTGGGGTGCGTGGGCGGTGGGGTGCGTGGGATAGGAATACGCTCAAATGACGTAATCATGTTAAACTCAAAGCGGTGGTGTTTTTTTTAAACGGAAAACCGCGTTTTCGGGTTGTGGGATGTCGAAGAGAAATGTTCGGTTCATTTCCTTTCCGCATCCAACGACTTTCCGCCGTGCGCACTAAGTCGTTAGTCCACCTGGTTGGAGGACGCCCCACGCTCCTGGTACCCATCCGTGGCCTCCATTCGAGGACTTTCCTCCCCCACCTGGATGCGGAAAGCGGAGGACCGCATTCTGTGGGAGGCATTGGGGAAGGCTTATGTCCAGCAGTGGACAGATAAAGGCTGATGATGAGGATGATTTCCTTTCATTTATAGTCCTACGGTTGTTTTTCTACCGAAGCGATCTCAGTCGAGAGAGAACTCTGAATAGGTACAGAGCATGGTCTCTTTGACCCTTAGAGCGCGAACCGTCGATGAACCGACTCTCTATTAACTCGTATAAAGTACGGAGCGTCGGAATAATGACCATTTGCCCAGTTTCATTATAGGTATTATTAAAAACATTTAAATGTACCATTTAAAATTATCTTTGTTTTTTTTTAATAAACTTTTTTATAAGGTAGTCTAGTTTTGAGAAAAAAATCCTTTAGTAATTTCTCCAAATATTTGAAAATAAGCTCAACACTAAAAACTTTGAAGTAGTTAAATGAACACGGGCGGTAAGTCTTACTATTTTGTATGTGACGTAATCGATCTTTGAACGTAATTTTCATCGTCTTCAAAGACGCTCGATTAATTTGAAAATTCGCACACGCATCAAGAACCGATGATGATTTCATAACTTCGCTCTAATATCTTGAACTGTATGTATTAACAGTATAAAAATAATAGTTTAAAAAAACTAACAAAATACGTTTTTATAGAAAATCCAACTAAAAAATGGAAAATAAATTTTAATAAATTTGAATTAAAAATAGTGTAAGAAAAAATATTTCATTGTAAAAAAGCTTTTAATAATATTAAAAGCAAATGCGATTAGTAGTTGCTTCCGTTTGATACATGAGCTATATTTAATTATTTCATTTACTTCAGATCTTGCATCCACATTAAATATTATACATTAATTAACATAAACATTTCACATAGAACACAAAAATAAAATAAAAACAATAACAAAAATACCAGAATAAAAAAAAATTATGTCAAAACTATTTTAACCTTCAGGTTGGGCAGCCTTTAGGCTGGTTTGGATCCAGAGTGCTCAACATGCACACGTGTCCAGTGTTGCATTATTGGACAGTCCAGATCCTTCCACGAGGCTAACAGCCGCGACTGACTACATGTATACTATATGCTATATACTATATACTATACACTCTATACTATATACTATACACTCTATACTATACTATATACTATGCTATATGTTTTTTTTAAGTTTCTGGACTAGTTATTTCTGTTCGAGTTTTTTTTTTTTTTTTTTTTTTTTTTGCTTAGATGGGTGGACGAGCTCACAGCCCACCTGGTGTTAAGTGGTTACTGGAGCCCATAGACATCTACAACGTAAATGCGCCACCCACCTTGAGATATAAGTTCTAAGGTCTCAGTATAGTGACAACGGCTACCCCACCCTTCGAACCGAAACGCATTACTGCTTCACGGCGGAAATAGGCGGGGTGGTGGTACCTACCCGTGCGGACTCCCAAGAGGTCCTACCACCAGTGATTACGCAAATTATAATTTTGCGGGTTTGATTTTTATTACACGATGTTATTCCTTCACCGTGGAAGTCAATCGTGAACATTTGTTGAGTACGTATTTCATTAGAAAAATTGGTACCCGCCTGCGGGATTCGAACACCGGTGCATCGCTACACACGAATGCACCGGACGTCTTATCCTTTAGGCCACGACGAGTCTTCGAAATCAATTCGATCTGTACGTCGTGATATCAATGCATTCAGATTTTCTGACAGAACGAAATGTGGCAATTGAGCTGTTAAAAATCAACGAAGTCAGAAACAAAGGCTTGTTTACTAAATACGTTATTATTACTGAGAAAATAAAGCAATCTATCTATTCACGAAATAATGTTCTAAGAGCTGACGATTTTCCGCCTCGCGTTTACGTATTCACTTACATAGATAATATATACTGTTATCATATTTTTGAATTGCCTAAAATGCCTTCCTGAAATTCGTCGCCAGCTCTCCGACTATAAGGAGAGTCGGTTAATGTCGATCAAATGTGTTTTTGATGTTTTGTGACACAGTGATATACAGCCACACACAGACGCTGAAACGTTGTCTGACAAGTTGTGATTATTTCTTACAGATATAGCCCGCTAAGTTTCTCGCCGGATCTTCTCAGTGGGACGCGATTCCGATCCGGTATTAGCATCTTGGAAGCACTGTTCTTGTTAGGGCTAGTGTTAGCAAATTCTCTCAGTTTGAACTACTGACCTCATCTACACGTCCGGAATAGCCCCCTAGGCTACCAGCGAATAGTAGGGAACGAAAATATGTGATTATTTTCTCCCAACTTAATGTTTATAGTCGGTAATGACTTCATATTAACTGCGTGCTTTGCTTATTAGCGACTAGCGGTCCGCTCCGGCTCCGCTCGGGTCTTTAACAAAAATTTCAACGACGATGTTTTATTTTTTTTAAATATAAGAACACTTATTGCGGCATAACTATAATAGTTAGACATATACTGTCGCGACTCATAATAGTTTGACATACGCTGTCGTCGTGAGTTTTTCATATCGGTTCAATAGTTTCGGAGCCTATTCAATACAAACAAACAAACAAATCTTTCCTCTTTATAATATTAGTATAGAAGTATAGTATAACATTTAACCCCAGGTTCCGAGGCGAAAATCTTGGCTGCTACAGAATATAAATAGATAGGATAGGATCGGTACATGAAGGATAATCTGTTTAATATTTTTGTAATATTGCGCATCGTCAGGAATCGTGTGTCAGAAACAAAATAAAACTGTAATCTTATCATTATACTGTTATATTTCTATAATAAAGTATCTATCAGTCAATTGACTCTTACTCCACTCAAGCAGTTTTCTATCAATTCAACAAATTATCATAGTATCATTATTTCCGTTTTGTAAAGAGACAATAATTTGTCTTCGTATTTACAACCATGACAATGGATTTAAATGTAATTACAGCCACTAAATGTGATGAGTTCACGCGTATTTATTACAAAGAACTGTTTTGTAAGTATTACATATGTAACCTACATACTTAGATGTATTGATAGTTATTTAACTTTATCGACAAAAATTGGGTAGGTATCTCAAATTTGGAAGCGTTACGATTTGTATTTTCAAGGATATGTATGGTCAATTTGTTTTTTTTTCTACTTATTCTAGTAACTAGTCAAGGGGCTATTCTAGATTCACCGAGCTAGTATTGGGGCTCAAGCCGGGAGTGTTGCTAACACTGGCCCTAGTAAGAGTAGTGCTTTGCAGAATCTACCACCGGATCGGAAACGCGACCCGCTGTGAAGATCCGGCGAGAAACTCAGTGGGCTGTGTCTATGGGTTAATTTACTCGTCGAGCCCTTCGTCGCAGGCGACGGGCTTGGCGAGGATGGTGACCGGTGCTTGAGGTACCTAAAAGCACCGTTAAGGGATCGGGAGGATCCGTAATGACGTGTGAGTTTGGTGAGATGGTATCACGGATATACGACCTTATGCCTGTGACGCTGCGAATTATTAGGTAGATAACAGAATTGCGATTTTACGATTAGGCATTACCAAGGGGGATCCATATCTTCTACTGACCTGCACTTGCAGATAGCCACCTGCGAACATATGATGTCCTAATTAAATTCTAACCAACAACAGCAAACACCAAAATGAGCTTAATTCGCTTCTGATTTAAGTTTACTTTCGCTTCAAACAGCAGCCGAACATCCGATCTGACGCTTCTGGTTTTTTTATATTATCATTGTGTTTTTATCATTTACGTGGGGTAATAAATATTTTGCATGAGGATCACGGTGTATTGTTATAGTGACGTAATGATTTTCATATTACGCATTATAATGTTTTTTAAGCTATTGCATAGCTTCTGTCGCGGGTCTTGAGCGTGGAGACCGAATCCAGAAATTCCGTAACGAAAATAACCTGACACCCCCACTACGCCTACTATGTATCTCGCGTTCAACACATTCACACGTTGCGCTGGTGTAGTGTTTGTGAATAAGCGCGCGGCATGACGTTGCACTGCATGAGCATCATGAAAATTCTGTCCATCTCTCTCTCGCGCGGTCTAGCTTAAGAGTCTGAAGGGGACAGTTAATGTTTTGCTTTTGTTAATGTTTATAAAAATATCGTGGTCTTATTTTATTATTGTTTTAATATTAAATTATTATTATCTAATTATAATTGCATAAGTCGATAAAAATGCTATGTAATAGCTTTACCGCGGCAGTCCCCGAGTGCCACACGTGTTTTTTTTATGTTTTTTTTTTGTTTGAGCTGTAAAGAAAAAAATTATGTACAATTAATTCAATTTTTATATTGAGTTACAACGTAATTTTAGACGTTTCGTATGCGATAAAATGAAGATTCAACTTTGAATGTGAGTTTTTCATTTTTAATTCTTACCGTTTCTGGTTTCCTGGTACTATTGTATACTATGTATATGGTATGAAAGTGTTATTCCGAAGCCCTGCCTGATCCAAGATATTCCCGTCATCATTATCACCACCCGCCATCGGAGCTGAGTCATCGTTACCACCTGGAACCATTTCATCTATCTACAGTGCGTCTTTTTGACCACGTACCGTCAGATTCTGTTGTAAGCTTCTTACTGCGTTTCTTAGTAATATACGGTTCTATAAGTAATTTTCCATCAAACTAGATTTAAAAAGAATTCTTCCGTGTTGGCGGAAGCTTGGTTTTGCCTCTGTCATTGCCAACGTCCATGAGCCACGAAACAGAACCAGGTTTATCTGCATGCTTATCTCACTAATGATTCTTCGGTACAGGTCTGGAAGCGACGAAGATTGACCAGCTGCCTAGGGAGATGCCTCCTTCGCCAGATCTGAGAGCTGATGAACCAAAGACACCCTGTTTGGTGGGAGGAGCTCATGCGTTCATATTAAAGGTTTGTTAAGCGCTCCAAGTACCGAGGTGGTAGATCTAAGAGTTAGATTGGTTATTCACTGTGATCCAGTCTAGAGAGAGAACATTCTAGATTTAATTATGTCGAAAAAGGATCAGATCGTTGAAATAAAATAAAAATGGAATCCAGAATTGCATTGTTAGACTATTTTATTTATTGCTTAGATTGGGTGGACGAGTTCACAGCCCACCTGGTGTTAAGTGGTTACTGGAGCCCATAGACATCTACGACGTAAACCCACCTTGAGATATAAGTTCTAAGGTCTCAAGTATAGTTACAACGGCTGCCCCACCTTTCAAACCAAAACGCCTTGCTGCTTCACGGCAGAAATAATAGGGTGAAATAATAGATTCAGAATTAATTCAGAAATAATAGAATAGTAGGGTGGTGAAACCTAGCCGTTCGGACTCACAAGAAGCCCTACCACCAGTAAAAATCTCTGCTAATACTGAATTCTGGTATTAAAACTTTCAGATTTCAAGTTTCTGCGGTCTCGCACCTCTGAGGTTTGAGTCACGGAGTCAGGAATACGCGGTGACCATTTCCAAGGGCAAATGTTTTTACAGTTACATTCTCGTCACCTTTCTGGGTAATACAATTACTAATTATTTTATTTTCTTTGTTGTTTCGTTCTAGGCTGCCCACAGGTTGTTATTACTGTGTGCTTATGTGTGTTTTGTATTCGGGTTCACCATTTAATTTGATTTTTGTTTTGTTTTTTTCTTAATTTTTTTTATACTAGTTTATACCATATTCTAAGTCTGTACACACGTACCTAGCCTTCATTCCCGCAAAGAACCAAAGGGAAACGGGGGTGACTGAAAATCAGCGCTGTTCGATTTATCTACTCAGCACAGCATTAGCTGAGCCACCTCCTTTTGCCTTTTTCTCTTTTTTTTTCTCTTCTTTTATTTGTATTTTATTTTATTTAATGTGAAAGGCAATAAATGATTTTATTATTGTTATTATTATTAAATGCTAGAACAAATCTTTATCGAGCTTATTTTAGAGTGGTACTATCGTTAATCGCGGACGTTTTATCTATAAATCTCATTTAAACTTCATTGTTGTACCATTTGATTCTATTGATATGATCTTAATCACAAAATGAACAAGATGTATTTAGATTTACTGCAAACATACTGTAGGTAATGAATGAAAGATTAACCGAACATAATTTGCTTAATTGTACTCTAATTGGAGCATTGGAGATATTTTTCTCGTCGAACGACGGGTAAACTAACCCATAGATAATAGCCCACATACTTCTCAGTGGGTCGTATTTCCGATCCGGTGGTGGATTCTGCGAACCACTTCTCTTGCTAGGGCCAGTGTTAGCAACGCCTCCGGTTTGAGCTCACCTACATGTTAGAGTAACGCTGATATAGCCTCTCAAGGCTATCAGTATAGGTAGGGAAAAAAGGAGATATCTATCTATCTATACTTAAGTATATATAAAAATGAATTGCTGTTCGTTAGTCTCGCTAAAACTCGAGAACGGCCCAACCGATTTGACTAATTTTGGTCTTGAATTATTTGTCGAAGTCCAGAGAAGGTTTAAAAGGTAGATAAATATGAAAATTCTCGGAGTTAAATAAAGTTTAGGTCTTTTATTTATCGATTGAGGCACTACGAAATCTGCCGGGTCCAGCTACTTTAGTGATAAGAATCACTTTTGCCTTAAAATCTAATTTAATTTACATTTTAAATTCACGTCACGGACAGATCCAATCCATAATCAGATATGTAATACGACTTCTGACTTTACTAAGATCGAAGAATCTCTTATGGAGAAATGAGAATGCCGAGAAAGCTCATGCTTTTTCAAAAAGCCTGAAATACAGTACTGTGGTTCGAACTAAAAATATCTCGTAAAAATACGAGATTAACAATTTGTATTCCTCCGAAATCTGCGACTGGACCAATTTTAATATTCACTTCATAATTTTGTTACGAAATTCTAGGGAATGGCTTTTTTGGCTGTGTTTCGCTTTTGTTTCACTCCTAAAATGTCTTTGTTTGAAGTCTGAAGTCAGCGGACGATAACAAATTTTATGTATTTTTGAAGGTGTAGAAACATATGCGCATGTATGGTAATTTTTTGTTGCTTAGATGGATGGACGAGTTCACAGCCCACATGGTGTTAAGTGGTTACTGGAGCCCATAGACATCTACAACGTAAAAGCGCCATCCACCTTGAGATATAAGTTCGAAGGTCTCAAGTATAGTTACAACGGCTGCTCCATCCTTCAAACCGAAACGCATTACTATTTCACAGCAGAAAGAGGCAGGGTACCTACCCGCGCGGACTCACAAGAGGTCCTACCACCAGTGATAGTATCGCCACCAGTGATAATATAAATATAATAAAATCTATGTCTTCATTCGGGGAGGAATAGTTAGGGTGGGTAAGTAAAAACACCAGACGTTTCGTTTTTAAAACATGGCCGATTTGGCTCGATGTTATTCAAAGTGTTTAAGGCATTAATTAAATCTTCTATCTTCTTCTTCTATATATATAAAAATGAATTGCTGTTCGTTAGTCTCGCTAAAACTCGAGAACGGCTGGACCGATTTGGCTAATTATTTATCGATTTAGCTAAAGATAAATATGAAAATGCTCAGAATTAAATAAAAATAACAATTTTGCTTTCCCCTTGATGTGTGCCCCCGTTGGACGGATTCCTTTTGTTTGTTTTAATTTTATTTTATACAAAAGTTTAGGTCTTCTATTTCTCGATTGAGGCACTACGAAGTCTGCCGGGTCAGCAAGTCGTGTAATAATCGTGATAAATTTCAGTAATTTGCACGATATATGGACTGGTGGCGGAGATAGGAGTGGGAGTGGAGAAGTCGGTGCGCATGTCCTCGCGCATGTCGCAAGTGGTGTCCGCGTGTGACATCCTCGTGGTGGCGGTGACCGCGGGGGTCGGGGTGTACGGCGCGCCGGCTCGCATGAGGACCATGCTCTCCTATATGGAAAACATAGTTGCGGTGAGACCACATCTACAGACTTCGCGGCGGGTCGCGATTCCGATCCGGTAGTAGATTCATTCGCGAAGCAGCTGCTCTTGAGTCGTTAGGTCTCCTTCGGAGGCGCTCGGGCAGATGTTACCTTTAATCCCAACCCTCCTGGCTGAGCCCTTGCTCGCCCACCTAGCCTGGTCAAACTGGAAAAGCCTTCGGACCACCAGTAATACTTCAATCATAAAAAAAAGGACGAAGCGGTTTATTTCTTCTTATTTTGTTTTAATATTCTATGTTTTTCCAAACACCACGTTAATAAATGTTAGAATTGTTTGTCATTTAGTTGGCGATTGACTTTCCAAATTTTCATATGCTCGACCATTTTTATTTAATTTAAAATTACCTTACTGTAATTTTTAAATCGTTAATAGTATCCGATCGAGACCTTAATGGTGTTTAAATTTAGGCAGTATATAAACATCATGTTAACTGAGCATAGCTCGGTAAGATTACTAGTAAGATATTTCCTGGTGGTAGGACCTCTTGTGAGTCACGGGTAGGTACTACTACTCTGCCTATTTCTGCCGCAAAGCAGTAATACGTTTCGGTTTGAAGGGTGGGGCAGCCGTTGTAACCATTACCTTAGAGCTTATATCTCAAGGTGGGTGGCGCATTTACGTTGTAGATGTCTATGGGCTCCAGCAACCACTTAACACCAGGTAGGCTGCGAGCTCGTCCACCCATCTAATGTTAGTTCATAATATGTTCAAATGTTAAGTTTGATATCTCGCAGGTAGACCGTGAGCTCGGCAGACATCACTCGGCTGCAACTGAACGAAAGCTGTGCGCTCTGCTACTCCTCATCCTGTTATCCTTCACGATTCTGCTCGTCGATGACTTTTGTTTCTACGCGATGCAGGCCGGCAAGACGGGCAGGCAATGTATGCTAAATATGTCTCGGTTTGAAGGGTGCGGCAGCCGTTGTAACTATACTTGAGACCTTAGAACTTATATCTCGAGGTGGGTGGCGCATTTACGTTGTGGATGTCTATGGGCCCCAGTAATCACTTAACACCAGGTGGGTTGCGTGCTCGTCCATCCAACTAAGCTATAAAAAAATATATGCACGATTAATCGTAGCGTTACGGCAATTCGAAATATGCTATCGATATAAAATATTATAATTTGTGAGAAATGAAAGATCTTTTTTTTTTATTGCCCTTGTAGGCAGACGAGCATACGGCCTACCTGATGGTGAGTGGTTACCGTCGCCCATGGATTTCAGCAATGCTAGGTGCAGAGCCAAGCCGCTGCCTACCGCTAAATACTCTCCACAAGCCTCGTTTGAAGAAGGACATGTCATAGCGCTCGGGAAACACCGTGGAGGGGAGCTCATTCCATAACCGGACAGTACGTGGCAAAAAAGACCTCTGGAAGCGCACTGTGGATGATCGCAGTGGCTCCAGGTAGTATGGATGAACTCTACTCCGTTGGCGGGCGGTGCGACGTAAAAGTCTAGAAATTTTTTTTCATCGAAAAATAGACAAAGGGTCCCAAAATATTCAATTTTCTACAAACTAAGCTTTAGGCTTCTGTGATACGTAAAGTTTAAAGTATTCGAAATGTCAGAAATCATGTAATGAGAGATAAACACGCCATTTTCAGCCGTAAAACTAAATTTAATTATTTCTAGGACTTGCAAACACCTAAGAAAATACAATTTGTTTTTACTGTAATTTGTCCTATTTATTATTGTCCATGGGTTTCCAGAAGGAATTTTTCCTGCTCAACTATTATAATAATATATCCATCTATTATTTAATATGAGTTTTAAATTTTCATGGCTATATTTTGTAGCGGCCTCTATTGTCGAATAGATAAAGCCGTACCGATTTTGTCGAAAGTTAAGTCTAAAGGATAAATGTTCATGTCTTCAACCTGAATTTTTTTTTGTTCAAAATTTACAATTAGAATATTATTACAATATATTTCGTATACATTTATTAATTTAGTTGACAAAACTCTAAAGTTATGTTTCTGACGATAGATGGCGTTGTAAATCCTACAAATAACATTGTGCGAAATAATTAGTAATGTTTTTCTGATTTAAGCAAAAAATATATAAATTTAATACGATTTACAGGGGAAATTGTCACAAACTACGCTGGTTTCTACTTCCTGTGGTACATTGTGATGGTCTTAGAACTACAGTTTGCGTTTACAGCGCTGTCACTGCGCGCCCGACTTAAATTATTTAATGAAGCGCTTAACGTTACCGCTTCGCAAGTCTGCAAGCCTGGTAAGTTGAGTTTGAAACATTAGAAAATTGTACACGGTCTAGCTCTGATTTAATATAGCGGTCCCGCAGTAGTCGAAATTCGACTAAAATTAATTGAAATTATAAGTTTGAACATTATTATGGTCCTATTGTTACAGATTTCGCCAAGACTACACTATAGACAAATACTCGTAATATTAAAGATATAACCCATTCTCAATTTGACTACTACTTTAAGCAATAACAAAAGTTTGACAATAAACAAAGAGTATATGTATGTGTGTTAAATACATGGTAGTGTGTGTAATGTTTTCTTTATTGATTTAATGTATCTTTTATGCATTAAAAAATATTAGCATTGTGCACTTATTCTCTAAAAACTCTATAAGTGTGGAAAATTTCATACTCCTCCGTCCGCGAAATTTTCGTAAAAAGCATACAAAGTTTTTTCTTCACGTATTAATATATAGATAATCGACGGGAAAATGAAACCAAGCCACTGAACGTAACTTCTCGAGCTCTTCAATAAGTCCATTGAAAATGCCTCAGTAAATTACTACCATTATTTTACTGAGACTATTTCATTCTATATCATCTCTTATTTAATTTCATTTCAATTGATTACAGTCGCAAATTAATCAACTTCATCTCACTTCGCTTCATTCATTCTTCTTCTTAATACAAAAGAATATAAGAAGAAAATATAAGACTTGGCTCAAAGATCTCGCTGCCAATTCAAGAAATTAAAAAAAAAAACCACAAAATTTTAAGCCACATATGCGGCGTGCTTAGATTTAGCGTAAAGTAAAAAACAATTACAATTATTCGATCTTAAGTGACACAAACCAATAATAAACCAATCTATGTATATAGCGTGGGGCAATCGGCAAATGAAACGAAGACCAGTGTGCTTAGTGCGAGTTTTTTAACGTTCTCGATAGCGTAAAAGTTAACTCATATTTGTATGGAATGGGATCGTTTGCGTACGTTTGCCGCTAGGGGCGCTGTTCCAATTGCATACAAAATTGGCTTAACTTTTACGCTATCGAGAGCGTTAAGAAACACAGAATAACTGATGTAAATAATTGGACCAGCATATTCCTATATCTCCAGCAGTGGACGATTGTGGGCTGACAATCATCATACAAAAATTTAATGTCTAATGTGCCACAAAAACAGTAATTCAGCAATCAATTTTAATTACATTAATCTCTTATTGACATCTTCTTTTTAAAGTGTTTTATCATTGGGAATGTTTGGTACATTCCCAATTTTTATCAGATTTAAAAAGTGTACGAATTGATCTAATATCAAATTTAATTTCCGACATGTTTCAGTGAAGAAACCTAAGAACTCGCAACTAAGTGTATACGCGACGAGCGTCAGGCCAGTTAGCTGTAAGCGGGAAAACGTTATTGTTGAAACAATACGAGTGCGGGACAAAGATGATGCTTTTGTGATGATGAAAACTGGTAAATAGTATTTGTCTTTTTCGATGTATTCGATTGTTTTTTTTTTATTGCTTAGATGGGTGGACGAGCTCACAGCCCACCTGTTGTTAAATGGTACCCGCCCGCGGGATTCGAACACCGTTGCGTCGCTAGATACGAATGCACCGGACGTCTTATCCTTTAGGCCACGATGACTTCAAATATAGCCTACGTTGACGCGTATACAGATTGGTCACTCACACACTCGGTAGGCAGCGGCTTGGCTCTGCCCCTGGCATTGCTGAAGTCCATGGGCGACGGTAACCACTCACCATCAGGTGGGCCGTATGTTCGTCTGCCTACAAGGGCAATAAAAAAAAATAAAAAAAAACAAATAAGGGCGGCGCGCAGTCATACTTTGCAACAACTATAGTTTAATTTGTACAGCTGATGGTGTCCCTTGTCTACAAGTTCCGCCATGCGAGGCGGTGGGGCGACTCTCACGGATGCGATGCACACTCTGCGAGGTGACGCGTCACATCGCCGACGGGTACGGCCTGCCGCTGGTCATCATTCTAATGTCGACTCTACTGCACCTTATCGTCACACCCTATTTCCTTATTATGGAGATAAGTAAGTAAATGCTCATCCGAAAGCAAATCAAGTTATCAATAGACACAATGTTATTTAATGGATTTTTATCACGATTGTCCCGATATTTGGGCGTGTCGCAAGAGCCATGATAATGGATAGACTGAACACTGCGGACGCTAGGAACATACAAATCAGATCCGTGTGCTTAGTGTGAGTTTTTTAACGTTCTCGATAGCGTAAGAGTTAGCTCAGATTTGTATGGAGTTCGAGCGTTTGCCGCTAGGGGCGCTGTTCCAACTGCATACAAATTCGAAACTCGCCCTGAGCACACAGAAATCGGGCACAGTAGAGAAGTTTTCGTGGTCAACCCTACAACCGAACTCCCGGCGCCACCCCTAGGACACCCGACCGACGGATCGTCAAGGTCGTCGTATCGATGACTCTGCGTCGCCGTCTCGCTATACGAGACAAGCCGCTCCAGGTGGTGCTCCAGGTGTTCCGAATTACCCCACCAGACTAGAACTAGCCTGCTTGATCTGAATGCGATATACCGCCAACTGATTACACAGTAGATAGTGATGGCCGCAGTTTCCCTCCGAGATCGAATCAGGAATGACGAGATTCGCAGAAGAAGCTTGATAACAGATTAGAAAGATTGCGAGGTAGAACTGGCAGTAGGCAGGATATATTGCTCTTAGAACAGATGGGAGCTTGAATCAAAAAGTTCTTGTTTGATTGACGACCGCGCACCAAAAACAATTAAAACAATTCAAAACTGTTCAGTACGATATTTGGTTTAATAGTACTCGACGAGCTGTGGTGATATTACATACTCGATCCAGTGGACCGAATGGTAAACAGCCGACGTCGCCCTAAGCACGTTATTACGGATCCTCCCGATCCATTAACGGTGCTTTTAGGTACTACTGGTCACCGTCCTCGTCGAACCTGTCGCTTACGACGAAGGGCTTGACGAGTAAACTAACCCATAGACACAGTCCACTGAGTTTCTCGCCGGATCTTCACAGTGGGTCGCGTTTCCGATCCGGTGGTAGATTCTGCGAAGCACTGCTCTTGCTAGGGCCATTGTTAGCCACACTCCCGGTTTGAGCCCCGTGAGCTCACCTACAAGTCAAGGAGAAGCTGAAATAGCCTCTCAAGGCTATCAGCATAGGTAGGAAAAAAAAGGTGATATTAAAATCGGTTTTTCTCCAAAACGTTAATTAGAAACAAAACGTGAAAAGCAATGAGATATCAGTGACTATGGTAATTGTTTTAGTTATTATAAATTTCAGACTTACATAGGATCGTAACGTATTAAATAATTATATGAGAAGCGATTGAAAGATATCTCTCGTAAAGACAGCGTCATATTGCTTTTTAGCGTCTTATATATCGTCTTACTGGTGTTTTGTGAGACCGCACAGATACCGCGTTCCATACCTATTTCTGCCTTGAAGCAGTACTGCGTTTCGGTTTAAAAAGTGGGTCAGCCTACTGTAAAAACGGAGACTTAGAACTCATGGTTCAACCATTTATGTTCTTGATGTCTTTGGGCTCCGATAATCACCTAACATCAAATGAGCCGTTAGCTCCTCCACCGATGAAGCAACAATAAAAAAATGTGATCACTTTACTGCTCAATTGATTATTAACCTTGACAACTACACCAATAAGTTCAAATTCCTATAATGATTTTAGCTATTTTGGTGAATTTTAAGTGAAATTTTAATCGTAATCTTTGCAGTCGTGTCAACGCACAGACTGCACTTCCTCGTCCTTCAGTTCCTGTGGTGCACAACACACTTGATAAGGATGCTGGTCGTCGTGGAGCCTTGTCATTACACAATGAGAGAGGTACCTGATGAATTAATTGGGTTGTAGCGTGCAACACTGGCACATTAATAGTTAACACGTTTCTGGTGGTAGGACCTCTTGTGAGTCCGCACGGGTAGGTACCACCACCCCGCCTATTTCTGCCGTGAAGCAGTAATGCCTTTCGGTTTCAAGGGTGGGGCAGCCGTTGTAATTATACTGAGACCTTAGAGCTTTTGTCTCAAGGTGAGTGGCGCATTTACGTTGTAGATGTCTATGGGCTCCAGTAATCACTTAACACTAGGTGGGCTGTGAGCTCGTCCACCCATCTAAGCAATAAAAAAAAGCACCGAGTCGCACTCGGGCGTCATCGGGCGTCCTCAGGCGTCCTCGGGCGTCTTCGGGTGCAATCGGAATTCACGAATGCGCAGGTGTCACACTAGATGTGAGTCGACAAGCTTCGCACGCCGACTTAATATTAAAAATAATCTTCGGAATATAATATAATTACCATTTCCTTGTGCCTAGCTTCTTTTTCTACGTTTCTTATTCATATTATAAATATACTGTAACCAAACATTATAAGTGTTTATAAAATAGTGTGATTGAGCTACTTATTTCTGCGTGCGAAATTTCCATTAAAGTAGTAGTAAATAACAAACCACGGAGTTAAATTAAACTTTCTTTTATACTGGATGCAGATTTGAGTCCAAATGTGTAGACCCATTTAGCCCGTTAAATCTGGAAGTCAGATTTCGAAGCACTAGTACCAGACGAACTTCATACGAATGAGAAAATCTTAATGTTTTTGTAAATTTTTTAGGGAAAACGAACAGAAGACATAGTGTGCCGACTCATGACCTTAGCGCCGCATGGTGGAGTTTTATCATCCAGATTAGAGGTGTTATCTCGCCTGCTGATGTTGCAGAATATCTCCTACTCACCTCTGGGCATGTGCACGTTGGACAGGCCTCTAATGGTGACTGTAAGTTCTATCGGTTATTGACCATACATACTTAATCCTGCAACAAATGCTGTTACAAGGAAAACACCGCTTTTCTTCATTAGATGAAATATTTCTTGCCTCCCGCTGGGCTTAATAAAAACATTTATGCATTTCGGTTGATTATCGATCGCTACTAGTACCTCCAACATGGGAAATATCGTTATTGTCAATCTTATGGAACCTTTTAGAGGAATTATCATGACATTCAGAGCGAGCCGTATGCTTGAGCCGGATCCAGCTTTATATCTTAGCGTCATCTGTCTTATATGACCATTCTTCATTGGAGCACGATGCTGTTACTTATCTGTACCCTAATGGCTAATTGATAAGCTTTTCTAGACTCTTCTAGCTCGTTAGTAAAGTAAATGTATCAGCGTCTTCTCCAACCAATCTATATTACCAATCTATATATTTTCAAACTCAAGTGCCCTAAATACGAGTTGGAAATCTAAAACGATCTTTTGAAATACGCGACATGTTTCTGAGTGCTATATCCATTTCCTCGGACAAAATCTTTTGCATCACACACACTATTATTTAACCCTTCTTACAGCGAGCTTCACGTTATTTTTATTATTGCTTAGATGGGTGGACGAATCCACGGCCGGTGTCAAGTGGTTACCGGGGCCCATGGACAGCTACAACGTAGATAACACCATCCACCTTGAGTTCTAAGTCTTAGTTTTTACAGTACAACGGCTGCCCCACCCTTTAAACCGTAAGGCATTACTGCTTCACGGCCGAAATAGGGTGATGGTACCAACCCGTGCGGACTCGCAAAACATTCTTACTACTAGTAATTTAAACGAGGCCCCGGTATTTCTGTGCTTAAGATTAATGTGTGTAATGTAGATAGCCGTGAAAGTTGTAAACAATTCGATACGAGTATTATCTTTTGCATCGCAACACAATTTCTTCGGATATATTCCTAATTTTTTTTTTTTTCTTTTTTTTTTATTGCTGAGATGGGTGGACGAGCTCACAACCCTCCTGATATTAAGTGGTTACTGGAGCCCATAGACATTTACAACGTAAATGCGTCACCCACCTTGAGATATAAGTTCTAAGGTACAACGGCTGCTTCACCCTTCAAACCGAAACGCATTACTGCTTCACGGCAGAAATAGGCGGGGCGGTAGTACCCTACCCGTGCGGACTCACAAGAGGTCCTACCACCAGTAATTACGAAAATTATGATTTTGCGGGTTTGATTTTTATTACACGATGTTATTCCTTCATCGTGGAAGTCAATCGTGAACTTTTGTTAAGTACGTATTTCATTAGAAAAATTGGTACCCGCCTGCGGGATTCGAACACCGGTGCATCGCTAGATCCGAATGCACCGGACCTCTTATCCTTTAGGCCACGACGACTTCAAAGGTGAATTGGTGGTCGATCTCACAGCCCACCAGTTACTGGAGCCCATAGACATCTACAAAGTAAACGCGCCACCCACGTTGAGATATAAGCTCTAAGGTCTCAAGTATAGTTACATTTTATTACATAAATTGTTTTGAACGGATTTTAGTCCGAATACTAAGTGGATGGTCAGATCTTCCTCTGTGACAAACAGAAGACGTATCACTATACTTGTCAATAGCGCGCCACGTAAGCAATCGACTGGTATCAAGCGAATATAGTGCTCCATTATTGCATTTAGCTCCAGAACTGCTTTGTGAAATGCTATTAAGAGTATAGGAATTCGATTCTCCAACTCACTCCATTCTAATATCACAACATTATGTAACAGATATTGGCGCGAAAATGCGGAAATCCAATAAATATTCGTATGACAATCACAGGCTCCAAATTCAAATGTATTTTTTTTTGTAGTATCTTTTGGCCAGACTGTATGAATTGTATACACATAAATTGTAAAAAGTAACACAATTTCTGGGTTTATTTTTGTAATACTTTTTCCAGACTTTACTTAATTAAATAAACATTAATAATATATATCCAATATCTAATAACACCTACTTTGACCATAATTAATTAGTTTTACAACATACAACATTAGACAACAAATTTTTGGTACTAGGCTATCATAAAGTCAAACAGGTTAGTCGCTAACAAATCTTGCACTAAATAGAGTCACAACTGACATATTTCAATGTTTTTTTACAGGTACTTGGAGCGGTCACCACTTATTTAGTTATACTCATTCAATTCCAGCGATATGATAGTTAATAAAGTGATAAATAAAATTTTTTTTAGTAGGCACATATTTTAAGTATCATTTATTAAACTTTGTGTATTCCTTCTCAAAAACCCTTAGCACCACGCGGGTTGCTATGCCACGTCAAATATTTTCCAATTAACTTTTAATTAAACACAAATAAGGTTTGAAACTCAAAATTAGTGGCGCAATACCAGAGCCGCATAAGTCGCAAAGAGGTTTTAAATTTGCATTCGAATCGGTAATGAACATAAATTAGTTGGAAGTTGAAAACAAAGAGGTTGCTCCTGACGCCAGCGAAACTTAACGGCATTAGAACGATGGAAGTTTAATTCTGGTGACATACGGACACTGAGTTCATCGGAATACAGCCAGTAAGTTAAAATCTAGCTTAGCGGTAGGCAGCGGCTTGGCTCTGCCCCTGGCATTGCTGAAGTCCATGGGCGACGGTAACCACTCACCATCAGGTGGGTGTATGCTCGTCTGCCTACAAGGGCAATAAAAAAAAATAAAAAAAATCGTTAGTTTATTTTGAATGGTGAGCATTGGTGTTTCTGATCTAATTGCTAACCCATTGACATCTATTACTATTACTGGTGGTAGGACCTCTTGTAAGTCCGCACGGGTAGGTACCACCACCATGCCTATTTCTGCCGTGAAGCAGTAATGTGTTTCGGTTTGAAGGGTGGGGTAGCCGTTGTTACTATACTTGAGATCTTAGAACTTATATCTCAAGGTGGGTGGCGCACCGCTTAACATCAGGTGGGCTGTAGGCTCGTCCACCCATCTAAGCAAAAAAAAAAATCTCCTGCATTTTTTGCAGTGAGTAGGGAAATGTTCGCGAAAATGGAAGCAGGTAGTGATTCGTCAAATGATACTATTTTTATTCGTAGCTATTAAACGAATTTTTGACCTATAAAGCATTTTTATAAATTTTCATACAATGTTCAATGTCCGGTGATAAATATTATACCTCCTCCTCCTCCTTGCGTCGGTTTCCTCATTACTGAGGGTCGTGGTCATGGCCTTGAAACAGTTTGTTTTTTTATAATGCACCGCAATTTTTTCCTATCTGCAGCTGAGTGCAGAGCATCGTGCACTGTGGTATCAAGGGCTGTACGAATCTGGTCCGTCCAACCGGTCGGGTTCCTGCCTCTTGGTCGCTTGCCCTCGACCTTTTCAGTGACCACCAATTTCTTCAAGTTGTCACTGTCTTGCAATGTGGCTAACATATTCAAGAATCCCTCGCAGGCAAATGGTGGAGAGTCTAGTCCGGATCTTGAGCTGAGCTAGGATGGATATATTGGTGCGGCGTGCGGTCCAGGGAATACCCAACCAACATCCTCCTCCAGCACCACATTTCGAAGGCATTAATTCGATTGCGGTTAGCTTTCTTTATAGCCCATGTCTCTGCTCCATATATGAATATTGAAAACACTAGTGTGCGGACTAGGTTCCATATTTTGTCCAGCTGAGACATGGCACCTTATATCGACCTTTAAAAAGAGAAGATCGGCTAATTTTGGCTTCGTAGAGCGCTATCTCTGTCGCACACTACCTACGTCACACTCAGTGCGGTTCTAGTATGCCGTCCTAATAGGTACCAGACTGTTTCGTGCAACAGAGATAGCGCTCTTCGAAAAGCCGGAATTAGCCGATTGTCTGTTTCACAAAGTCGATGTGCAATATTTATTGTCGGGCACTGTAAGGGGATTCAGACAAATAATCGTGAGTTCAATAACCCATTTATGCATTACATAATAATTAACAAAACACGACCTGTATCGTAAATAATACAAACGTGTCGTCCGTGTGTAATAAAGTTCGAATGCAACTTAACTCCGCTGCGATAAAGTTTCAGATTATATAGATATCTTTGACTAAAATACCTATAAATTTTCCACTTTAGTGGTTTATAATAGTAGAAATTAGTGGAATATCCATTATTTTTTCGAAATATTTTCGACTTGAAGAGATTTCAATTAAATAAACTCCTCCCACCACAGTGTTTTTTTGCAACGTTTATAAGATGGTTGTATTTTTGAGCTTGAAAATAATTCTGGTGGTAGTTTGTATTCCTTCAGTGACTGACGGTCACGTAGGTCTAAAATCCCTTAAAAAATTACCTCAAGTTAGTTTTACGTGAATAGTACCAGGCTACCATGAAGAATAAGAAGCAAAAACAATTTTTTTTGATCGTCCTGTACCAAAAATAGCTTGTTAGTATTTGCCACATTTTTCATAATTTCTTGTCTTTCTTTTCGTTTTGAATTCCGTAATTAACCTTACTTGTATAATTTACGCATTTTTTATTTATTTTTTAGAATTGCGTAAACAAATATATCGCGTTCATCTCTAAATATTCCAAGCCCACCAAGAGACCTTATGCAATTATGATCTCGCACCTTTTGCATAATATGGTTTTATTGTAGTTAAATCCCAGATAGAGGTTAAAATGTTCAGTTAAGTCGTCGTGGCCTAAAGGATAAGACGTCTGGTGCATTCATATCTAGCGAGAGATGCAACGGTGTTCGAATCCCAGGCGGGTACTAATTTTTCTAACGAAATACGTTTTTTTTTTAATTGCTTAAATGGGTGGACGAGCTCACAGCCCACCTGGTGTTAATTGGTTACTGGAGCCCATAGACATCTACAACGAAATATTCTTAAATTGTTCATCTAAAACCAAGTTCCCGTGTAATAATGCATTGCGCTATTTATCATGAAAGTTGACGACAAAAGGGGTAGCAGCATATGAGGGTGTTGCATGCAAAGTCACAATCTCGGCTGTAGAAGTAACGCTCCTACGCTCTTCATGTAAAACCGGGGTTGTCAGATGAGATTTCTCTAATTTGCCCACATCGAAACCTCACTTTGCTTTATGGACTAAAATTTAAACACCAAATAAATATTACAACTACTTCTTATTACAGATACAGTGCAATAAACAATTTGCTAAAAACCTTATTAAAGTCTTCAATATTTTACACTATAATGGCGAAACAAGTTAATCAAAAAGCGCTTTAATATGATTAAGTATCTATGATCTGATTAAAAAACTGACCTAAATACAGTTTTTTATATTCAAAATTTTGCATATTTTTTTAAGTAATCACCAACAAAGATCACTTTTCAGTTACATTTAACTCAAAGGTTGAAATACATGTCACCCCCCCCAAAAATTCATTTTTCCCACGAAATAGTGAAAACGTTATCGACCTGGCAATATCGTGTAAAAAGGGTTAGGGTTGTCGATTTTAACGTATCGATGTCTTTAATTCTAAAACGGGCTATAATTGTTACATGACATTATTCAGAAGGTCATTTAAAGATTACTTACTTATACCAGAAAGGAACATAAATTGTATATTTAAGTAGACAACATAATATGTAATCTAGATATTAATACGTGAAGCAAAAACTTTGTATCCCTTTTTACGAAAATTGCGCGGACGGAGGAGTATGAAATTTTCCACACTTATAGAGAATATAGAGAAGAAGTGCACAATGCTAATATTTTTTTTAAATAATGCATAAAAGATACATTAAATCAATAAAGAAAACATTACACACACTACATACCATGTATTTGACGCACACACGCATGCATACTATTTATTGTCAAACTTTTGTTCTTGACGTCTGTTGTCAAATTGAGAATACATTAAATATTGTTTGTCTTTGTTAAAATTTTATTATAGTGTGGTCTTGGCGAAATTTGTGATTATAGAAGAAAAAATACAATCATAATAGTGTACAAACTTACAATTCCAATTAATTATAGTCGAATTTCGACTACTGCGGGACCTCTAGTACAATGTAAAACTGTTACCAGAGTCTGTAGTACCACAAGAGGAATTACGTCCTTTTGAACATAACAACGAAGTCTTCAATTGAATTAAGACATACCCGTTCACATCGGGGTCTAAATTAATAAAGCAGTTAATGTTGTACTGCCAAAGATCACTCTATGATTTGTGGGTACCATATTTTATGTTCCGAGGGTCGTTTCATTAGAAAGTGCTTAACATGATCCCAACATCTTGCATCGCCCGTCACTGGAATATTCAGATCATCCTTATTATAGAGATATTTTTTATCATATAACATCCGACTTTAAAAGTGTTTTCCGAGCATTATGACATGATGATGAATCCTTGAAATGAAAATACGAGAAGAAGAAGAAGACAGGTCCTTTTTTAAATGTAGTTTGTCAATATTCAGCGGTAAGCTTGGCTGCATCTCTAGTAATGCTGCGAACCATGACCGATGACCACTCGTCATCAAACGGGTAAAATCTACAAATATAAATAAAAAAAACACGTGTGGCACTCGGGGACTGCCGCGGTAAAGCTATTGCATAGTATTTTTTATCAACTTATGCAATTATAATTCGACAATAATAATTTAATATTAAAACAATGATAATATAAAATCACGCTATATTTATAAACATTAAGAAAAGCAAAACGTTAACTGTCCCCTTCACACTCATAAGCTAGACCGCGCGAGAGAGAGATGGGCAGACTTTTCATAAAAAGACTTTCATAAAAAGTCTGCCCATATCACTCTCGCACTGCATGCGCAACGTCACGCCGCGTGCTTATTCACAAACACTACATAAGTGCAACGTGTGAATGTGTTGAACGCGAGCTACATGGTAGGCGGAGTGGGGGTGTTAGGTTTTATTTTAGTTACGAAATTTCTTGATTCGGTCTCCGCGCTTAAAGTCCGCGATAAAAGCTATGCAATAGCTTAAAAAACCTAATCTCAGCCTAAATCTAACAAAATATATAATAACCAGTGTTTCGTACTGAAACAGATTTTTCGTGTTTCTATATTTTTATTAATATCGAGTATTAGGCAATACATCTTCAAGACAACACAAATCTTAGCCTAGGTGCAGTAAGGTTCGATCTTGCCTGTAGACGGCCGACTAGCCAACCCGAAGCTTGCTGAGCAACCCCTCCAAGCCTACGGGCAGAGATCGCCGTCGTATAGTAACTTAGCACACGCGTTCCGCGGCAGACATTCTTTATTACAAACAACAAAAATTACCCAACGCAAGTCACGCGTAACCATTAGAACCAGCGACAATTGTTCATCGTGTACCAGTCAAGGGACAGACGGTCCCACCTCCGGAAACGACGCTGAGCCCAGGGAGCGCGAGGCAGTGGAAGGAAGGCGAACCGGTAAGTCTTCAGACTTATTTCGTTCCTTAATGTACAACCAGTATGTAGTGGTAGCTTACTAAGCTTGAATCAAATTACATTTGTCAGAATCAGAAGAAATCTTGCATATTGTCTACAAAATTTAATCGGTTTGTTTGAGAATTGTTGGACGATTCAAGTTTTACATCAAGATCAGCTCACAGTAACGACTCATGTTATAGGTTAGACTTCTATCGCACACTGTGTCCCATCACTAAGGCTGTAAACTATTTTCGGAACGGGCTGTACTCATGGCGTACCGGCATAGTACATTTTATCGTATTTATATACATTTTATTGTATTTACCCGCGCATTTTACATCCTTAAAGAAATAGACATTCTATTTACATTTTCTTTCCTTGATTATTTTAGAAGATAAGTTTGTAAGCGTGACTACTATACAATGATGATTGTTGGTGTTGTTGTTGTAGTCCTAGGGTACCCCGCTGGTACATAGGGCCCTCACAAGTTGTCTCCACTTAATGATAGAGCATTGTAAATTAATTTGTTTTTTTAGAGTTGCTTTTCTTCTGCATCTTATTATCTTGCAATTATTTTGAATTTGGAACACTTATATTATTTTTAGAGATGAAACGGATACCGGATAGTAAATCACTATACGGCCGGATTTCGGGTAGTAAAATTTAAGAAAATCTCGTAGTTACAAAAGGCAATTAATACCACAATAGGCTATGGACAACTTTTATTTTTATAATCGCATGTCAAAAGGGATTGTTTTATCAATTAGTTTGTTTAATACTCAAAATTAGCAAGTGGCAAATTGTGGTGAATGAATACCAAATCGTCGTCGTACCGAGTCGTCGCGATCTCCGCTCACGTGCGACAACACCCGAACGCGCACGAATATTTCCGAAAGTTGATTTGAAACTTTGATTTGATTTGAAAAAAAAGGGGCTGAATATCCGGCGCTCCGGCCTCGCAGCTTGCCGAATATTCAGTATCCGGTATCCGGCCAAACCACTATCCGTTTCATCCCTAATTATTTTAAAAAAAACTTCTCCCGATTTTGCTCCATTTCACATATTTTTTCGTGTTCATTATCGAATTACAATATGAAATGGGGTGTTAAAGAAAAAAGGCTTGCAATGATCGCCTTACGCAAAGTGGTTATGGAGTCGTCGGTCATATTCCAGACACTTCAAAACTTCAAAGCTTGGCATCAGCCGTATGTTCGTATATCGTAATATCAACAGATACAACAATATTTCGTCTGTCAAAGATCGGGTCGGCTGCGTGCTGTTAGAACTACAAAGGCTGTTAATGCTGGTAAAGCCAGAATTCGTCGAAACCCCATTAGGAAGCAAAAAATGTTATCGGCTATATCGGCTTGTATAAAAGCCAAAGGTGGCCTATTCGAATAGATTTTTTTTGCTGAGACTAATAAATATGTAGGTAAAATTTTAATAATATTACATTATTTCGTTTAAAAAAAATGTATTTTCATGGAGGAATGGAGCGTTTAGATGTGAGTAAGAGAAAACGATAAGAAAAGGAGAAAAGAATGAAAGAGAAAAAGGAAGATGGCGATGACGGTTAAACGAGCAAGGCGTAAAAAGGTGTCAATAAATTTTTAATTATTACAATACAGAAGATTTTAGAAAAGAAGACTAAAAATGCAACAGTGAAATACTTTTATTTTACATCTATCTTAATAGCTCGTGATAATTTCTCTCCGAATCCGTACGTGCCGTACTCAATTTTATAAGGAGAAATGCTAATTAGGCATATCATATTCAGTACTCTACATCCACTCTCAGATACCTCAGGCGGCAGTATCTCAGTCTACGTCCGTCCTCGCAAAAGAGCGGTTGCCCCAAGTAATATGTCAAAAATAAATTTCTATTTTTGTTAAACCTAAATGTTTGGGCTTGGTTCTTTCGTTTTTATATTTAGAGCGCAATCGATAAGATACTTGGTATTTTGTTAGGAACTCACCGAAGGCTGTTTGTAGTTATAATAATATTTTGTAGCACTATCTTCCTGGAGTGGCCACTCCTGTCTTCCTTCTTTTTATCTTGATGAACACTATCAGTTTTTTAAGTAATTAATTAGCTGCACTCAATATTCACTATTATTTTTCGCGATGGCACAATTTTGATGCGCACGATTCAAACTCGACTTTATAATGACATTGATATAAGAGGGAAAGGGGCGGGACTATATCGATGCGCTCTCAATTACGTTCAAAAATATTGATGCGATGTATCCATTGCAGATAGCGTAAACAATAATGGTATTGTCGTTTTACCAGTGCTCTCCAATTTGGTAGGACAGCTATGGTACAAATACAACGAGACTTCAACTACGACTCTAGGTTAGAGGCGGTTTCGATGTCATGAACTTTTTAGTCTTAAGAATAGGAGTTATGGGTATGGCACTCATCGCAACCACAATTTTTTTTTTATTGCCTGGATGTGTGTATAATTTTGCGGGTTTGATTTTTATTACACGATGTTATTCCTTCACCGTGGAAGTCAATCGTGAACAATTGATAAGTACGTATTTCATTAGAAAAATTGGTACCCGCCTGCGGGATCCGAACACCGTTGCATCGCTATATACGAATGCACCGGACGTCTTATCCTTTAGGCCACGACGACTTCAAAACCACAAACTTAGAATTATTATTTTACTTGGTACCAAAAGTAATATAGTACAGGTTTCAATTTACAAATAAAAAACGTCTTTGAATGCATTTATGAGCATCATTAATTCCGAGCTATGTCAAAATTCATAGTATGCAACTCATTTAATCTCTCTAACTCACTCACGTCCCTAAAACTCACGTTCAAAAAAAGAAAGAGAAAAAGATGTACATTTTTTATTATCTATTATGTATTTTCGTCTACACGGGTGGATGAGCTCAGATCCACCTGCTATTAAGTGGTTACCGGAGTCCATAGACAATGTGATGACATGAGACATGACATTGAAATGAACTCTAAGTCTCAATTGTACAATATAATTACTTTCCCTTCTTTGAAAGAGGAACGCATTACTGACTGATTGTATAAATAGCTACCCGTGCGGGCTCACAAAACGCCCTACCAGTAGAAGAGTAGTTAGCGAATTAAAGGCTTAAATTAAATTAATAATAATAAAATAAAATTAAATTAATAATAATAAAAACAAAAAATTTAATTAAAGAATTAAAAATTAACTTTTTTGTTTTTAATATTATTATTATTGCTTTTGTTTTAGTCCGAGATTGTAGTTATTATTTTTATTTAATTCTAGTATAAATGAAATGTTAATGCAGTGTAATGAAGTGTAATATGGATGCAAAATCTGAAGTAAATGAAATAAATAATAATAAAATTAAAAAAAGGCAGGCTGAAATTTGACTGACTCGATGGTGCAATAGTTAGCACCCCTGACTATTGCGCCGAGGGTCGCGAATTCGACCCTCACACGGGACAAGCATTCATGTGATGAACAGGTTTGTTTGCTCTTTGTCTGGTCGTTTATCATCTATATACGTTTATCATCTATATAGCCGTTCGGATTGTCGATAATCCCATTCTCACGGATCGTTTGGAGCCTCTGGGTCTGCGGAGGGACTTCGGTTCCCTTTGTATTTTGTACCGCATGTTCCATGGGGAGTGCTCTGAGGAATTGTTCGAGATGATACCAACGTCTCGTTTTTACCATCGCACCTCCCGCCACCGGAGTAGAGTTCATCCATACTACCTGGAGCCACTGCGGTCATCCACAGTGCGTTTCCAGAGATCTTTTTTGCCACGCACCATCCGGCTATGCAATGAGCTCCCCTCCACGGTGTTTCCCAAGCGCTATGACATGTCCTTCTTCAAACGAGGCTTGTGGAGAGTATTAAGCGGTAGGCAGCGGCTTGGCTCTGCCCCTGGCATTGCTGAAGTCCATGGCAGTCCTGAGGCAATAAAAAAAAAAAATATATATATATACATATGCACATATTTAAACGTATATAAGTATGTATGTCAGTTTCTGGTACCCACAACACGGGGAACCCTAATTTGGGGTCTTACGACCGTGCGCGATGTGTTCCTAGTTATTTATTTAAAGCTGGGATCGGAAAAGAACGAAAATTATTGCGGAACTATTCTCGAAACAGAAAATATAAAGCGAATCAGTCTATTTATACGTCTCCCTTCGCATTTACGGATTCTTATAATTTAAGTTATTAATTGGAGCTTATGGAATATTGGAATGTTCATAAGGCCTATAATATTGGAATGTTCATAAGGCCTGTAATTATGAATCAAAATCTTTATGCAACTATTGTTGAGTGTAATTTTTTTTTGGTTATTGCTTAGAGGGGTGGACGAGCTCACAGCCCACCTGATGTTAAGTGGTTACCGGAGCCCATAGACATCTACAACTTACAAGACACTTACAAGAGGTCCTACCATCAGTAATTACGCAAATTATAATTTTGCGGGTTTGATTTTTATTACACGATGTTATCCCTTCACCGTGGAAGTCAATCGTAAACATTTGTTAAGTACGTGTTTCATTAGAAAAATTGGTACCCGCCTGCGAGATTCGAACATCGGTGCATCGCTCAACACGAATGCACCGGACGTCTTATCCTTTAGGCCACGATGACGACGATTTAAGTCTTCGCCTAATTTTATTCCTTTGCTATCAAACCGACAGTGTTCCAGTAGTTCTAATAAAAGTCAATAAGCCTTACAATTTAAATGAAGGCTTTCTACTCCACCGCAAAACGCGTATACGTCAAGAAGATCCTGTACCTTTAAAACATACATATGTAACCTTCCTTTGTTTCTATTTAAGCGATCAATATCTAATATAATCTATCTGTGAGCTCGACTCCTTCTAAGACAAATGATTAACATTATCTCAATGCAAAGACAGACAAAGGTGTGTTAACTGAACGCACGTCCAGCCATTTTGTATTATTATTGTTTGCGAAAAGGACCGTCAGAGACAATTCCCGCTAATGCGTCACTCTTGGAGCATTCACATGGGACCCGACGTTACGGGAATACGTGCTTTAAAAGCAACTGAATTAACGTAGGTATTTCTTTGAACGTCTCCTAACGAGATAATGACAAAAACGTTGTCAATCAAAGCGATGAAGGTCAGAAGCGCGACGGAAATTAGAGTTATAAGTCTCTAATGGGGGGTGGCAGGTGAATGCATCTGGGCTGCATAGGGGGTCGGAAGAACCCTTAGCTTCGTTCAGCCTACGTTCAGTCTCCTTCGGGCGGTTGCGGGAGGCGGACGTATCCTCAAATCGGCCGCAAAACGAACTTCAACCAGAAATACAAGTCCTGTGACGAAAATACAACCGAAAAGCGACCAATAAGGTGAGTCGAATAAATTTTATTTTAGGGAATTCCTTATTCAAATTCGCATTTTTTTTTCTTTTTTAACGGCTAAATTCGGCTGTCTGGTTCGCCATTTCGGCCGAATTACGGTTTATTAAAAAAGTTGAAGTTTAGCGGGTCGGCTTAAAAAGGCATTTGGGAGTGTTTAAACATCTCCGGCCGTCGGGGCGGGTATTGCTTTACGTCTAATATTTCTGCTACAGGCTTCGGGGATTATTTCGACGTTTCTTCGGGATTACGCGCCGTTTGTTTCGTGTACTTTTGACGTTGAGAGATGACGAGTTTATCCCATCGTATCTGAAAGGGCCTGAAAGGGCTTCCAGTGTACGGGAATACATAGCTAATTGATGGTTCCGGACAAGAGATAGTGGTTTTCTATATTTTTTAAATATCCTATACACATTAGATACACATAGCATCCTTAGTGATTTCTTAAGAGCGTAATATGGGAGACAACATAACGAATCTTTATTAAACAGTCACCGGAGCCTATAGAACACAATGAAAACGCCACAGCTATAGTAGTTTTAAATCTCAATTGTAGAAGGGCTGTTCGATCCCAGCGACTGAAACGCACGATGGTTTTGCAGCAGAAAATAAGCAGGATTGTGGTACCTACCCATCCGGGTCTTTAACATGCTCTACTTAAGATAGCCACTAAGAGTTAGGGAAATTGATGGCAAAGCACATGGAGCTACTACATTTATGGAAGCGTGGTACGAAGGTATTGCATTCTTAAAGTATTCATATTAAAAAAACTAAACTAAATCTTCATAAAGTTTTATCAAAATCAGTGAATTTGAAAAACAAAGATGTTAAGATAAAGTCAGATACTTTGTAATTTTCGGAAAGTTATTAAATGTCTTTCTTATCTGTTAGTTTCTCAATATTATATAGTTTCTCTTCTTTCGTTTGTCGCCTTCGAAGGCAGACGATCATAGGAGATACTTGATGGTGAGTGATCACCGTCGGATATCAGAAATCAGTTGAGGATACATTAAAACCTCGTATGCAGAAGAACATGGCATAGCATTCAGCTAACACGGTGGGGTTCAATTCTGAGATGGTGCTACAACAAATATAGAAACTGATTAACTGTTTTTTTTGTTTATTGCTTAGATGGGTGGACGAGCTCACAGCCCGCCAGGTGTTAAGTGGTCATAGAGCCCATAGACAACTACAACGTAAATGCGCCACCCACCTTGAGATATAAGTTCTAAGATCTCAGTATAGTTACAACGGCTGCCTCACCCTTCAAACCGAAACGCATAACTGCTTCACGGCAGAAATGGGCAGGGTGGTAGGGTACATTATTTATTACCAATTCCAATTATTTACCAATTTATTATACTTCCTGATACTATCGCCATGTTTAAGCATTATACCGCTTTGAGGAACTCATTATAAATGGACACAAAATTAAACATATTTAAAAAAAAGAACTTAGCGTTGGTTCATATAAGTCCATAGAATTTAAAATCAGCGGATATTAATAGCTACTTATGTTACACACAATTGTCATCGCAGTCCTCATCTTTGCCTCTATTCAAACGAGATGACGCCATTTTAATAGTCTACACTTTGAGACGAGGCGAATGAGACACTATTCTAGACTCAGACCCATTGCGGAGTAGAACATTCTAGAACCAGCGATGACTATTTGCTGTGAATATACCGACATTTTTATGTTTGTCAGAGACGTTTGCAATTAGGTGCTTACTTTAATATGAGCTCGCAAGCATGACTGTAGACTACAATGGATATAAAGTTTAGGGAAGATAATAAAAATAGATCCATGTGATTTTAACCGACAGGTAGTTTTTTTTTGCTTAGATGGGTGGACAGCTCACGGTCCACCTGGTGTTACGTGGTTACCGGAGCCCATGGACATCTATAACGTAAATGCGCCACCCACCTTGAGATATGACCCGTCGGACTGCTGTTAGAGCAGACCAGAGTAGAATAGTCCTAGAATTAACTCGTGCGGGCTTATAGCACGGTGTACCATCAGCGCTTATGTAGCCATCATAGAACCCAACATATTTAAAAGATACTTGAACCCCGCTTATACGAAGACATTGTCAAGATAAGCTTGCGTATATACAAGTTCCGAACAACAACATTAAGACCGTCAGTCTATCGAGCAATATCACCCTTTGGAAGTCGTCGTGGCTTAAAGGATAAGACGTCCGGTGCATTTGTATGTAGCGATGCACCGGTGTTCGAATCCCGCAGGCGGGTACCAATTTTTGTAATGAAATACGTACTTAACAAATGTTCAAGATTGACTTCCACGGTGAAAGAATAACATCGTGTAATAAAAATCAAACCCGCAAAATTATAATTTGCGTAATTACTAATGGTAGGGACCTCGTGTGAGTTCGCACGGGTAGGTACAACCACTCTGTCTATTTCTGCCGTGAAGCAGTAATGCGTTTCGGTTTAAAGAGTGGGGCAGCCGTTGTAACTATACTAAGACCTTAGAACTCATATCTCAAGGTAGGTGGCGGCATGTACGTTGTAGATGTCTAGCTGTGAGCTCGTCCACCCATCTAAGCAATAAAAAAAACCTTCCTTTCATCGTTAACTCACAAACTTATTTGGCTGTCAGGTCACAGAAGACTACTAAGAGATTCGCCTGAAAACGAGCAGAAACGATTACGTTTTAATCTAGTGACCGCCAATCGTAAACCCACACGGATAGGTACCACCGATCTGCCTAATATCTGCAACACAATAACTATCCGTTCTGATTAGAAGGTTGAGACTGTCGTTACAATACAATGGAACTTTCGACCTCATGTGTCAAGTTCGTTCGTTCGCTATATCTATATATTAATACGTGAAGGAAAAACTTTGTATCCCTTTTTACGAAAATTGCGCGGACGGAAGAGTATAAAATTTCCCACACTTATAGAGAATATAGAGAAGGAGTGCATGATGTTAATATTTTTTTAAATTATGCCTAAAAAATACATTAAATCAATAAAAAAAACATTACACACACCATCGTGTATTTAACGCACCCACGCATGCATACTATTTATTTATTGTCAAACTTTTGTTCTTCACGTCTTTGTCTGACGTTGAGAATAGATTAAATATTGTTTGTCTTTATTAATATTTTTCTATAGTGTAGTCTTGGCGAAATTTGTGATTATAGAAGTATAATAGTCTTTGAAAATAGTATCATAATAGTGTACAAATTATAATTTCAATGAATTATAGTCGAATTACGACTACTGGGCGATCACTAGTAATATTTATAGTTTCCAGTAACCACTTAACACCGGGTGGGCCGTGAGCTAGCCAAACCATCTAGTGCAGTATATAAAAAGTGTACCTAATACAGGCGGAGTTGTTAACTATGAATCATATGCGTCATTATTCTATTGTCAGACCATTTATCAATTAAGATCGCATTAAATGGCAGTCCTCGGTGGTATGCTCCTCAAAATCTCTCATTGTCCTGGTGTTTTTGAATGCAGTATTAAATTTTTCATACTCAGATATTTCTACTTACGTATTTACTGAGAGTTTCATTAGAATATTAAAATTCCTGTTTCCGTGCATTTGATATGGTGTTTTCCACGACAATAGACACAAAAACCCGTAAACTTTAATATTTGCTATATTTACTGAGCTTTATTATTTATTTGCTATATTTACTAGACATTACCATTAAGGTTTTTTTTGTAATTAAAGCATTTGATGATGATCAGAGAATTTTATAATTGAAAACGCAGCCTTTTCTTTTTTTTTTTTTTTTTTTTCCTACCTAAGCTGAGATCCTTGAGAGGCTATGTCAGCGTAACCCTAACTTTTGTAGGTGAGCTCACGGGGCTCAAACCTGATGACGTTGCTAACACGAACCCTAGCAAGAGTCGTGCTTCGCAGAATCTACCACCGGATCGGAAACGCGACCCACTGAGAAGATCCGGCGAGAAACTCAGTGGGCTGTGTCTGGGAGTTAATTTACTCGTCGAGCCCTTCGTCGCAAGCGACGGGTTCGACGAGAACGGTGACCGGTGCTTGAAGTACCTAGAAGCACCGTTAGTGGATCGGGAGGATCCGAGATGACGTGTTTTGGGCGACGTCGACTGCTTTCCATTCTGTCCGCAGGATCGGGAATGTAGTTACCGGCGGCCACGATGAGAGGGTTCTCGTGTCGTGCCGCTTTATCGAAGTGGCGCATTGACGCCGACTGCATATACTTACTGGAAACGCAGACAAAATCTTTAAAATTATTCGTAGCTGAGATTCAATTTTAACTCAACAATTATTATTTTTTAATTTCTTATTATTTTTGTTTTATTATTACCGACGTTTCAGATACTTTAGAGATGACGTGGTCACGAATGACTAAAGTGTTATTCGGCCTAGGTTTCATTGTGTCTTACGAAGTCGTCGTCGAAGTCGTCGTGGCCTAACGGATAAGACGTCCGGTGCATTCGTGTTGAGCGCGATGCACCGGTGTTCGAATCTCAGGCGGGTACCAATTTTTGTAATGAAATACGTACTCAACAAATGTTCACGATTGACTTCCACGGTGAAGGAATAACATCGTGTAATCAAAATCAAACCCGCAAAATTATAATTTGCGTAATTACTGGTGGTGGGACCTCTTGTGAGTCCGCGCGGATAGGTACCACCACCACCCTGCCGTGAAGCAGTAATGCGTTTCGGTTTGAAGGGTGGGGCAGCCGTTGTAATTATACTTGAGACCTTAGAACTTATATCTCAAGGTAGTTGGCGCATGTACGTTGTAGATGTCTATGGGCTCCAGTAACCACTTAACTCCAGGTGGGCTATGAGCTCGTCCACCCATCTAAGCAATAAAAAAAATACCTAAACGATTTCCTAAATTTGCCTGTTTTTGTTTTTAATATAATGTTTAACTCTTTTAGCTTTCTAAGAAATAGGTTCATACTCAGTATCTTCGGATTAGTCTTTCCCGCAGTCTAATAGATATTTCGTGAAGCTTTAGTGTCATAAATCGACATAATTAGGCGCGTAGGGCACCGGTGTCCTACACGGCAATCACAACGTGTTAATTTATGACATTCGGTGGTCAATTAATCAACACGAGCGTGACGAACTTATGTTAAACCTACGAATAAATACTAAGTCTATTCATTCGTAGTGTTAAACTAATTATTATCACTCTTATTTTGTCACTAGATATGCAAAAGTTCCTTCTAAATTCCTAATATTAAAATGCTCCATTTTGATAAGCCATCAAAGACATTATTCTTCTTTGATCTCTCGAAGTAAATTCTAAGTAGAATGGAGGGCTATACAAATATTCCCTCTGGACTGAAAGTAATCCAAAGGGGGTTCCGTTTTTCGTTGTGTGCGATGACTGACAGTCGAACTTACGGCCTATGTGCTGTTAAGCGAATATCTGGGTCCATGAAAACGAATCTGCAGATATGAGATCGAAGATTTAATTTGTACTAGTGGTCCCGCAGTAGTCGAAATTCGACTATAATTAATTGGTATTGTAAGTTTTTTTAAAATTGATTTTATGTATTTTTTATGCATAATTAAATAATAATAATAGCATTCTTCTTCTCTATATTCTCTATAGGTGTGGGAAGTTTCATACTCCTCCGTCCGCGTAAAAAGGGATACAAAGTTTTTGCTTCAGGTATTAATACATAGAGTAAATATTTCGTCAGAAAATTTTCGATCTGTTGGTGGAATTTGAACACTGGGACAGTTGTATCCCACGATACGAGTAGACCAGCCATCGTATCCTTTAGGCCAAGATGACTTCAGTATCGATATCCTTGAATTTGAAGGAGCAAAGAAAATTACGATCGCTAGTGACCCCGTAGACGTACTCCTGTCGATCTCAATTTAAAAAAAAAGTTTATTACTCTGAATAAAACATACCTTGTGTTTATGGGTGATAATAATACCATATTGTATAACGGCCGTCTGGTGTAGTGGTAAGTGACATGGTCACTACACAAGGGGGTCGCGGGTTCGAATCCCGCCAAGGGATATAAATATATGTATATAATAAAAATCTTACATTTATTTCCGTCATCTGGTACCTGTAACACAAGTTCTTTACGAACTTATCACGGGACCAGTTAACGTGGCGTGATTGTTAGTTAATATTTATTTATTTATTTATTTTATTTATTATTGTCATTAAATTGACCGGTGTAAATGACCTATGTGTATTCAATTGCCCACGTCGTAGCGTCGTAAACCCCGTTGCTTTATTACTAAGTTATAGCTCCGTTAATAATAGTGGTTATAACGTTAATTATTATAGCAGTTATAACTGTATTGTTTGTGATAATTGTGTTATATATACAACATAACGATAAGCTATCTGATGTGGTTAGGAGAACATCTGATAAAGTAAATGCTCCGAGGAATTGTTCGAGATGATACCGTCATCTCGTTTTTATCATCGCACCGCCCGCCACCGGAGTAGAGTTCATCCATACTACCTGGAGCCACTGCGGTCATTAACAGTGCGTTTCCAGAGGTTTTTTTTTTTATGATTGAAGGATTACTGATGGCCCGGAGGCCTTTCCAGTTTCACCAGGACAGGTGGGCGAGCAAAGGCTCAGCCAGGAGGGGTGGGATTTGCTAACAGCTACCCGAGCGCCTCCGAAGGAGACCTAACAGCTCAAGAGCAGCTGCTTCGCGAATGAATCTACTACCGGATCGGAATCGCGACCCGCTGAGAAGATCCGGCGAGAAACTCAGCGAGCTGATTCATGGGTTAGGTTGCACGGCGAACTCTTTGTCGAGTTCGACGAGTACGGTTACCGAGGTCCCTAAGCCTGCTCCTAGAGCTGAAGGCGTCTAGTGCGAAGGTTATTGGATCTGATGGATCCGTAAGGACGTGTCTAGGGCGTCGACGGTGACTGGCTCCTGCATGATCAGGATTCGGGGAGTAGTCAGCGGCGGCTACGATAAGGCGATTATCATGACGCATAGCCTTATCGAAGTACCGTTCCGACGCTGACTTCATGTATTTCTGTATAGATTCGAGGCCCAGGTCGTCGTGTAGGTCAACGTTCCTCACGAACCACGGAGCTCCGACGGCTAACCTGCAAAAGCGGGATTGTAGAGATTGAAGGGTGTCTATGTGTGTGCGGGCCGCGTGAGCGAACACCACACTCGCGTAAGTCATGACGGGCCTTATGCAAGTTTTGTAAAGTGTCACCTTGTTCCGAAGGGACATTTTACTCCGCTTACAGATCATGGGGTAGAGTCTACCGAGAATAAACGCGGCACGGTCACGGACTGATTTTATATGCGGGCGGAATGTCATCGATGCATCCAGGGTAACGCCCAGGTACTTGACCTTCCTGGCCCAGGGTATGGGTTGTCTAAAGAGAGTAATCGGGGGTGTGAGATTCCTCCTCCTAATCCGGGAGGAAATCCGTGTGGAGCTTCCCCTCTGAAATAGCACCGCAGTACTTTTCGCTGGGTTGATGTCTATGCGCCATTTTCGGAACCACTGTCCTAGGGCTAGGGCTGCGCTCTGAAGCTTCTTCGCGATTAGGGACTTATTTCTACTAGAATAGTAAACAGTCGTGTCGTCGGCGAATAAAGCTAAATGGGTCGGCGGCGACCGGGGAATATCGTTGACGAATAAGCTAAATAGGAGGGGTGAGAGGACAGAGCCTTGCGGGACTCCAGCTGTGAGAGGTCGTGGGGAGGAGCGGGTTCCCTCGACTCGATATCGAAAAGAGCGGTTCGACAAGAAGTCCCGTATGATGAGCACGAGACTATCCGGCACGCCCATGTTGAATAGTTTGAAAATCAAACCATTGTGCCAGACTTTGTCGAACGCTTTTGCGACGTCGAAGAAGAGAGCTCCCGTGTATAACGGTTTTGGTCGATTAAGCCCCACAAGAATGTGCTCCGTGAGGCGGTGCACCTGTTGAACGCATGAGTGATTTGTACGGAATCCGAATTGTTCATCGATAAGAATGCCCTTGGATGAGACGAAGTCTCTGAGGCGTTTGTAGAGCAGACGCTCATACAGTTTGCCTAGAGACATGAGGAGGCTAATCGGGCGGTAGCTCGTCGGATGATTTTTTGGTTTACCGGGTTTATGTATGCCGATAACGTCCGCTTCTTTCCACACCGCGGGAAAGATACAGTTCGCCATAGCGGCATTGAAAATAGATGCCAACATCACGATGAGTTGGACGGGTAGAAGTTTAATAACGCGGTTGGATATACCGTCGGAACCGGGAGCCTTGCGAGGACGTAGGTCTTTGATCAAGTCTTTAACTTTCATCGGGGTGACGGGAGTTTCCAGAGGTCTTTTTTGCCACGTACCATCCGGCTATGGAATGAGCTCCCCTCCACGGTGTTTCCCGAGCGCTATGACATGTCCTTCTTCAAACGAGGCTTGTGGAGAGTATTAAACGGTAGGCAGCAGCTTGGCTCTGCCCCTGGCATTGCTGAAGTCCATGGGCGACGGTAACCACTCACCATCAGGTGGGCCGTATGCTCGTCTGCCTACAAGGGCAATAAAACTAATAATAATAAAAAAAAAACATGTTTTTGAATGGCATAGACGATTCAGAATTATATAGTATTACGACCATCCCACCTTTTACCACTTACAGAATAATTTGGAAAATGAAAATAACAGAAGAGTATAAAATACAAATATGTATGAGTTCCGAATTCTAATGATAGTCGGAGCTCAACGTGGTAGAAACCTGCAGCCTTTGATGAAAAGCCAGACTGACTATTATAAAAATTATCAGTGTCAATGCTTTCAGTAACACACGCTTCAATAAAACTATTCGTAAATGAATCTTAAGCGAAAATTGCAAATGGCCGCCGCGCGCGCGGTAACTCACTTTTGCGGACGGATCGTATCGCTTCGAATTCCTATGGAAAGGAATATTTCATGAGCACATAATGTTATTACCGCAGGTAAATATCGCTCAGGAACGCACCGCTTCGAGTAGAATCTACATAATGGCACAATATTATGTAACGTTGTGGAGAATATGAAGGGGTGTGTGCGGTGCGTACTTTAAACAATATTATCGGTAATTCAAATGAGTGGTTTCAATGAAGTTATCGCCTAATAATCTAGATTTAAGACAGGATTGAATTGAGTAAGTTAATTGGTGAGATAAATGAAAGTACCTTCAGAAATAAGGGTGAAGACGCGACTTTGTTATAACTTTATTATAATTTTTACTGGTGGTACCTACCTATTTCTGCCGTGAAGCAGTAATGAGTTTCAGTTTGAAGGGTGGAGCAGCCGTTGTAAATATACTGAGAACTGAGAAATATATCTTAGAACTTGTATCTCAAGGTGGGTGGCGCATTTACGTTGTAGATGTCCATGGGCTCCAGTAACCACTTAACAACAGGTGGGCTGTGAGCTCGTCCACCAATCCAAGCAATAAAAAAAAAATTAACTGATTAGTATGATTTTTAAAATTATTTCTTTACATTTAAGTTAGATTAGTTTTCGATATTGTGTTGTTTTGTCGTATAGTTTTATAGTCCATTGTGTAGAAATTCAGCACTTTGCTTGCTTAGTCGTGCGCACATGCCTTATGTTGCAAGACAGATTTTGTGTCTTATGTCTATATCTATACTTGTGTTTTTTATGTATATTTTTAGCTTGTGGTGTGTATTATGTGCTTAATAAATAAATAAATAAATTTCTTTGACGACTCAGTTCGTGCGGCAACAAATTATCAATTCTCTTTACCTTACCGCCAGTTTGACGCAAATGGACCAATATTATTTTGAGGTTAACGTTGAAAGCTATTGCTAACTCAGCAGTTGATTTAATATTGTCGTTTCCACTATCGCCTTTAATTCGTCGTTGTTGACTTCAGTTTTTGGGCAAGCACGGGGCTCATTTTTTACGTACGTTCGCTTTTAGTGCTCACTCCATACTCATCTATACTAATATATAAATCTACAGTAGTTGTTACGGATGTTCCGTTATAACTACTGAACCGTGCATTTGATTGACTTGAAACTTGGTATTCATGTAGAAAATACATGTACTTAATGGATAGGCTAATATTTATATGAGTGTTGGACTCCCTAATAATAATGACCATAAATAATAATGTTAATTTTAAATGCCCAGCGAAGCGGGCGAGTACGGCTAGTCATTAATAATTGTGAGCCGATAGAATTCGTATTCCATAATTAATCGAAATTTTCGTGTCCATCTTGATCGAAAAAAGATACAAATGTGCTAAAAATAAAACACCAATCAATAAAATAGTGACTGAATTTGTAAATAGAAACCTAAATATTTGAAATAAGATTCATTTCTATTTAAAATTCATTGCCTGCTACACATAAATTATTTTTCAAGTAGACAGTACGGTAATCAAACCCGCAAAATTATAATTTGCGTAATTACTGGTGGTAGGACCTCTTGTGAGTCCGCGCGGATAGGTACCACCGCCCTGCTTATTTCTGCCGTGAAGCAGTAATGCGTTTCGGTTTGAAGGGTGGGGTAGCCGTTGTAACTATACTGAGACTTTAGAACTTGTATCTCAAGGTGGGTGGCGCGTCTACGTTGTAGATGTCTANCGGATAGGTACCACCGCCCTGCTTATTTCTGCCGTGAAGCAGTAATGCGTTTCGGTTTGAAGGGTGGGGTAGCCGTTGTAACTATACTGAGACTTTAGAACTTGTATCTCAAGGTGGGTGGCGCGTCTACGTTGTAGATGTCTATGGGCTCCAGTAACCACTTAACATCAGGTGGGCTGTGCGCTCGTCCACCCATCTAAGAAATAAAAAAAATAAAAAAAAGACTTGTTATTCGAACTGTATCTTAAGATTTAGCTAGTTTTATAATAGTGATATCTCTTCTAGAGTAAAGAGATAAGTAGGTTAATCCGAATGTTTTGCCATACGACTATGCCGGAGCTCAAATCTCGCGGGTAACAAATTTCTAAATAGATACATGCACCATAATGAACAAAAACGACTTCGACAATGAATAATAGTAAAAAGAATATAATATTTATAATTTTCCATACTTAGACATAACTAGCTGTGCTCGTCCGCTTCGCCGGGCATTTAAAATTAACATTATTATTTCTCGCCCCCGCAACTGGTGTAGGGAGTCCAACACAACATAAATATTCCTAGCCTATCCATTAAGTACATGTATTTTCTACATGGATACCAAGTTTCAAGTCAATCGGATGCATGGTTCAGTAGTTATAACGGAAAATCCGTAAAAACCACTGTAGATTTATATATTAGAATAGATTGAGTATTGTAAGTCCACACTAGAATGTATTACAATGGTGTGTTATATGTATATACCAAGGCAAATCATGCTTGAAGGGTGTAAAGGCCATTATACAACCAAATTGAGACTTACTTCATGTCTCAATGCAGGTTACGTCATTTCGTCTATCAGCCAAATGCAAAACTTAATGCAATATTTATGAAATCACTTCACTGGCGCTTCATAATTATGTAGGCGATTTTAAATTAGCGATGTAAGTACAGCCACTATACTGAAATAAAGTTATGATTTCGATGCGTGATATCATTTTTTTTTTTTTTTTAATAAAAGTTTTTTTTTAATTAAACATATGCGTTTTGTTTCCTACTACAATATTTTTTCTTTGACAATAAAAAGCACTTCTGAGATTTGTCACTTGAAAATATGACATGATGGTTTTCATTTTAGAATAATTAAATTGCTTCATTTATTTTAAAATGTGGAAAAATTTAACAAGTAATAATTAAATTTTCTTCTGACTAATCCTTATCAACATAATATTTGATTCACACAGAAGAACGTACTTTTGGTAATATACACCGGCTAAATCCAGCAACATCTCCTTATAGCTCTGCGCTCCTGGTAACAACGTGGCTTGGGAAGGGGTTCTAGAAATAATATTTTCACAGCAAACACAATGAGAGAACCGGCTCTTTTGTGTTTTAAGAGCAAGAACGGGACTGCTTTGTGTTTTACGCATAATATTTGCGTACTCTGCTGTATGCTGTAGAATTTTCTGGTACAGCTACGAATTCTTTGAAAAAAGAAAAACAAAAAAAAAAAAAAATGTGTGCAATTCACACGTGGTAGAAGTGAAACCTTCCAAAATTAAAATACAATTATCCTAAACGTCTTATGTATATGTAAAATTTTGTCATTAGTAAATAATTGTAAGGTAGCGCCCTCTGTGAATTGATATTTTAATTTCACGTATAATCTTAAATTAAAATTCAATACAAGAGCTTTCATACACACGTTAGTATTAAAAAATCTCACAGATGGAGCTGTATTAAATAGTATTTTCTGTCTCATTCTTTGCTGGCTTCATCCTACACATTTTTGTATTTGTGTCTCTTACCTGTCGTTTTTTCCGTTGCATCCGGTTTGAAATCACAACGATTCTAAAGAAGTTTTCACTTCAAAAATTTGATTTTTATTGATTCAATTCACCGACCATACGAATATCCCGCCAAATGTAGGTCGTCGAATGAGCAAAACGTGCTAACACTGGATATCACCGGATATCTCGTCAGATGGGATAAAATGGTAATAAACCATTATTAGTCTATTTTGAAGTCGTCGTGGCCTAAAGGATAAGACGTCCGGTGCATTCGTGTTGAAGCGATGCACTGGTGTTCGAATCCCGCAGGCGGGTACCAATTTTTCTAATGAAATACGTACTCAACAAATGTTCACGATTGACTTCCACGATGAAGGAATAACATCGTGTAATGAAAATGAAACCCGCAAAATTATAATATGCGTAATTACTGGTGGTAGGATCTCTTCTGAGTCCGCGCGAGTGGGTGCCACCGCCCTGCCTATTTCGGCCGTGAAGTAGTAGTAATGCGTTTCGGTTTGAAGGGTACGCAGCCGTTGTAACTATACTGAGACCTTAGAACTTATATCTCAAGGTGGGTGGCGCATTTACGTCGTAGATGTTTATGGGCTCCAGTAACCACTTAACACCAGGTGGGCTATGAGCTCGTCCACAGATCTAAGCAATAAAAAAAATAACAAACGTTAATTGTAAAACGTAAACATGATAGCAAAATTCTAAATTAGACATCACTTCTAATAAGATCAATAATAAACCGCGTACAAGAAGTGCACATTTTTTTGTATAGAACTTTTATAAAATTTTTAAAATAAAAATAATAGGTAGTAGTATCGTGAGGCACTAAAGTGATTGAATGTATCGAACAAAGGGCTTAAAAATCCAATATACTCTCTCAAAAGCAACAGACAATAGTGTCATCGTCGAACTGCCAGACCGAAAACTAAAAAGCCTGAGAGTCAATTACTAACCCGATCGGAACCACGGCGAACGGAGAAATAATAACAAAGGGAAACTGGGAATATAGCTCCTGACTTGAGTGCTGTTGCTTTTGCCTTTTATTATAAGTTTTCCTCCTTACAGTTATGTAGTCCTGGTAGGTTGTTCAGAGTAAAGAACGTGTTTGGAAGTTATTTTAACATTTCATATTTATTTTTCATACTTAAAATAAATATGGTTTAGTTTTGGTAACGTGAAAATGTTAATTAATTTAGGGATTGTCCTAACTACCATTACCTTTGTCTTTCGACAAAGGCCTCCTCTAAGGATTTCCATTTGCTTCTGTCCTTTGCTGTACGTAACCATCCTGCCCCAGCTACTTGCTTCAAGTCGTCTTCCCAAGCCTACTTAAAAAAGAATAAACTTCTCAATTCGATTTTTTTATGTAAATTTGTTAACTTCAAAACTTTTCTAGATGAACTGATCTTCATGATACTTCTTTCTTGAAAGCTGGTGCTTCTCATGTCTGAATCCATTTAAATTTTATCAAGATCTCACCACAAGTTTGTGAGTTATCCTTAATAATGCATATTTAATAGACTTTGACTGCATTTATGATATTCTCATTTTATCGAACTCAATTTTCCTTAAGGTTAAAAATTTCTGTTCTTATCCTCCTATACCTACAATCACACTGAGTTAGCCATGAAATTGTTAATATCCATAGATAAAGATGATTAGGTGCTCGGTGCTCATTAGTGTACACACTATTACGAAATCCAAGCAAAGATAAAAAATAACCTAAAATAGACACATTAATCTAAATAAACTAGAGGTCCTGCAGTAGTCGAAATTCGACTATAATTAATTGGAATTGTAAGTTTTTACACTATTATGATTATATTTTATACTTCTATAATCCCAAATTTCGCCAAGACTACACTATAAAAAATATTAACTAAGACAAACAATATTTAATCTATTCTCAATTTGACAACAGACGTCAAGAACAAAAGTTTGACAATAAATAGTATGCATGCGTGTGTGCGTCAAATACGTGTGGTATGTAGTGTGTGTAATGTTTTCTTTATTGATTTAATGTATCTTTTATGCATTATTTAAAAAAAATATTAGCATTGTGCACTTCTTCTTTAGATTCTCTATAAGTGTGGAAAATTTCTTACTCCTTCGTCCGCCCAATTTTCGTAAAAAGGGATACAAAGTTTTTGCTTCACGTATTAATATCTAAATAAATAAAAACGTTTGTTAATTTAGTACTGTCTATCATAAATCAGATACACGAGTGCCAATATACATACATTAATTTATGAATACCTAGTACATGCTATATACGTTGAGGACAATGGTGTGAAAAGATAGCTCCTCACGCCGAAGCGTAAAAGCTTTTTTGTTGTAGGCACACGAAATAAGCTCACATTATACGAGAATTTTATTCCAGTGCCTTCTATGAATATGTAATGGACGAAGTTTGTATGAAGAAAACCTTCGTTACTTTATACTAAGGCTCTGTATTTTTAGAATGTTCAATTTTGAGCTTTATTTCGAAAAGATTTATATTTAAATTGATTTAATTCTCTTTTTTTATAAACCTCGCATTGCATATTTCTCCTATATGTTTTTTGTAAAACGAATACATTTTTGACATAATTACGAATTCTCGAGCACGCTGTTGCTTCATTGAACTGTTCCATTTTATGTTGTCCTGGTATCTGACAGACGTTTAGATTGGTTTTTCTTTGATGGGATGTTTTTTTACACGAGTCCGTCGGATTCAGTTAAATTCGTGTCTAAATTAAATTTTGGAAAATGATTTGGACAAAGAAGGAAGTGGATGTTCGAAGTGAGAGCATCTCGCAATCTGTTTTATTTTTATTACGGTGACGTCATAATATATTGATTCGCCGTAAATAAAAATTGTGAACGGGTTCGAGTTTCGTTCTGATTTTCAATTAATACTGTTACAAGGATAACGAAAATTCTTTTGCTATTCGATTGCAAATTAAAAATATATTGTTATCTTCTCTGAGAAAAGAGATACGTCTTCGAGAGAATTTCAATTAAGACCATCACTACATAGCATAAAACAAAGTCGCTTTCTCTGTCCCCATATCTGTCTGTCCCTATGTATGCTTAAATCTTTAAAACTACGCAACGGATTTTGATGCGGTTTTTTTAATAGATAGAATGATTGAAGAGGAAGGTTTATATGTATAATAACATCCATTAAACAGTGGAGAAATTAATAATAAATTACATTTTCCGAAGCGAAGCGAGGGCGAGTCGCTAGTTTGATACTAAAGCAAATGCTAAGAAGAATTGTAGCAATGTACTACAGCTTTCAGATATTTCCCTTTACACTTTTTGTTATTTTTGTTGTTATATTTGGTCCTAAAACAATTGAAATTAATAAAGTTAGTAGTATTACAGGCATCTTTAACAATTGAATTCAGTTTTTATCCGTTCCCAAAAGACTTGAGCAACAAATTTGAAGATTGCAAGTGAACTTTTATGAAGTCTATTGTTATTTCAACATATGTACATATATTGAATATTTGCATCCATTTTAACATCATCAATGCGAAACTAAATTTCTTTGATTGTTCTACTTTCACTTAGGTATACCTACAGTATCGATCATCATATAAATTTGCATTTATTTATTTATTTTGATTGCCCTTGTAGGCAGATGAGCATACGGCCCACCTGATGGTAAGTGGTTACCGTCGCCCATGGACTTCAGCAATGCCAGGGGCAGAGCCAAGCCGCTGCCTACCGTTAAGTACTCTTCAGAAGCCTCATTTGAAGTGGAACATGTCATAGCGCTCGGGAAACACCGTGGACAAGCCGTACAAAAGCCGGATGGTACGTGGCAAAAAAGACCTCTGGAAACCCGCTGTGAACATAGCGGCTCCAGGTAGTATGGATGAACTCTACTCCGGTGACGGGCGGTGCAATGGTAAAAACGAGATGATGGAATCATGTCAAACAATTGCTCAGATTTAAGTTGACAACGTTATGGGAAACCTTTTTTCTTTTTTTCTCACAGCCCACCTGGTGTTAAGTGGTTACTGGAGCCCATAGACATTTACAACGTAAACGCGCCACCCACATTGAGATATAAGTTCTAAGGTGTCAAATATAGTTACCCACCCACCCTTCAAACCGAAACGTATTATTGCCTCACGGCAGAAATAGGCGGGGTGATGGTACCTACCCTAAGCTCAAGAGTAGCCTCTTCGCGAGCCTATCCACCGATGGATAGAATCGCGACCCGCTAAAAAGATCGTGAGATATTGAACGGATCAACATTAAAACAAACCATAAATAAATGCTGACAGAATATAAACATACAGTTCGTTGAACAATTGATACTACTTAAGACAATTAATCTATAGACGCCATTATTATAATGCCATTAGCTAATGATTTGATACAGGTACCTAATGATTAAATAAAATCATTGTAAGCTTTGTAGATTACGGCTAAAACTGCTAACCAGTACAAAGAAGCTCGAAGAAACTTTTAAAGCTCCGAAAAAATTTCCATATTTTAATTCAATTAAAATAATTTTACGATCCAGCCTTAAAGTCTAAAGTGCTTTCAATTGTAAGCTTTCTTTCAAATCCATTTAGGATTTGGTGGCTTCGTCGGGTGATTTTAAAACATGGGAATGCGAATGTGAGTGAGGTTTTAAAATGATCACCTTTAAATTAAAATGTTAATGATCTTGATATATTTGAGAATAATTTGCAAATTAGTTAAACATATTCTCAAATAATTAATATTGTCCAGTTAATGATACATTAGATCTAATTTAATCAGATAGTAACTTACATATGTGTGTGAGTGTGTGTGCGTGCGGTTGTGTGTGTGTGTGAGTGTTTGTGTGTGTGTGTGAGCGTATACATGGTATTTAGGCATCTGTTCAGTTGTAAATTTTTTTCTGTATGCACCTGTTTTGAATTGTAATCCAGATTGTTATGTTAAACATAACATTTAAAACTTATAATTTCTATGGTTGTAATTTGTTTTGTGCATCAATAAAAAGAAAAAAGAAAAAAAATTAAAATAATGCACTTTAAAACCTAATTTTTTTTAAAAATACGAGCGAACATCATGTAGATTTTGAAACGCTAGAGCCAAAAGTCATTCGTATCAACTTTCTTGTTTGAATTTTTCAAACATAATTGATTATATTTTATCAGATTTAGCAGATTTATTAAGTACATTTTTTTTTAACAATTATTTTAAATTGCGTTACATTTTCGCGGTTATTTACATTCTTCACACTATTAGTTAGCGAGTTCTCATCACAAACCGCTGAGGTTTTTTTTTTCACTACCTATGCTGATAGCCTTGAGAGGCTATTTCAGCTTCACCCTAACGTGTGTAGGTGAGCTCACGGGGCTCAAACCGAAGTGTTGCTAACACTGACCCTAGCAGGAGTAGTGTTTCGCAGAATCTACCACCGGATCGGAAACGCGACCCACTGAGAAGATCCGGCGAGAAACTCAGTGGGCTGTGTCTATGGATTAATTCGCTCGTCGAGCCCTTCGTCGCGAGCGACGGGTTCGACGAGGACGGTGACCGGTGCTTGTGGCGCCTAAAAGCACCGTTATTGGATCGGGAGGATCCGTAATGACGCGCTTTGGGCGACGTCGACTGTTTACCATTCGGTCTACAGGATCGGGTATGTAGTTTCCAGCGGCCACGACAAGAGGTTTCTCATGTCGTGGCGCCTTCTCGAAATGGCGCAACCGCTGAGGACTGCGGGTGGGATGTTAGGAGCAGACAAATCATTCCCGCACCTATCTAGTCCGTTTTGGGGATACAAGTATAACTAGATGTCTCGCCTCGACAATTTAAACTCACGGTGTCAACAGTTTTTTCCGAACATATAGCTTTCTACTAAATCTAGTAGTGGATTCAATTCAGTAAATGTCATTATGAAGGCTTTAGGTTGAAGACAGCGCTGAAATATCGGGATCTCATAAAACTTGAATACCATCTTCAGAAGCCGGTTAATTAATAGTGTATCTATACCGATATATAAATCTACAGTGGTTTTTACGGATGTTCCGTTATAACTACAGAACCGTGCATTCGATTGACTTGAAACTTGGTATCCATGTAGAAAATACATGTACTTAATGGATAGGCTAATATTTATATGAGTGTTGGACTCTCTACACCAGTTGCGGGGGCGTTAATGATGAGAATCTTTGTGGGGGTGAGAAATAATAATGTTAATTTTAAATGCCCAGCGAAGCGGACGGTACAGCTAGTAGTAAATAATAGTAGTAAACGCAGAACTGAAGCGGAGAAAAGGGAAAAAAACATAAAAAGCACTTAGTTCTTATATAAAATATTTTTGCAGTATATCAGTACGGACTCCAATCAAAGAACTTGATTTATTAACAAAAACTAATAAACAAGTAAACATTAGTACAAGAAATTCTTTCTTTCCTTCTCATATCGTTGCTACTCATATCTGTTCATAAAATATTTATAACTACTGATACCAAACGCCCCACGCTTTTTTTACAATAAAATCTTTTTTTTTTCTTATACTATTTTTAATTCAAATCTATTAAAATTTATTTTCTATTTTTTAGTTGGATTTTCTATAAAAGCGTATTTTGCTAGTTTTTTTAAACTATTATTTATTTTTCTTTTTTTAGTTTAATTTCAATTTTTTCCATATTTTTTTAAAATTTTTTTTAGAATCGAATTGTCATTGTTGTCATACTTAATAAGTATACTAAATTTCACGTTAATCCGACGATTTGAAGGAGGTCAAAATCATGATCAAAGATTCCGTTACAAACATACATACGTCTGAAGCTAATAAAAGCGTATTAAAAAGAGATATCTTGGGAGAAGCATTTAGACATAATTAAAATTAGTTTAACGATACGATTAGTCTGAAACTAGCACCGTCAGAACCGTATTGGTCGAACTCGGCAGTCCGAAGTGGTGCCTAACCTATAGACACATCCCGCTGAGTTTCTCGCCGGATCTTCTCAGTGGGTCGCGTTTCCGATCCGGTGGTAGATTCATTCGCGAAAGAGCTGCTCTAAGTTGTTAGGCCTCTTTTAGAGGGGCCACCAGTAATCCTTCCTTCATAAAAAAATTAACAATATAGCACGGTCGGATCTTCGTGATCATGAGAGCTGTTAATAATAGCGCGATATCAAAGTGAAAATGTAATTTGAAAATCTTGTCTACAATTCGGAAAAACCCAAGTAAAAAATAAGTAATTATCGTTTAAAAAATAAATTGTCTGCTCTCCACCGACCCGGGCAACATAAGACAAAGGAGTTCAAATAACCGTCGCAATGAAGTAACATTGCAATGCCAAGAGGCTTAACAATAACTATGGCAATTAACGTTCTATTGTAGGCTTCTTGTACGACCACGTCTTGGATGCATTCCAAGTTGAAGGAAATACAGCAGTTACGTAGAAACATGACAGTTATAGGCCACTAATCGACTCTGCTAAATGAAGAAGTCATTTAGGTTACTTAACTTTACTACTTACGTGACGTTATTTTGGGTCTATAATATTTAGCGCATAATATATTTCGTTTGCAACTATTTTCTGCCTTCCTCTGCTGTTATTATCGCGAATATGCGAAAGCCGTTTCGAAACGACTTGCGCACCACCTTATTACTGGTGGTAGGACGTCTCCGCACAGGTAGGTACCACCGCCCTGCCTATTTCTGCCCTGAAGCAGTAACGCGGTTCGGTTTGAAGGGTGAGACAGTCATTCTAACTATACTGAGACCTTGGGACTCATATCTGAAGGTGAGTGGCGGCACCTACGTTGCAGATGTCTATAGGTTCCGGTAACCATTTAACACCGAGTGGGATTTGAGCTCGGCCACTCATCTATGTAATAAAAAAATATGGTGCTGGTCATGGTACTATGACAGAAAGCTTCCGCAGCAAAGCAAGATGAAGGAAGTCGTGTCAGCGCATAGAGCACAGACAAATAAGGCCACAAAATGACATCTCCTTCGACCCGTGTCCACCCAATGCTGAGTGTAGGTCTCTTCGTATGCACCCCATTCTCTGCAGTCTCTTGCCTTTCTCATCCAGTCTCTACAAACCACTTTGACCAGGTTATCGGTCCACCTCTTGGCTGTCTGCCCACGCTACGACGTCCAGTAAAAGGTCTCCACTCCAGTACTTTTATGCCCCACCGGTTGTCAGTGCGATGGCATATGTGGCCGGCCCACTTCCACTTTTTCTGACCAATCACTTTGGCTATGTCAGTCAAACCAGTTCTTCAGCGGATTTCGGTATTGCGCACTCTATCCCATAGAGAAACGCCTAACATAGCCATGGCTTTTTGCGATACTTACATTTTGTATTGTATTTTGTATGTAAAAATCAATGTATGTTCCCTGAAGACTCCCGATTTCGATGAAATTTTCAATGGATCTTGAGATTGGCTTAGCGATTGGAGCAAACAGGCTCTCGAGTGGAGACCGTGCAGCGTAAGGGTAACGTATGTCGTCCCCCGGACTGGCTGGTGCGATGACCTACAAACGGTGGCCGGCAAGTAGTGGATGAGGAGACCCGAAGACCGCGCTCTGTTGTATGGATTAGGAGAGGCCTATGTCCAGCAGCGGATGACTATAGGCTGATGATGATGTGGTCCTGTTTGTTCATTAGCCGCCGGACCAAAGTCAAACCGTCAATTGTCCAGCAAAGACGGTGCGATTGACTATTAAGTACAACTATTGACGACCTCTGCTATAATACAATTGAGATTTAGACCTCGTCTATCTATTTATTTTATTGCCCTTGTAAGCAGACGAGCGTACGAACCAGCTGATGGTGAGTTGTTATCGTCACTCATGGACGTCAGCAAGGCCAGGGATAGAACCAAACCGCTACCTACCGTTAAGTACTCTCCACAAGCCTCGTTTGAAGAAGGACATGTCATAGCGCTCAGGAAACACCGCATTATGATGTCATTGGCTCGGCCACTCATAAAGTACAATCAATAAATAAGCAGAACGGAGTTCGGCGTTATTTGAAATCTTGTAACCCTACTTACACATATCCTTCTTGGCTTCGGGAGAATATTATATCTCATAAAGTTTTAAATGTGCACTCAGAACTAAATGCTCGGCTGTGTGCTTAAGCCATTATAGAGAAGTTTCCCAACAACCCCCGCCCGGAACCGGATATTGCACTCGGAGTTTGAAATCCGGTTCCGTTGTGAATCGTTGCATGGATAGGTAGTTCAGCGAAGATGAATGTTTTGTCGGAAGCTAATCCTTCATCTTAGACTGCACGCGAAGTTTCAGTCTTAAATAGTTTTTATAATGAAAACGGCACTTTTTGTCCAATAATTATTGGTTGTGTAAAATGATTTTAGATCCTCTTCAGGCTGGAACCATCTGCATTTCTAAGTTCTTATATTTAGTGGGTCGTTAATGGTAGGATTGAATTGAAGATCATCAGTTTAAAAAAAAAAAAAGACTTGCCCATAAATTCAGAATGGCAATGTTTTATTTATTTATTGGGTTTCACAAAACTGGACACAAATCGAAACATATTAACATTCAACTTGAATAGAAAAAACGATTAAAATACTCAATTTACCTTTAGGGGTGTGATTGATATTTTTTGTTGCTTGATTTGTTATTACTCCACAATGCAGACGTTTTAATCATAAACAGATTCAGATAATGTTGAAGTCGGCATGTAAGCATTTTTTTGTTTATTATAATAGGTACCTTGTAGAAACACGAAATAGTTTAGAGCACAATAATTTATTTGACTATGACTCTATTTGTCTATGACTACAATATTCTTGTTGGCCTTAATTCTTTTTTTAAATTAGGTTACGTTATGGCATTTTTGAAAGTGCACAAAAAGTGGGAAAATGAAACAAAGTCGATGGACGTATGGGATGTTCCAAAAATTCCACTGAAAAAGTCTCAATAACTAACCACCATTTTACTGTGATTATATTTCATCCCATATCATCTCATCTCATTTAAGTTCATATCATTTGATTAATGTTTTAAATTAGTAAACTTCATTTTATTTCCCTTCATATTAATATTTTTCGTTAAAAAAAATTATAAAAGATTAGGCTGTATGGTATGATGCCTTTGCCTTTCCATTTGGAAAAATAGAACTACTACCTAAAGGATAAGAGAGCACAGATCGTTTCCCCATAGCCGATCCTGTGGACCGAATGGTAAACAGCCGACGTCGTCCAAAGCACGTCATTACGGGTCCTTCCGAACCATTAACGGTGCTCCATTAAGGTACCACAAGCACCGGTCACCGTCCTCGCCGAACCTGTCGCTTGCGACAGGCTCGACGAGTGAATTAACCTATAGGCACAGCCCACTGAGTTTCTCGCCGGATCTTCTCAGTGGGTCGCGTTTCCGATCCGGTGGTAGATTCTGCGAATCACTGCTCTTGCTAGGGCCAGTGTTAGTAACATATCCGGTTTGAGCCCCGTGAGCTCACCTACACGTCAATGAGAAGCTGAAATAAGCTCTCAAGGCTATCAGCATAAGTAGAAAAAAAAGTCGTTTCCCCGAACAATAGTAAACCTTGCATGTGCACTAATATTGTATGTTTTCAGAGTTATTTGCGTTTAGTTTACGTCGGTAAAGAGACGTTAGCTTACCATTATGCCCCTACGACTAATAGCAACATTGTGTCGTCCTGGATGCTTTTCAACGATTCAAAATAAAAGTTTTCAAAAAAAATTATGAGACTAATCTAAATTACTTACTTAAAATACTTAATCTAAATTAAGAAACAATAATAGGTATTTAAAACTCTTCGTCGTATTCGACGAGAACGTTGATCGGGGCTTGGAGAAACTAAAACTTTAGATTACACTGCAGACTCGACTTGCAGATTTTGCATTGAAATATTAGAAAATATCGAACCGTCGAATGTGTCAAGCAACTTTATTCCCAACTCCAAAGATATTAGAATTATTAGATGAAGAAAAGAGTCTTTTAGAAACGACAAACGGAAGATGTTGCATTGAACTGGTCATCATACTGGACTGATCATTCGAAGGTGGTTTTTCGGAATGTGCACATATGTACACATGCAAACTTATCTTGAGAATATTTTATGGTATCTATCTTTATATATATTTCTTCTGTACGTGTGTTTGTCACTGAACTACTCTTCTTAAACGGCTGGACCGATTTTAATGCTTTTTTTTGCATGCGTTTGGGTGGCGCCCTGGATGGTTTAGATTCACAAATCATCCCGGCAGATGACGCTGCAGTCGCTATCTAGGTTATTTATCTATACTGCAACTAAGCGGCTGGATCGACTTGAATGAATTTTTGCAGGACAACGTCTGTCGGGTCCGCTATGTTTTTTATATTTCATTTTACATCTTATCGATTTTATTTCATTCTATTTTTTTAAACTGGCATTCTATTTTGTAGCTTCGGACAACATTTCTATAATGTATCCAAGATTACGTCCTCATTTCAAAACGGGTGGCGCTATTACGTCATGATCTCATCTATCCTCCGATAGTTACTTGGCACCGGACGGGCTGTGGGCACGTCTCCACAAAACCTTCGCGTTAAAGATTACTAAAACTGCGCACGAAATAATTGTTTGTCCGAGCGTTATCCATTTATCACAGGCCAAAGAACAAATGATGCTGTTAATCCATTTATCTTGTCGATTGCTTCGCGATCCAACAATGTTTATGTTGATGATTGATATATTACGGTTCGACTCGATGATTAATGCCATTGAATCAATGATACTGATGAATAAAGTTACTACTATTTTGAAAGATTAAGGTTGCCTGTCCACTGGAGCGGAACGAGGCAGCGGAGAGAGAGTAGACAGAGAGAGAGTATTCTTTATTGTACACCAAAAAACAAATAAACAGTGCGATAAATTAAATACAAAAAAAATACAATTGGCAGTCTTATCGCTAAGAGCGATCTCTTCCAGACAACCATCAGGTTCAGGCGGAGCGGAGAAACGAAGAAATATTAACCAATAAGATTGCACAAAATCATTTTACAATCTTATGATTTTGTGCAATCTTATTGGTTAATATAAATTACTGGTGGTAGGACACTCTTGTGAGTCCGCGCGGGTAGGTACCACCACCTAGGCACCACCACCCTGCCTATTTCTGTCGTGAAGCAGCAATGCGTTTCGGTTTGAAGGGTGGGGCAGCCGCTCTAACTATACTGAGACCTTAGAGCTTATGTCTCAAGGTGGGTGGCGCATTTACGTCGTAGATGTCTATGGGCTCCAGTAACCAATTAACACCAGGTGGGCTGTGAGCTCGTCCATCCATCTAAGCAATAAAAAAACATCTCCTTTTCTCCGCTCCGCTGCCTCGCTCTGCTCCGGTGGACAGGGACCCTAAAGCGAAGTTCATAAAGAATCTAGTCTGCCCGAGTTGTGATGGTTAGTCCGATTCAGAATGTTCTAGACGCGAAAATAATAGGCCCGGAAATATATATGGATACTTTTGAATTGTTAATTCGACTCCTAACTCAACCGTCTGCTGGCAGTGCAGGACTGTATATTATTAATGACTGAGTCACACCCGGTGCCTAGTGGAAGACTTGTGCACACCGATAGCTTTTCTGTTTATTAACGCAGAGTTTTTGATATTTAAAAAATTGTCAGAACGTTTGTACTTTTGATTATTTTTTTAAGGGATTTTATGACCTGGTAACTAAAACCTTTAGGTCATGTCTTATTTAATTTATATTGTTATTTATATAAAAATTACAATATGGAGTGAAATTAAAATGATTAATTTGAGACATTAATCAACTGGGATGAAATTACATGAAATGAGATGAGATGATATGGGATGAAATATAATCTCAGTAAAATGGTGATCATTTACTAAGATTTTTTCAATGGACTGTTTGGAGGATCCCGAGAAGCTACGTCCAGCGGCTGTGTTTCATTTTCCCACATTTGTGCACTTTCACAGATATTAAACAGTTAATAAACCACCATTATTACATATTTAAACCTGAAGAAACACTAAATAGACAAAATAAAACAAATCACACAACTTCACTCCTCGCGTTCCCGCCGAAAAGTCCTTGTACTTTTGAAACAATAACTGTCAATTCTTAAAAATCGGGTTCAAATTGTAATCGATGTAATCATGTTTTTATATGTTGTGGTTGTATGCGGTGCTTCGGGGATTGCGTGTCCTAATCTTTCTATCTTAGCTTCCAGTTTCCACGTTGATACACAGTAGATAATTCTAACTCGAAAACGTTGAGCGTAGTACGTCGTTTTTGAGCAATCTCCTCAAATGACTAAGTCAATAAGAAACCTCGATTTTAATGAGGTCACACACTCTGAGACATAAAGCCAAGTATTAGGTGTGTTGGAAAAATGGTTACCCTACTCTATTAAGAAAAATGCCTAATAGATCCTGTCCTAGTAAAACTGGAAATGACGATGGGCTACCAGGAATCCTTCCTTTCTAAAAAAAAGAAAAAAAAAGCGCGTGCGTACAAACTAAACATGTCAGAATTGACATATTATAATATTTATAAATTTAACTCACTATTTACACACTGTATACATACATAATAATGATTAGGTATATTTACCTAAGTTACGCTGATTATTACGATATTTATTAATAAAAAAGATCTGCGCTGACCTTTTTTATGTTTGAGAGATTATTGTTGGCCCGGAGGCCTTTCCAGTTTTACCAGGGCAGATGTGCGAGCAAGGACTCAGCCAGGAGGGGTAGAATTTTGCCAACAGCTACCCGAGTGCCTCCAAAGGAGACCTAACAACTCAAGAGTAGCTGTTTCGCGAATGAATCTACTACTGGATCGGAATCGCGACCTGCTAAGAAGATCCGGCGAGGAACTCAGCGGGCTGATGTTTAGGTGAGGTTGCATGTCGAACTCTTTGCCGAGTTGGATGAGTACAGTTACCGGGGTCCTTGCTCCTAGTGTTAGAGCTAAAGGTGTCTAATGCAAAGGTTATTGGACCTGATGGATCCGTCAGGACGTGCGGAGGCCTGCGTAGTAAGCTACACAACAGTACAAGTAGTACAAGACGTTATGCGACAGAATTACCATCTAAAGTTCTATAATATATTATAGTTAGTCTATATTATAGTTTTTAACTATAATACTAAACAAATATATCAACCAATAGCGTGTATTTATCCTCGATCTCCCTTTCTCTCTCGCTCTCTCTCCCCCCTCTCGCTCCATGGCACTGTGCGTGAGGCGACGTTCGCTCTATCTCACTCTCTCTCAATGGGTTTCGATCGCTCTCTCCCTCTTCATGGACAAAAACGTCTCACATTCTCGTTTCACTAATATTACTATTATCATTGCGTTTCATCCGTAAAACCCTCATGCGCGCAAAGAAGCTTCACTTCGAAAAGCATGATAGATAACATGTCGGTACAAGATCCTGAACGCGTTTCCAAACAAATTATCATCCCGTGAGTACGTTCCAGACAGTATTCATGAAACGTACGGTTTCCCTGAGCGCGGAGCTTCCGACAACGTATAAATAACGCTTCTCATGAAGGAGTTTCAACCATAAATCCGTCAGCAATTGGGACTATATTCGCTTCGTCCGTTTTCAAATGTTAATAAGCCTTGTTTCATTGTCTATTTAATAATGCATCAATCGGCTTTATACCTTCATTAAATTCTGAAGTTTTAGTATGAAGCTATACAATAAAACAGAGAATAGTTCTAGAAAACGATGTAGTATTATTGTTTTCTTGATGTCGCAATATAACAGACGCGTGGTTACGATCTTACACGAGAGGGTAATATTGAATGAGTGCGGTTATTGACCCCTAAGTTTGATACGTGTTCGTTGCTGTCTCGTAAAATACGAAACTACTAAAATAGATGGAAAAGTCTTCTCATGTCTTTGACCTGCACGATGATGCTACTCACAAACAGAAGAGTATTGAAACTTATAAGAACACTAGCCGTACTCGCCCGCTTCGCTGGGCATTTAAAATTAACATTCTTATTTATTGTCATTGCTATTAGGGAGTCAAACACTCATAAAAATATTAGCCTATCCATTAAGTACATGTATTTTCTACATGGATACCAAGTTTCAAGTCAATCGGATGCATGGTTCAGTAGTTATAACGGAACATCAGTAAAAACCACCGTAGATTGATATATTAGTATAGATACGCCTAGAATTTGATATCATCTCGTCTTAATGTTGCTTTGACGACATAATGTTTAGTTTAAAAAAAATCTATAATAAAATAGATGCAAATCTTGAAAGCATCTAAAGGTGTACCCAGTCATGTGCCCAGTCTGTGTGTTGTCGGGGCGAATAAGCGGCTTAATGTCTCTTCTGAGGATAATCTGACTATCTGCAGCGAACGCTATTACTTGTGACCATACCCCAAGTCATGAGCTATGAGCGGGCATTTATTCGACCATAACATTATCGGCTTTTGAAGGCACAAACGCTTTTAGTTAACAACTAAAGTTTTTTTGGGACAATGCGGAGGGGTACCCTAACCGGGAAACACGTCCGTAACGTTAGATTTTTATTAGTAATGCACACAGTGTACGACTTCACTTTGTAATAACGTACAAAAAATAACATATTTTTTTATCATTCATTGACCACGATCTCAGAGCGGCACTAACTCTTATGCAAACAACCGTGAATGAAGTGTACCACAATAAGTTCGCACGTTACCGAATGACCGTGGGTTGTTGCGAAACCTCCAGTTTTATTTTCTTTATACCTCGAATAGAACTTAAAATTAATATTTTTATAATAAGGAACTTTGTTCCTATTCGGTATCCCACGACACCACACATCTTTGTCTTTAATTGTTAGTATGCGTAGTTCAGCTTACGGTCCACCTGGTGTTGTGGTTTTTGGAACCCATAAAGATCACATGATGCCCTACCGCCGGTAAGAATTATCTGCGTACGGTCGACCTACAATAGTACCACTCCGTAACATCCCGTGGGAGTCGTAAATCGGCTCAGAGATTCACCGGGGCATGGGCAGTTGTGTTTTCTGAGTAATATACCAACATGCTACAATACATTTAACGGCCGCCTGGTGTAGTGCTAAGTGACATGGTCACTACACAAGGGGGTCGCGGCTTCGAATCCCGCCAAGGGAAGATATTTGTATGATAAATATAAATGTCTTTTCCAGGGTTATGGATGTATATTAAATATATGTGTGTGTATAATAAAAATCTTACATTTATTTCCGTTATCTGGTACCTGTAACACAAGTTCGTTGCGAACTTCTCACGGGACCAGTTAACGCGGTCTGATTGTTAGTAAACATTTATTATTTATTTATTTAATCATTAATCGGGATTTAGTAGCAGAAGGGCATTTTCTTAATACCACCTTACCAATTTCTACGGCGAAAAAGACACACGTAACAATTTGAAAGGTAGTTTGACCGTATTGAGTCTTCAACCTCATGTCTCAAGGCGGTTGAGAGCATACACCGCTTCTGTAAGCACTTTATACCGTCCTACGATGACTATAAAAGGAAAGTACTATATTATGACAGTGACTTCATTGTAGAATAACATAATCAGACTCAGTTCTGTCTGAAAGCTCCGAAGGGCGCTAGGAGAATGATGTAGGTAGGATTAACACGTTGCCTGAAATACCATTTAAGACGTACCCTTCTTAGGGCAAACAGAATAAGATATTGTTTGTATAGGATCATGTATTTATCGAAACGATCCACACCTCATTGTCTTGTGTTCTGGTTGTTTTAGTTCAGACGTAGCGTCCAATTGATGAGGTACGAGCGATTTATTATATACTAGCGACCCGCCCTCGCTTCGCTTCGGAAACTGTAATTTATTATTGATTTCTCCACAATTTAATGGATGTTATTATACATATAAACCTTTCTCTTCAATCAATCTATCTATTAAAAAAAACCGCATCAAAATCCGTTGCGTAGTTTTAAAGATTTAAGCATACATAGGTACAGACAGATATAGGGACAGAGAAAGCGACTTTGTTTTATACTATGTAGGATATCCTTTTATCACAGTAAATTTCATTGACACTGGTGGTATGACGTCTTGTGAGTCGGCACGGGTAGGTAACATCACCCTGTCTATTTCTACCGTGAAACAGTAATGGGTTTTGGTTTAAAGGATGTGGCAGCCGTAAGTATACTGAGACTTTAGAACTTATATCTTAAGGTGAGTGGCAGCATTTACGTTGTAAATGTCTATGGGCTCCGGTACCCATTTAACCTCAGGTGGACGGTGAGCTCAGCCACCTATCTATGCAATAAATAAAAAAAACACATTGAACATATCGTACTATGACGAAATGCAAATTTTTAAACGAGATATTTAATAATTCGTTGTTTTTTTTCCAACTTTATCGCTGGTAGCCTAAGGGGCTATTCAAACTACGGTCGGGCAGGTAGGTGAGATCACGGGCTCAACCTGAGTGAATTTGCTAACATTAGCCCTAGCAAGAGACTGCTTCGCTGAATCTATCATAAAAACGGAATCGCATTAATATTAATTGTATAACCCAACCCTATAAGGTTTTGTACATCTGTTTATGGAGACATCCAAAATCCGAAAGAACATATTTATTTCTATTAAATATTCTATGTTCTATGTTTATTATATTCAATCTTTCGTGTATGCAAATCGCCATACAAGTCGTTGGTGAACATCTGTTAAGGATGCATAATTTTTGAGATAACAATGTCTGCCTGCGGTATTTGAATACTGGCATAGTCGCATCGCTGATACAAGCACACTCCCACCTGTCCTGGTGAAACTGGAAAGACCTCCGGGCCACCAGTAATCCTTCGATCCTAAAAAAAAAGCTTACTGGGCATCTCATAGATTAAGCCACGACCAATTCAGCGAAACAAATCAAACTCAATGCACAAAGAGAATACATAATGGTTTTACCGAATTGAGTATTCCCGCTCTATGTTTTAACTTGTACCACACCGAAAGCCCTTAGGGAATCGTACTTACATCTGAAAAGCTTAACGGAATCACGGACGAGACTCTACATTATGGCTTAATATAGAGCACAACACAGACTATCAAGATTTACCGACTCTGTCTCAAGTTAAAAGCATTTGATTTTCAAAGGAAGGTAGACATGCTGACAGCTCATCTAGTTATAAGCAAAGCTCATAAGCACTGCTTATTCCTAATAAGATTTACTTTGAGAACGCACGGCTGGTAACAGCATCCTGACTATTTCCATTTTGAAGAGTGGGTCAATAATTATACAATACAATTATGACTTAAAACTCATATCTCTTGGTTGATGATGTCTATAGGCTTAATACATAGAACCAGGTCGGCCACATCTCTGCGGTTACAACATCGAAGATAATTTCAGCAGTCAGCTTTTTATGTCTACGGATAAGTGTAGTAATCTCATACCTTTAAACGAGCAATTCTTGTATATATATATAATCTGAATCTCGGAAACGGCTCCAACGATTTTCATAAAATTTAGTATACAGGGGATTTCGGGGGCGATAAATCGATCTACCTACGATTTATTTTCAGAAAATGTTGTTTTATTCGTGTTTTCAATAATCAACTCTTCCCGACATCTATTGGCGAATAATAATACTATTGTTCTTAATTGAGGGCAACCAATCGCTTTAAAGACACAACAAGATGGCGTTATAAAAAAAAAAAGGAGCAAAGCTCGGTCATCATCTAGTAAATCTAATAAAAGCTAGTTCGATTTCTACGAAAAGCTTCCCTCGTTCTAAAACTTTAACATTACGAAGCTCGTCGACTCGGTAAACAAATGCTATCCGATTCGATCCCGGGAGAATCAACATGGCGCATTCACCTCGCGGCTGGCACAGGCACACGGGGGCTGCACACGGTATAAAGTCTGTCTGTGAATAACGAATTGCCTGCAAAACTATTTAACTTGGAATCTAATTATTTGGAACTAGCGGCCCGCTCCGGCTCCGCTCGGGTCTTAAAATTTCAACGACGTTGTTTTATTTTTTTTAAATAAAAGAACACTTTGTTACTGGTGGTAGGACATCTTGTGAGTCCGCGCGGGTAGGTACCACCACCCTGCCTATTTCTGCCGTGAAGCAGTATTGCGTTTCGGTTTGAAGGGTGGGGCAGCCGTTGTAACTATACTGAGATCTTAGAACTTATATCTCAAGGTGGGTGGCGCATTTACGTTGTAGATGTCCATGGGCTCCAGTAACCACTTTACACCAGGTGGGCTGTGAGCTCGTCCACCCATCTAAGCAATAAATAAATAAATAAATAAATAAAAACACTTATTGCGGCATAACTATAATAGTTAGATATATGCTGTCACAACGTTTTTTTGTAAATAATAATGTATTCTACAAAGTCGTACATTATTTTATTCTATCATCAATAGTTTTCGCAGGGCATGCGATGTAAAGAATATTTTAGGTAATATTTTTACACCTTGGGTTACATTATTGGAGTTTTAGTAAGGATCCCTAATTTTTTCAAAAAAGATTATAGCCTATGTAACTCTGGAATGGTGTAGCTTCCACACAGTGAAAGAATTTTTCAAATCGGTTCAGTAGTTTCGGAGCCTATTCAATAAAAACAAACAAACAAATCTTTCCTCTTTATAATATTAGTATAGATTTGGAATGATCCCGGTATTTCCAATTTACCATCACACCACCCGCAACCGGAGCAGAGTTTGCAAACTAAACTAACACTATATTCAATTATCATTTACTACTCTATCAGGAAAATTATAGCAATATTTTTTACATAAAATAAGAATAACGCGCGCGAAAATACCCAAAATGGCTGCCGTAACAATATTGCCTGAACGCGGATTTCGGAGCGCCATAGGCCGAATTTCTTTCCGCATATTTGAGGTTGATGTTCCGGCGTACCGCTTTTGACCTGGTAGAATTATTAATTTTAACTGGCCTCGGTTATTTTACGTGTTTTCGCCGTGTCGAAATCTTGTCTCTAAGTTATGGATGAACGAATTGTATTAGCCCATTCAAAAACTAGTTATACATAATAAGGTTTTGTGTAAAAAGGTCTTATAGTTTCTGTAAATAGGTGTTCTGAGGGTACTCTTAAAACCAAAAATAATTATTGGAGACTTTTTGGCGGGAACGCGAGGAGTGAAGTTGTGTGATTTGTTTTATTTTGTCTATTTCGTGTTTCTCCGGGTTTAAATGTGTAAATAACGGTGGTTTATTAACTGTTTAATATCTGTGAAAGTGCACAAATGTGGGAAAATGAAATAAAGCCGCTGGACGTAACTTCTCGGGATCCTCCAAAAAGTCCACTGAAAAAATCTTAGTAAATGACCACCATTTTACTGAGATTATACTTCATCCCGTATCATCTTATTTAATTTCATCCCAGTTGATTAATGTCTCAAATTAATCATCTTCATTTCATTTCACCCCATAATATCATTTTTCATAAAAATATGAATGTAAATTAAAATAAGGCATGACTTAAAGGTCTCAGTTACCAGGCCATAAAAACCCTTAAAAAAAAAAACATGTGTGCAATTCACACGTGGTAGAAGTGAAACCTTCCAAAATTAAAATACAATTATCCTAAACGTCTTAAGTATATGTAAAATTTTGTCATTAGTAAATAATTGTAAGGTAGCGCCCTCTGTGAATTGATATTTTAATTTCACGTATAATCCTAAATTAAAATTCACTACAAAAGCTTTCATACACACGTTAGTATTAAAAANCTTAAGTATATGTAAAATTTTGTCATTAGTAAATAATTGTAAGGTAGCGCCCTCTGTGAATTGATATTTTAATTTCACGTATAATCCTAAATTAAAATTCACTACAAAAGCTTTCATACACACGTTAGTATTAAAAAATCTCACAGATGGCGCTGTATTAAATAGTATGTATATTTCTGTCTCATTCTTTGCTGGCTTCATCATACACATTTTTGTATTTGTGTCTCTTACCTGTCGTTTTTTCCGTTGCATCCGGTTTGAAATCACAACGATTCTAAAGAAGTTTTCACTTCAAAATTGAAATTTTATTAGAATTTTCTTCGGCTTTCGAGAATCGTAAACATAATTATAACTATTTTTACGGTTTAATCACACTGTTTTTTAGATTATTTCTATTGCTTCGAATACTTTACCTCTTTCTTGACCACAACTAAGGCGTCTAATTTGAATATTTTACTAACTACTGTCAATTTTTCTGTAAAAGTATTTCTTGTTTTTTTTTACGTTTCGTTTCACACAGAACGAACTAATAGTATCTTCAGATTTGGCAGTTTGACTTGGATTTTCAACAGAGTATTTGTTAGCAATTTTCATCCTTGTTATTTATTTCTTTTCTTTTACGATTTTCATCATTGAAATCTATTCATATATTTAAGTAACTAATAAACTAAACTAACTTACTAACTAAAAAACTAAAGTATTTTTATCGTTTCAATTATGAACTGGACATTCGCGTTGTCATTTAAATGTATTATACAAGGAAATTTCGCAGCGATTTCAACTAAATTCATAGAGTATTGAAAAAGTTTTACGAAGTCATATTTTAAGGAGCGCACTCGCGGCGGACAATTGCATAAAACTTTGCATACAAGCTGAAGTGCTTTATGGCAGACTAAGTTTTGAATTTTAAGTTTAAGCATTATTTGAAACTTACCTTAACTTAGCACCGAACCTTTTAACAATAAAATGTCGCTCATTTCAATTAAATGAAAGTAATGTTTCAGCACTAGGTGATCTTTTAAAAAAACGCCTATATATTTCTCTAGACGGTCTCACGAGCTCTCGGGCCATGGGTCACGACAAATTCAGTAAAAAAAAACCTTCACAAATTTCCGTGACAGAATATCAATAGACAATCATACTTGGGGTTGCCACCTTTTTTTTGCAAATGAAGTACATTGATTATTATAGGTAGGAAAAAAAGAACATAGTATTAAAATAAAGTACAATTTATTTATTATTATTATTATTAAGTTTAAATAAATATTTTTTTAAATTTGCAATTGAATAAATTAAACAAGTCATTGTGACAATTAATGACAGTGACATTGTTGACATTTAAGGTTAAGTTGCGTTCAGAAATATTTTTTAAAAAACGATGAGGTGATGTGGCGTCGGCGAGTAGTGACATCGATTGAGCAATCGATTTTTTACAATAAAATCATTTTTTCTTACTCTATTTTTAATTCAAATTTATTAAAATTTATTTTCTATTTTTTAGTTGGATTTTCTATAAAAGCGTATTTTTATACGCTTTATTACACGCTTTATATTAGCTTCCCTTGTATGTATGTTTGTATGTTTGTAACTGACTCGTTTAGACGCGATTTTGACCCACTTTAAACGGCCAGATTTCATTCAAACTTTGTAAATTTATCGAGGACCGGTGACAATTATATATTAAAAAAAAATTGAAAATAAAATAAAAACAATTGAAATTCAACTAAAAAAAGTGCATGCGTACAAAGTACACATCTCAGAAGTGAAACTTTGCTTATATTTATACAAATCTAAAACTTTAGATTTCCGAGACTTAGAGGAAGGGAAAAAGGAAGATATGTTCCCGCCAAAAGTTTGTCAAATGTCAATCTCAAACCTCAGTGTTGACAGTCACATTATGTTTAGATTTCTAAATTGTAAATGACTAATATTTTGCCAATTGAATTGACTAATTTAATTTCATGCTATTTGATTAATGTTCTAAATTCTTTTCATTCCATTTCAATTCCTATTAACATTTTTCACAAAAAAATTATAAAATATTAGGCCGTATGGTATGATACATTTGCCTTTCCAGTTGAAAAAATACAACAACTACTACTACTGACATTTGACAAGTACTTAATTTCAATAGTAGTTTGATGTCACTTCCGTTGCATACCTGCGTGACGTTCTGTAAAAATTTTACCCTCATGCGCCTAAAGAAGTTTCACTTCAAAAATAAATAAAAAATAATAATATAAAAAAAACTAAAAGGGATGGGATGTCAATCCTGTTCAAAGATTCCGTTACAAACGTACATACGTCTGGAGATAATAAAAGCGTATTAAAAATGGGGTAGCCTCAAAGGCGAAACAAATTTTGAATCCAATGCATAAAATGAAGACTGCTGACAACGGGCTTCATTCGTTTTCAGTGAAAAATGGCCGCGGTGGAACACTTCCTGGTTACATACTACAATAAATACGGTCGTTTATTGCGGGCTGCGTTTGAATTTGCGCGCTTGTATTTGTTTTAAGTGTTCGTATGTTTACGTATGGACTAAGTAATAAATAAATAAATAATAAATAAATATTTACTAACAATCACGCCGCGTTAACTGGTCCCGTGATAAGTTCGTAAAGAACTTGTGTTACAGGTACCAGATAACGGATATAAATGTAAGATTTTTATTAAACACCCACATATATTTAATATACACCCATAACCCTGGAAAAGACATTTATATTTATCATACAAATATCCTCCCTTGGCGGGATTCGAACCCGCGACCCCCTTGTGTAGTGACCATGTCACTTACCACTACACCAGACGGCCGTTAAGTGGGTGCTTTAAAAGCATATTTTTTTTGTGTAACCAGAATAGGTTAAAACTATACTTATTTATGTAACAAATTTACGTTTTGGATGTCTATGGGCTCCAGTAACCACTTAACACCAGGTGGGCTGTGAGTACGCCCACCCATATAAGCAATAAAAAAAAAAAATTGGCTGTGTTTCGGTGTGAATTTTTTATTTATTGCTTATGTGAGTGGACGATCTCACGGTCCACTTTGTGTTACGTAAATGCTGCCACCTGCCTTGAGATATAAGATCTAAGGTCTTAGTATAGTTAAAACGGCTGTCTTGCCCTTCAAACTGAAACGCATTACTGCTTCACGGCAGAACTAGGCAGGGTGGTGGTATCTACCCGTACAGACTCACAAGAGGTCCTACCACCCGTAAAAGTTTAATTTTTATATAACAATTTTATATTGGTGCTAGAGCGCCTTGTGAGTCCATATGTGAGGGTACCACCAGCCCGTCTACTTACACAGCGAAGCAGTAATGCTTCTTGTATTATAAAATTAAGAGTTAGCCACTCGCGTCTCAAGGTAGACTACCGCGTTAACATTATCAATGTGTAACTGCTCCGGTAACCACTTAACGGCGTATCGGCCGTGAGTTCATCCACGTAAATAGACAATAGCAAAAAACAAACTGAATCGTATTTTTCGAATGTTGGAACGGGACTCCGTTATCAATATTTATTGGGAGTGCGCGTGTGACGTCATTAATTACGAACATTCACACTTTCGGGGGGAACGAACGTCCAACTGATTTTTCGTTTATATCGGAAATCGACTTGGATTATTTTTGGTGCTGATTTTTCCCATTTTTTTTATTGCTTATTGGGTGGACGAGCTCACAGTCCACCTGGTGTTAAATGTTTACGGGAGCCCATAGACATCTACGACATAAATGCGCCACCCACGTTGAGATGTAAGTTCTAAGGTCTCAAGTATAGTTACAGCGGCCGCCCCATCCTTAAAAACCGAAAGGCATTACTGCTTCACGGTAGAAACATGCGGGGTGCGGACTCACAAGAGGTCCTACTACCAGTAATTATACAAATTATAATTTTGCAGGTTTGATTTTTATTACACAATGTTATTCCCATTTAAATTTTACTAACATCTGAACAATCTTTTTTGAATTATCCTTAATAATGCATACTTGTCTTCAACTACATTAGCGATATACTCATTTTATTTTATAAAAAGTCGGTTTTATTTTTTTGGAAATGTTTCATCATCCTTTGCTGGTCTTCTACGCAACCAGAAAAAAAAATGAAGGCTTGCTTGACGTTCTTAATGGCCGTGTGTTAAACGAGTGTGTAGGTAGGCTTAACTGAGCAAGGGTCGCGCGTGCTCGAACATAAATTGGAGGCTGTATCTTACCGTGCCACGTGTTTGTCCTATATTATTTTTGCCGATGGTCCGAGGGTTTTATGGCCGTAATTAATGTGTTGATAGTCACGTATTCTTAAGCTAAATGTTTTCTCTTTATTGTGTTACTTATTAAAATCCGCTAAGACTATCACTAATTGTATAATTTCTGATAATTGTTCGAAAACTTTTTTTCCTACCTATGCTGATTGAGAGGCTATTTCAGCTTCGCCCAAACATGTAGGTGAGCTCGCGGGGCTCTAACCGGAGTGTTGCTAACACTGGCCCTAGCAAAAGCAGTGCTTCGCAGAATCTACCACCGGATCGGAATCGCGACCCACTGAGAAGATCTGGCGAGAAACTCAGTGGACTGTGTCTATGGGTTAAAAATGAGCACTATGCATCGGACTTCGGTCGTACTATAGATACTTTGTGTGCTTACTCTAATATTTAAGCTATTCGATTGTAAACTTTTATCATAAGTCATAGAGTAGATTTTGCGTGAAAGAAACAAACATTCCACAAAATCCATCCACACAAACTTGCGCATATGTAATACTAGTAGGTTGTTATGGGACAAAAATATTCAGTATATAAAATAACATAAAAATACGCCATTGGTAAATTATATGGTAAAGGTTTTTCATTACATTTTTTAGATAAACTTATTTTGTTTGAGACCAATACCATAAATCCATAAACAGTTTTTAAATAAATTTTGTTTAATTATTATTTATATATATTGAATATATTGAATTTATTTATAAGGAAGAGAATAGCAGTGTAATTATATAATACGATTAAGGATATTTGATTTTTTTTGTAATAACTAAGTAATGGTTTAAGGTCATTGTAGAAATGTACGTAACATTAATATAGAGGGCATATTATTAGATTTAACACTAATCATACCAACGCTTACTGGTACCTATTTCTACCATAGCTGGTAGATAACGATATACGACAAGTATTACTCAAAATAAACAAAACAATAAAAAATATACATAATAACTGTAGATTAATTGGGTAAGAAAAAGTCATGAAGTCAAATGTGCAAAACCTATAAGATGATACGTGCATTTTCAATGTAAAAGCTCAAAATGGGTCATTTGACCCGTTATGGTCATGAAAAAGTTTATAAAGAAACGTATCACGTATCAACCCACGACTCATTTAAGTTGAGCTTAAAATTTGTGAATTCTCTTATCTCTCGATAAAATGATTTTTTTAGAAAGTCCTCTTTCTTTCTTATGCTGTGGATAAAAAAAATATGTTTTTTTTTTAGTACGAAAACGTGTTCAGCAACCGAGAGTACCAGGAGTTCATAGCTAACAAGCGGTTCAATTCAGAATGTCGAACCGTTCGTTCACAAAGGCTTTGCATAGTTTTTTTGCTCGATTTCTCTCGAAGCTTTTGTTGCGATGAAAGTTTTTCGCAATGCTTTTACATTAATGTCGGCTTTTCAAATTGCGTCTGAAATTTAAAGGTAGCGTGTTATTCGCCACGAAAAGGCATCGAAGTGGTATTTTCATAAAGAAGACATTGCATTTTAGTATTTACTGTTTTCGACTTACGATATAATTTACCTTCAAAATTTTCTTTAATAGACGGGGCATAGAAACTCAAAATTCTCGTGGTATTATCTGGTGACCAAAGCTCATAGACCTCACCCAGAAATATGTTTTCAGAGTCTCAAGGGTATTACAAAACGGCTATCCGGCGCTTAAAAACGCAATTCATTGTTATTTACCTGCAAAAATAGTGGCAGCCACCCACGCCTGCTTCTTGCATCCTTTGATCTCTCAAGGTAAGGGCATTGAGGCCGCAGGGTGTATTCAGGAGCTCAAGCTTTTAAACTAAAGCAATAAAAGGTATTTGTATGATAAATGCCACACGTGAACGTTGTCTTTTGCTGTGTGCATTGAATTTTATATGAAATTCGTGCAGTTGGTCATGGTATTTTAATTAATAAATCTTATGCAACCGGCATTACTCTATTATGTAAGCAAAATGCAGAAAAAAGAAATGTATACTAGAAAAAATCTACTGTAACATGTATGGGGCGCAGAGACCAAATAAATCTAATGAGTAATGATAATGCTCAAGATTTGATATTCATATCTTGCCAAGTTCTATCGATCAGTCAGGGCAATATCAGCAAGCCCCTTACATATTATGTATTTTCATTATAATTTAGAGACTAACATTTGATTAATGCCAAATAGTATATTCCTCGAAATTATTTTAAAATTTCCCATAGTATCAAAGTATACATTAAAATATATCATCATTAACAAGTAATTATATAGTATTTTTTTACTTATCATCGATCTCTCTTACGTCGCATACTTTCATAAAATCATGCTCTCCTAGTAGCTCACGGGCCATCTGTTGTTTAGTGGTTAAAGAAGTCTGCAGAAATAACATGAATCGGTCGATCCCTCCTTGAGACATGAGATCACATGGATTCTCATGAAGCTGTGGCGTTCGGCCCTTGACGGCAATGTAAACTTCCTCAAAATGGTCTTCTATTTACTTCTTAATAATATATTTATACGTCAAAGATATAAAAAAAGGGCGAGCAACTTCTTCAGTCATTGTTCGTAGGTAGTGTTTTGATTTTCCGGTCACCGTCCTCGCCGAACCCGTCGCTCGCATCGAAGGGCTAGACGAATAAATTAACCCATAAACACACCCCACTGAGTTTCTCGCCGGATCTTCTCAGTGGGTCGCGTTTTCGATCCGGTGGTAGATTCTGGGAAACACTGCTCTTGCTAGGGCCAGTGTTACCAACACTCCGGTTTGAGCCCCGTGAGCTTAAGCTGAAATAGCCCCTCAAGGCTATCAGCATAGGTAGGGAAAAAAATAATGATTTAGCGAATAATTGAAGACATTTTAAACTCAATCTAGAAAGTGCGATTTTGAAATGGTACATCTATATTGTTAGAATGATTTGCTTCCAGCATTACGGTATTCCAGTACCAATGCTCTCACCGGTAACAATGTAGCCTAGATTTACAACCTGCTTACTAGACTTATGCTCTAAAATTTTTGACTACTTTGCCCTAACATCGAACGCATTTCATGATTTTCTTTTTTTTTTCTGTCTCGAAAAACTATAATATCAAAAAAAGACTCTTATTTATAAACATTGAGCAAAATGACGATCAAGAAAAGGAATATATATATTTTTCTTCTTCTCATTCTTTTCTTATTTCTTCTTGAAAATAATTACTAAAGCACAGAATGAAACTACCAGGGTAGCATTTCTATAAAGAGATATTGTAAATCTACAATTTAAATGATGAAGTGAGTTGGTTTGTTGTGCTTTCTTATTTTAACTACTGTACCGAACATCACATAATTTTACAGACACGTTGTTAGCGGTGCAAGAAAGACAGAATACTTTTCATCATTAAAATATCGTTCCCGAAGGATATTTTCTAATTCATTGCGTATAAAATACATAAAAGTAAAGTAATAGTAGTAACTGAATAAAGAAAGTTTCTTAAAACTTCAAACAAAGTGACATTTAAAATGAAAACGCAGAAGAATAAAATGTTTCCAGAAGATAACTTATCAGGATAGTATAAGTTTCAAGATGTTTAAACATCACACACTTGTATTTTACCTATGACAAGGGTACGACGTATGGGAATACTCCCCGAATTCAATAAAGTCACTAAATAGTCGGTAGGCAGCGGCTTGGCTCTGTCCCTGGCATTGCTGAAGTTCATGGGCGACGGTAACCACTCACCATCAGGTGGGCCGTATGTTCGTCTGCCTACAAAGAGAAAAAAGTGTGTGTGTCCGCTCCGACGCACGACTGGAGTTTACTGGATATAAAAAATTAAACGAAACAATACGAGAAATAGTTCTATATTACGACAACACGATACACTACAGATTATTAACAAATTAACGAGACACAAAACAAACGACTAACAAATATATGAAAATACAATAATGAGAGAAACGCGCGATCAGTACGAGGCTTTGTGGCGGACTGCCGGCGCAGCAGCCCGGCGTCACCTGCGATAACGCATTTCGTGTGACATGCGCAATCAGGCGCATAACGCATTTCGTGTGACATGCTAGTACGATTTTGGTCCCCATAATTTTCATACCCCGGGCCTATATATGTAAATCGATTCTAAAGGAGTAAACTCCAAAAATAAAGAAAAGTCTCTATTGGGTAACAACTCTCCTAAGCTTCAAATCGTTATGGTGGCGGTGTCGACCCATGAAAGCTTACAATACGCTAATTATTATATTTTTCTTTTTTTTTACTTTCATTTTCCTTCATCGTGAAAGTCATTAAGAAGTACCTCTTAAGTAGGTATATCATTACAAAAATTGGTTCTTGTCTGCTGGATTTGAACACTGGCACAGTCGCATCGGTCGATACGAGCACAACGGCCGTCTTATCCCTTAGACCACTTTGAATTTAGGACGAGACAAAAATATTGCATTTATTAAAACACTATAATGTCTTTTTCTCACACTCTGTAAATAATCTCATAAAAACCTACTCTGTAATTATATGAAATACCAAGGCAACATAAACGTAGAACAGGTTTGTGACGACATTAAACAACGAATTTCAATTCAAATTGCGCGCCTAAATATATCACAACGAAACGGCGGTAAACATTCATGGAATAATAAAAATAATTTAAAGAGCCCAAGGCGGTCGGCGACGGCGTCGTTTGCAACAGTAAAACATCGTTCTTGCGACCCACACGCATATAAATCTTCATGAGCCCGCCATCTTGAAAATGCATTTTCCACGTACGTGTACGTAATTTCTTTATTGCAATATTTATCACAGACAACATAAGTAACACGTATTCTTTAAGGAAATCGAGTGTGCCGCGGATCCGAATGAAATACCAAATCGGTCTCAACACATTTGAATGACAGCGATGACGACATAATATCAACAATTTTGTAATGACATCGTTTAGTAATATCAAACCCGCAAAATCATAATTTGCGTAATCACTGTTGGTAGGACGTCTTGTGAGTCCGCACGGATAGGTACAACCACCCTGCCTATTTCTGCCGTGAAATAGTAATGCGTTTCGGTTTGAAGGGTGGGGTAGCCGTTGTACTGTAAAAACGGAGACCGCACAACTCCTGTCTCAAGGTAGATGGTAGCACTTACGTTGTAGATGTCTATGGGCTCCGGTAACCACTAAACACCAGGTTAACGGAGTTCGTCCACTCATCTAAGCAATAAAAAAGAATCAAACCTTACATCAAATGAAAAATTGCCTTGGTTTGTAACCATGATGTTACTAGGATAACATCACTATTTCTATACTAACCTATCTTTCTTAGTAATGTTCCTAAAAATATCAATGTTATACGAACATTAAGTAATTCGTATTACACATACGCGTGTGTGTATTTCCATTGGCCAAACAAACGGCCCCTGAACAACGGATAGTGTAATAAACTGTACTTATTAATTTTAATCCGACATTCGACCGCGGATTATCAGCAGACCGCTATCTCGTCGGCCATTTCTGAATTAATACTACAATTTCGCTGGCGGACTCCGGACAAATTTAATAATGCTGATACGATTTTGCATTTTTAAATTTCGAATTTATTTCACCGTCGGGCGTAGATAACATTTTACCTACCGCAAATCATGAGCGCCTGGTACTTATTCGCTATAAATGTTTATTTTTATCATTGATTACTGGTGGCCCGGAGGCCTTTCCAGTTTCACCAGGACAGGGCGGCAAAGGCCAGAAGGGGTGGGATTTGCTAACAGCTGCCGGAGCGCCTCCGAAGGATACCTAAAAACTCAAGAGCAGCTGCTTCGCGAATGAATCTACTACCGGATCGGAATCGCGACCCACTGAGAAGATCCGGCGCGGCGCGAAAATTAGCGGGCTGATGCACCGGCTAGGTGCTAAATATGTACTGTAAGCCCAGAGATATCAAAATGAGCAGATATCACTTAATGGATTCTTAGGTTCTTAGGATACTAAACGGTCACCATAGCCCAAAAACATCTCAAAGTAAATGTCATGTATTTAGTGTTGAAACGGCTAATAATGATAAATTAAGAATATAAAATCTTTCACTTGTCATTTTCGATACGAGTCAAGCGCGTAAAACAGATTAACAAAAGTTCTAAGGCCCATTAATTTTGATTAAGATCTAAGTAAGGATCTTAATTGCTATTAATGTCTAACATAGGACTTCTCCTATTGTTATCTAACTTAAGTTTCTGTTACCTTGCGCAATATTTAAAATTTCAACGACCGCGCAAACTATTCAAATTGTCGAAAATTTGAAATAACTAGTGGTCCCCCGGTTGTCGAAATTCGACTATAATTAATTGGAATTATAAAGTTTGAACATTATTATACATACTGGTACTTTTATAATCAAATATTTCGGCAAAATCACACTAGTGTGACAAAATTAAATAATACTAAAGACAAACAATAACAAAAGTTGGCAAACAAATAAACATTGTCAAATACATGGTAGTATATTTTGTAATGTTTGTAATGTTATATATAGTGTTTGTAATGTTTTCTTTTTGGTTTAAAGTCATTGTATTTTTTATGCATAATTTAAAAAAAAAATTAGCATTGTGCACTCCTTCTCTATATTCTCTATAAGTGTGAGCAATTTCGTCGTGGCCTAAGGGATAAGACGTCCAGTGCATTCGTGTTGAACGATGCACCGGTGTTCGAATCCCGGGCGAATACCAATTTTTCTAATGAATTACGTACTCAATAAATGTTCACGATTGAGTTCCACGGTGAAGGAATAACATCGTGTAATAAAAATGAAACCCGAAAAATTATAATTTGTAATCACTGGTGGTAGGACCTCTTGTGAGTCCGCGCGGGTAGGTACCACCGCCCTGCCTATATCTGCCGTGAAGCAGTAATGCGTTTCGGTTCAAAGAGTGGGGCAGCCGTTGTAACTATACTGAGATCTTAGAACTTATATCTCAAGGTGGGTGGCGCATTTACGTTATAGATGTCTATGGGCTCCAGTAATCACTTAGAACCAGATGGGCTGTGAGTTCGTCCACCAAACTAAACAATAAACAAAAAAATATATATACTCCTCCGTCCGCGCAATTTTCGTAAAAAGGAGTACAAAGTTTTTGCTTGTATTAATAATATATAGATAACTAATAAAAACAAAACTATCTTTGGAAATAATTTTAATAACGAACAATAAGTTGGATATTTCATGAAGGCGATATAGAATATTAATCATATTGAAATTCCCTTTAGGTACAGCAACAATAAGCATACTCGTTTTAGCTAATTAAACTAAAATATGTTCGACAACAATGGACAGACTAATGAATTAGTCATCACTCAATTTTCCAACTGTTTATATTTGCTCGCCGTGAGAACAAGCAATTAATGAAATTACAGCCCCACCATAGGTGGAACTAGCATCGGCATTTAACATCCGGTTAGGTGGGTTAATTTCGTTGAATATTAACCGGTATGTTTGGATTTCATTACTGTTAAGTAGAATGGTTTGGATAATCTCAGTATTGTTATCATTTTGAGCAGTGCGTATTTAAATATACAATTCTATTCATCTAAATGAGTAGCCAGTAAGTGAATGAGTGACTTCTGGAAAAGCTTTAGTTGTAAACAGTGTTCCAAACGTAACAACAACAAAAACGTAACAAAAACGCGTGATATTTTTATGTTTCATTAATTATAAGATTAAAACGCGAATTTTGCACATTTTGTTTCAAAACAACTAACTCTCAGTCCTTTTTGTTCAAACTCTGCAAACTTTTATCCAACAATTAGCGGGTTACCAGGGGAGCATACCAGGGGAAGAGCTCTAGTATCAACTCATTAGCATCACCACAGAATAAATTTTCAAGAGCCCCGCCGAGTTCACCGACTAGCCGCGCTTATATCCAACGGCCGTCGAGTTAATCTATTCTTTCGTTTCCTGTTCCCCTGGTTCTTGCTTTTGAATTTATTTCAATTTAAACTCGGTCCGAATTAATTAAATTTACATGTTTCTTTTGAATGTTGTAAAGGAGATAGATATTATTTAAATTACAACGAAACATGTAAGGCGTACCAGTGGTTTGTTATTAAAAGACCGCTGTTTGTTGTCCGCTGTCCGCTATCCGTTGTTTTGAGTCTGCACGGGTAGGTACCAGCACCCTGCCTATTTCTGCTGTGAAGCAGTCATGCGTTTCAGTTTGAAGGGTGGGGCAGCCGTTGTAGCTATACTTGAGACCCTAGAACTTATATCTCAAGGTGGGTGGCGCATTTACGTCGTAAATGTTTATGGGCTCCAGTAACGACTTAACACCAGGTAGGCTGTGAGCTCTTCCATCGATGTAAACAATAAATAAAAAAAATTTAAACAACTAAATGTTTCTTTCAATTTTCCAAACAAAACTTCCAAAGCACAGCTGTCGACGATTGTAACAAAAGGTAAAAATGCTTTGAATAAATTGACAGTGGTAAAAGGAAAGCTGCTGCGAATCTGGCCCTGACAGCCGGATGGGAATAGGCAAATTGCGCAACGAATAATGGTGTCGACTCCACTGGTTGATAACTAAGCAATTAGACTCGAATTATTAATAAGTTCTAGTATGTTCTAGAATATTTTCATTAAAAATTTTAGTTTTATTATAGTATTCATTAATCTACTAAATCTCTAATAAAATAGAGACATCAGGTTAGATTTCCATGGTATGTACATGATATTTTCAGATTACGTAAGATTAGATTTCAAATTTAGTGTTTCGGTATATGTTATAAAATATCATGTCGATACCATTGAAATCTAACCTGATTTCTCTATTTTATTAGAGATTTACTGGATGAATGAATACTAAAACTAACAACTATCATGCATTAAAGTTTTATCTTTCTTAAATGTAAAAATTAAAATTCATTGGTTTAGGCAAATATTGATATATTTCAAAACACGTTAACGTATATTACTAGACACACTACGTATATTATACTCGTATTTGTCATTATAGCATTGGGAAGCGATGGGGTGCTATTCTAAAAACGACACAGTTAATATTTTATATTATTTTTTCCTTTTCTTTCTTCCATTGTCATCCGCCATTTGTCTTAAAATTTCCAGCTAATCAAGCAGTTGTTGTAATTAAAACTATTTTTACAGTTTAATCTCGCGTATTAATTCAATCAATTATAATTAAAAAACCCGAAATTGCAAGTTAGTAATCAGATTCAAATAGAAAAAATTCTAAAAAAGTTCTCGTTTGCATTAACGTCAAAAAGATCTAAAATTTTGTTATCGAAACTTCCATTTCAGGCAAGTAATGCACAATCTATAGTTCGTATATTAGCCACTGAAGCAATGATTTCTCCAACACTGTGCAAGACTGTGTGTGTCGCCAAAAATATAAGCATGAATTATTTTGTACATTGTAAATATAGACAAATACTAAATAGGCACGTCTAAACAGTAATTTTTTTTTGTCTGTCGTCAAACTTTTAAATAGTTATTAAATTTGCCACGATAAATAAAAAAAGGTTGAGAACCACTACACTAAAATATAATTATTGCAGTGTGGTTTTATCATATGGCACACAAGACACACCCACATACCGTCCTGTTTAATTTCCCTCGTGCACAAACTTCAATGCAAATCAATATCGTCGGACTTCGGCCGTTGATTGGCAATAATCTCGCTGACAGCACGGTACAATGAGCGTTGTGCTACGTAATACCACACATCGCAACAATTAATAAAGGCGATGTATCGTGTGCAATGCTGTCGGATCGTGTACGGGTAATTAATTTATCAATAAAATTCAGGCAAAAATAATATCGATTGAGAGAGCAGTAAGAATGAAAAATCTATAAATAAGATTTTGAACATCTCATGCTTCCGGCCGTCTGGTGTAGTGGTAAGTGACATGGTCACTACACAAGGGGGTCGCGGGTTCGAATCCCGCCAAGGGAAGATATTTGTATGATAAATATAAATGTCTTTTCCAGGGTTATGGATGTATATTAAATATATGTATGTGTATAATAAAAATCTTACATTTATATCCGTTATCTGGTACCTGTAATACAAGTTCTTTGCGAACTTAGCACGGGACCAGTTAACGTGGCGTGATTGTTAGTAAATATTTATTTATTTATTTATTATTATTCGAAGTTTGCCAACAATAGCTATAAGACGAAACCAATGGACGTGGTTGGCAGTGTACTCGTACTGTATAGAATGTATTGATACTTAAATAAGTAATAAATAAATAGTAATAGCACATAATATTTTTATTAAATTGATTGATTATTAAATTATTGGCAATTTATTCGTTGGTCATTTTAAAATAGTGTTTTATATATTAAATGCGAGTGTCCGAGCTGTATATCAATGCAAAAGCTCGTGAGTTTTCATGAGCGAACATGAGAATACGCTATGACTGTGTGTTATAAAAAGGAAGTAATCGTGGTCTAACCTTCAACTAGAATCGATGCCTAAATAACTGAAGACAGGGTCAGAACGATTCTACGATAAAGCGGCGCGACACGATAACTATAACTACATATCCGACCTAGGCGACGGGGAAACGATAAGCTGTCGTTTCTCTAAACATGTTTTATCAGAACCACTCGATTCACTCTCGGTGCTTTTAGACTCTCCAAGCACGCGTCACTGTTCTTGTCGAATACTATGAAGAGGTCGACGTGCAATCAAGCCCATAGATACAACTCACTGAGTTCCTCGTCGAATATTCCCAGTGCGTCGAGATTCCGATTCGGTGGTAGATTCAGCGAAGCACTGCTATAGTTAGGCTAATTTTCTCAGCTTAAGCCTGTGAGCTTACATACCGTCCAAGTGCAGCTGAAATAGTCCTTTAGGCTACCAGAGAATAGGTATGAAAAAATATACATTAGTGTTAAACCCTTTATCCTCTCAGGTAAAGACAATTTACAATACAGGATGTGTGGATTTAATTAAATAATTACATTACCGAATAAAAATGAAACATTAATCGGATAGATCGTGATTAAAAATTTTTATATTTGCACAAGAAGATGAGTTAAGAGTCCTTTGGGTTGCTCTTAATTAAAATTTACATAATTGAGAGGGATCTCGCGCCGCGTTAAGCTCGATAAGATTAAATTAATCTAGAACCAGGTTCGTGGACGAAGGAAAAATTATGTTTTCGAAGGATTCATGTCTAACATGAGGAGTTGGTTTCAGAGTGGGCAGAGACCGACCATGTCTTATGTTCTTTTTGTATGGCACCTTGAGTACTTACTCTTCTGCCTACTTTTGCCATGTAATGCCTTTGAATTGTGGGGAAGTCATTGTAATATGCAACTTATAACTCATGTGTTAAGGTGTGGGAGGTGGAATTTACCCGGTCGACGGTGTATCGCGTTCCGATCCGGCAGGCTGGTTCTGGCCCAGCGGAGTATCCTGGAACACCAGCGGCATCGCCCGGACGGCCTGGTAGGGCCGCCGTACCGCGGAGACCGACGTCGTTGGTCGTCGTCTATGGCCTCGACGACCCATCGGTTGGGCGTCCTCGGGGTGGCGCCGCGTTTCTGGTTGACCGCGGGAACCCCCCTACTCTGACCGGGTTTTGACCCCGAACGGAGATCGGACGTCGGGTGTAAGAGTGCAGGGGAGTCGTTTAGTGGGTGGGCTCTAAAATTCCTTGAGCCCGCGGTCTGCTTCCAACACCTTGCAGATCGTTGTCCCACATACCCCGCGCGCCCCCTAGGCGCGGGGACCTCGTAGGAGGTACGGCCCCCGACCCAAAAAAAAAAGGAGGTGGAATTGCTTAACACTCCCTAATAGCCAATTAACACTAGATCAGTTGTGAGCTCCAAAAAATCGATGTTTACCATTACAATTAATTATCAAAGCGTGACCGAGTTTCACCAGTCTCAAATAAATTAAATTTCACGCATTTATATCCCAAATGAAAACACACCTTAAGTTAATACGGAACTCATTAGCATGATCCGCACCTGCGTTGGGGCGCGCTTTGTGTCCCATCCCTAACCGTCTGTTACCAAACCTTATTAAATAAACAAATATCCCGTAACTGTCTCGTGTACGTTTGCACGAACGAATATCGAACGATAGCATGACGCTTTTGCGTTTTTGAAATTATTCTTTTTACGGACAAGATCACGCTTTGCCTTAACAGTGGTCAGTCAATAGCATGGATGTCGTGAACCTACTCTTAAGAAATGATGTTCCATCCGGAATAGAAATACGTCGAGTGATCGTTTTAACTTGTGAGCTAATCCGGTCATCGTTCTCGTCGAACCCGTCGCTTGCGACGAAGGGCTCGACGAGTGAATTAACCCTCAGACACAGCCCACTGAGTTTCTCGCCGGATCTTCTCAGTGGGTCGCGTTTCCGATCCGGTGGTAGATTCTGCAAAGCACAGCTCTTGCTAGGGTTCATGTTAGCAACGTCGTCAGGTTTGAGCCCCATGAGCTCGCCTACTAGTTAAGGTTACGCTGAAATAGCCTCTCAAGGCTATCAACATGGGTAGGAAAAAAAAAAGTGAGCTAACAGACATACTACTTTGATCGCCAACTTCCATTTAAGTATTGATAGTAAGACAACTTGTGATATTCTACTTTATTCTATACTATTCTTTTTTTTATTTATTGCTTATATGGGTTGATTAGCTCACAGTCCACCTGGTGTTGAGTAGTTACCGGAGTCCATAGACCCCTACGAGGTAAGTGCCGCCACTCACCTCGAGACCTGAGTTCTTAGGTCTCTACAATACAACGGCTGCCCCCTCCCTTCAAACCGAAACGCATTAATGCTTCACGGCAGAAATAGGCAGAGTGGTGGTACCTACCCGTGCGGACTCAAAAGATGTCCTACCATCAGTAAATATCTATTATAGCTACTCTATTTCTGCAGCGAAACGCACATTAATTACCCATAGCTATCAAAGCGCGCCGATAGCAAAATAAATAATGCCCCAACAATATTATACAAAGTAAATCTCGCCATTTGAACATGATTCAATATAGTGCGTCTCTGTCTAACGTCAAATTAAAGTTCATATTTTTGAACGAAATTCTATTTCGTTTATCGGGTGTAGATTTAGACAGATAATCCACAAAAAAAATGTCAAACAAACTAAATTACACTTTAAGACCACAGACTATACACATATAATGGTAACGTCACGCAACGAGTTTAGCGTTATCCAATATTCATGTTAAAGCTGTAACTTAACAATAGATGAAAAGCGTCGTCTCCGTAAGAAAGCTCCATTGTTAACAAATTCGCTGAGAAGCTCGTCTTTACCCGAGAATTTAGTTAAATGTCTCGCGGTTACTCCGAGCTTCTGAATCCAGACAAAGGCTTAACTTTATCACAATATATTTCTTAAAGTAATTTTGTGGATAAAACTTTTTATATCGTTTTTAATTATGTGAATTTTTGTGGATTATGTTTGGGCCGCAAGGCATACTTTACTTAGTTTAGAAATTTTAATAAATCGGCCATATTACTTCTTGTAAATGATGCCACTAAACAGAACTTTGCACGGATAACGTGCATTTAATTTTGACCGTACATATGTGTTTACGTGTGAGGAAATTATATTGCTTGAACTATGAATCTATACACACTATGCAACCACCAGCAAACTCCAAAAAGACGCAGTTGCAATCACAATATCCTGGATATCGTTTTAAAACACTGTACCGTAATGTAACTAACCTTATTTATTCACAAGCAATATTTTTATCCTTTTCGAAATAACCCCTAAATTGGAGACCTCAAAACAAATAAATCAAAGTCTCAAAGTACCAGGATTACATGAACACGCAGGTGGTCAGTTACGTAAGCGGCTACCCGGCGATTATTATCCAACCGCATTGAATCTGAAGATTTACTTATTTCTCTCAATTGTTTTGTTGAAAAATTTTGCAGTACTCCTACTCTCAGATTGAATTTATGAATAATTTATTTATATAAAAACGAGCACCACTCGCTCATCGCAAGATCTTCGAAACTGTATATACGTCCGATAAATAAATTCCTCGTATTGTGACGTCGGAGCCCAGAAGAACGCATTGTGTGCAAATCTTATTCATAATGGATATTTTGCCTACAGTAATAAACATAAACTAGAGACGCATTCGCAAAGCAAACGTTGTCATAATATCCAATTTTTTCTATAGGCCATAGCCCAAACCTTTATGGATCCTCCCGATCCATTAACGGTGCTTTTAGGCACCACAAGCACGGGTCACCGTCCTCGTCGAACCCATCGCTTGCGACGAAGGGCTCGACGAGCCAATTAACCCACAGACACAGCCCACTGAGTTTCTCGCCGGATCTTCTCAGTGGGTCATGTTTCCGATCCGGTGGTAGATACTGCGAAGCACTGCTCTTGCTAGGGTCAGTGCTAGCAACACTCCGGCTTGAGCCCCGAGAGCTCACCTACACACGTTAGGGTGAAGCTGAAATAGCCTCTCAAGGCTACCAGCATAGGTAGGAAAAAAAATAGGCCAATAGTTTTAGAAGGAAAGATTAATAACGTGTTTCAAAATAAGGGATTTAAATGTGAAACACACTTAAGACCGTGGGCCGCGTCTACACCAAATAAAGATATTATCGGAATCGTAAAACTCGGCTGTGAAAATAATGACAAATGAAATTTTGTATGATTGATGACGCAACGGGTCCATCAATAAATGATTAAGTACGCTATTCGATTCCATTTTGAATGTTAATGCGGAGTGCTATTGATAATCTCTGTCATTTACATAATGGTGTTTTCATCATTGATAATTTTGTAATGATTGGTACATTCATTCTCGCTTTAATCTGATTTGCAATTATACCGAACTCTCTACCGTTCTATGTTACCCTGGTAAATTTAATTAATTTTTGTTTTGTATTATCACAAATGGACAGAAATTCTTCTGGATAAGCAATTGCCTGAGAGTCCATAGACACTGCGAAGTCAGTTGCAGTTCATTAATTAGGACTTGAGGTTTGAGGTCTAAGAGACCATTGGAATCGAAGTTCCTCTAACCTTTACCTTTAAATAATTTCCACCATGTTTGTTATATCATTAGAAATTATTAATTTTAACTTTTTTATTTATTTATTGCTTCGGTGGGAGGACGAGCTCACAGCCCACCTGGTGTTAAGTGGCTACCGAAGCCCATAGACAACTACAACGTAAATGCGCCACCCACCTTGAGATATAAGTTCTAAGGTCTCAGTATAGTTACAACGGCTGCGCCACCCTTCAAACCGAAACTTATTACACTAGATGCATGGGTATAAGAATTAGAATAGGCATATAATCGCGGTGGTGCGGCCCAATATGGTGGTCTGACCATACCACCCACGATTCCACCGTCAACGATCCTCTTAGAGTAGTTGAAATCAGGACGAGACAGCATAGCATCGTGAAGACAAAAGTCATGGATGGGGTCGGTCAAAAACCTGACATATGAGGAACACGACTGGATGAGGTGATGAACAAACGAGTTCAGTGTCCACGAGATTTTAAGTGGATATCGAAGCCCATAGACATGAAAGCTCAATAGTATAACAGCTGTTCCGCCCTTCAAGCAAGATTTCATGACCTCGCGGCAAGATTAAGCAAGATGGTGGTTGGTAGGTAACCTTTGACTGGGTTTTATGGAGGCCTTATTTCTCTGGAAAAGTATTCTTCTATATACCCTTTTGCTGTTACGATTTGCTCAAATGATTTGGCGATATTGAACAAGGAAGGAAACGAAAAAATATAATAGAACAAGAGAACTACACATTTGATAACGAAAGAACGAAAAATACATTTTAAAAACACATAATAATTTACACATTAGAAAGATTTACTTTTTTTTTTCTACCTATGCTGGTACCCTTGAGAGGCTATTCCAGCGTAACCCTAACGTTTGTAGGTGAGCTCACGGGGCTCAAACCTGATGACGTTGCTAACACGAACCCTAGCAAGAGCCGTACTTCGCAGAATCTACTACCGGATCGGAAACGCGACCCACTGAGAAGATCTGGCGAGAAACTCAGTGGGCTGTGTCTGAGAGTTAATTTACTCGTCGAGCCCTTCGTCGCAAGCGACGGGCTCGACGAGAACGGTGACCGGTACTTGAAGTACCTAAAAGCACCGTTAGTGGATCGGGAGGATCCGAGATGACGTGTCTTGGGCGACGTCGACTGCTTTCCATTCTGTCCGCAGGATCGGGAATGAAAGATTTACCTAACCGCAAACACAGTATTACACAGATTGGGTAGACTTTTTAGCGTAACTTGAAGAATACACAAAAAGAAATGTATATTTATGAACCTATTCTACCCACTCGCAGCGTAATTTCAGATGTTAATATTTAACAAGGGCTCATTAACCTTTAGTATTTAAATGAAAATAAATTTTAGCAATCGAATACATAACCCGATTGCCATTTTTAATATAAAATATGGCCGGTTCTTTTATAGAACGGGCGTTTAAATGTTCGCATACAAATTATTTATGGGACCGTCGGTCTAGCGGAAGATATTCCCTTTGATCTTCTCAGTGGGTCGATCCGGTGGTAGATTCAGTGCAGCACTGCTCTTGCTAGGGCTACTGTTGGCAAATTCCCTCAGTTTGAGCCTGTAATAACCTCTGGAATAACCTCTTAAGCGACCATCAAATACAAAAAAAAAACAAATCTTTATATTATACATGCATTTAATCGTAAATTGAATTTACAATACTTCGTTTATTCCGACCTGAAATTGAAGTTTCAGGCAAAGTTTAAAATTTAGTGTCTCGCACCTTGAATAAAACTTCTAACTAAAATTGCAATGCGGAGACCACCTGTGCGCGTCCATGCTATCCTAGTACTTTTAATTTTATAGCAATGGAGGTTTTGTTATATTTTTAACAAAGGCATTCTTTATACACAAGTATAAAATCCATATTAATATTATTTATAAATGCGAAAATTTGTTTGTTTGTTGGTTAAAATTACATAAATAACTAAATAAAATAACACTTAAAGCTTTTGCATATATACATACATTCTCAATTTTTCTACATAAACGCGAGTAACAACAGGCAAATTATAATTTTAAGCTGAAAAGGTTTTCTTTTATAATAATTATTGTGCCGGTAAATTCCGGTATACTTCTCACTCCGCTAAGGACTACCAAGTTATTAATTTCGATAGTGTCCCCAGTTCCATAAACACGAAAAGGAGAATTTCATTTTCACTTCACCCCGACGATTTTATTAACATAAAACATATTTGCAAAACTTAAATTTCACTTCAACGTAAAGGTCAAACAAAGTCTTGTCTATCGAAATATTTCGATGTTTCAAAAGTTGAAGCCTCGATGTTAATTTCAATTTCACTTCTACGTTCTGGCGGCGAAAATCACTGTCCAATTAGCATTTCCATCAACAAAGCAAATACAAAAACGATGAAATTAATTCCCGCCGCGCCCCGCATCTTGCACGGTACGCTTATTCCGCTTGCCAGGCAGAAAAAAAGTAAATCCTTAGTAGATTTTGACAACATTAATGTTACTCTCTTAAGCTGGATAGAAATATATAGTTTTTATTGCTTAGCTGAGTGGACGAGCTCACGGCTCACCAGACTTTTAATGGGTACCGGAGCCCATAGACATCTACAACGTAAATTAGTTCCACCTTGAGACATGAGTTCTGTTTCAGTTTTTACAGTACAACGACTGTCCCTCTCCCTACCTTCGAACCGAAATGCATTACTGCTTCACGGCAGAAATAGGCAGGGTGGTGGTATCTACCCGCGCGGACTCACAAGAGGTCCTACCACCAGTAAAATATGACTATATAAAGATGATTTAATAAAATAAAAATGGTGCGCGTGCAACTTTGTGCAACTTTATGCACGTGAAAGAAGTGAAACTTCTTTTATGGTGTGTAGTATTGTGGTTTTCTTCATTTTTCCCTTAAATCAAATTTCTCTNAAAGCAAATACAAAAACGATGAAATTAATTCCCGCCGCGCCCCGCATCTTGCACGGTACGCTTATTCCGCTTGCCAGGCAGAAAAAAAGTAAATCCTTAGTAGATTTTGACAACATTAATGTTACTCTCTTAAGCTGGATAGAAATATATAGTTTTTATTGCTTAGCTGAGTGGACGAGCTCACGGCTCACCAGACTTTTAATGGGTACCGGAGCCCATAGACATCTACAACGTAAATTAGTTCCACCTTGAGACATGAGTTCTGTTTCAGTTTTTACAGTACAACGACTGTCCCTCTCCCTACCTTCGAACCGAAATGCATTACTGCTTCACGGCAGAAATAGGCAGGGTGGTGGTATCTACCCGCGCGGACTCACAAGAGGTCCTACCACCAGTAAAATATGACTATATAAAGATGATTTAATAAAATAAAAATGGTGCGCGTGCAACTTTGTGCAACTTTATGCACGTGAAAGAAGTGAAACTTCTTTTATGGTGTGTAGTATTGTGGTTTTCTTCATTTTTCCCTTAAATCAAATTTCTCTTGTAATAGGAAATAATGTGTATAAGAGAAACGACCTAACTCGCTTTGTCCTTTTCCTCTCTCCACGGTCGAGTGGTTCGCGAGACGCTCTGTCTATTTTCTCACTCTCGCTCGTCCTAAATTGTATATTTTCTCTCTAGCCGTAACGAATCTGCGCGAGTTAAATTTTAATCTCCACACGTCTTAAGAAATTTCACTTGAAATTATTTTATCGCAATTGTTAACTAAACACTATAATATTTCGCATAGTTCTACGAGATAATACAAAACCTAAAGGCTACGTAAAGAACAGAAAGAAGGTTGATTTGTTTATACCAAATAGAGGTGCATCTTTACTATTATTGTCGATTTGCGTTGTTAAACGAATTTCTGTCCAGGAATGAATCAAAATCAAGGATGCTGACGTGTTTGCCGATAGTTAGGAAATACTTTTGTCTAAAATAATGTTATTTTTAGCATACTAATAATACTTATTATAATAAAACTAAAAAAAAAAATTGTGCAATTCACACGTGGTAGAAGTGAAACCTTCCAAAATTAAAATACAATTATCCTAAACGTCTTAAGTATATGTAAAATTTTGTCATTAGTAAATAATTGTAAGGTAGCGCCCTCTGTCAATTGATATTTTAATTTCACGTATAATCCTAAATTAAAATTCAATACAAGAGCTTTCATACACACGTTAGTATTAAAAAATCTCACAGATGGCGCTGTATTAAATAGTATGTATATTTCTGTCTCATTCTTTGCTGGCTTCATCCTACACATTTTTGTATTTGTGTCTCTTACCTGTCGTTTTTTCCGTTGCATCCGGTTTNAATTAAAATTCAATACAAGAGCTTTCATACACACGTTAGTATTAAAAAATCTCACAGATGGCGCTGTATTAAATAGTATGTATATTTCTGTCTCATTCTTTGCTGGCTTCATCCTACACATTTTTGTATTTGTGTCTCTTACCTGTCGTTTTTTCCGTTGCATCCGGTTTGAAATCACAACGATTCTAAAGAAGTTTTCACTTCAATATGTGTTAACGAGTTAGGCGTTTTGGTGTAAACTGTAAGCCAGCCTGACTTTGTATTGAATTGAATTGAACACAAATAAATAGGTAGTTTTAAGAATTACAAACTATTCGAGAACCATCATTATTGAACGATACGAAAACCAAATCGAACAACCCAACATTTCGCATTACCTGATGGTAGAAAAACAGTATTAAAAAAAATCTACTATTAGTTTAATTATTTAATTACCTTGCAACTTTGAATCCATACAAACGTTGATAGCGAGGTATATATGTAGTACAAAAATACCCGCATCTAAGGTAGGCTGCACACCGGCATCACGCATGAGCGCTGATCAAACGCGTTTATCCCGCGGAGCGTGTGCGACACCTGGCCGAGCACGAGCCCCGGTACTTCTTTTTTAATTTTCTAAATTGCCGACGGAAAATTTAGCCGTTTTTTTTTTTACAAATTAAGTAAGCATTCGCCTTTGTGATATACGAGCATTATTATTGTTTAAGCGGGACTTTTAAGCTGCTCTAAAAACGTTTTTATTTTTATATGTGCGCCTCGTAAATATTGTAGTAGATTTGGTGCTAAACGAATATTAAATTAGCCATTAGAACTGATTGCTACATCTAGACTATATCTAGTTGAAGTTGAAGACTATATTGAGTTGAAGTCGTCGTGGCCTAAAGGATAAAACGTCCGACGCATTCGTGTTGAGCGATGCACCGGTGTTCGAATCCCGCAGGCGGGTAAGAATTTTTCTAGTGAAATACGTACTAAACAAATGTTAACGATTGACTTCCACGGTGAAGGAATAACATCGTGTAATAAAAATCAAACCCGCAAAATTATAATTTGTGTAATTACTGGTGGTAGGACCTCTTGTGAGTCCGCACGGGTAGGTACCACCACCCCGCCTATTTCTGCCGTGAAGCAGTAATACGTTTCGGTTTGAAGACCTTAGAACTTATATCTCAAGGTGGGTGGCGGTGTTTACGTTTTAGATGGGCTCTTAATCACTTAACACCAGGTAAGCTGTGAGCTCGTCTACAGATCTAAACAATAAAAAATAAATCTTTCCAAGAAATTCGCAAGTGAAACCACATTGAAATTCTTCAAAAACATTTCCCGCTCTACACACCATGTAACAGTATATCGGAGAAAATTGATATTACATTATCGATAACTGAATAATACATCGATCGCTCTGCACGCATCGCTCACTCGTCAATCAGAGCGCACGCGTCAATGAATCTCGAACCAAGAGCCGTGAACGAGATAATACGCGTCTATCACTTTGATGGCGCTTGTATCTTGCGAGGCAAAATTAATTATTTCATTTAATTTTTACACATACCACGTACGAGTATAATGGCAGTAATCCAATACTATTTATAGTCATGGATTTCATTAGTGGAAGTGTTAGTTTTTTCACGTACGTTACTGGTGGTGGGACCTCTCGTGAGTCCGCACGGGTAGGTACCACCACTCTGCCTATTTCTGCCGTGAAGCAGTGATGCGGTTTGAAGGGTGGGGCAGCCGTTGTAACTTTACTTGACACCTTAGAACTTATATCTTAAGGTGGGTGGCGCATTTACGTCGTTGATGTCTATGGGCTTCAGTAATCACTGAATACCAGGTGGGCTCTGAGCTCGTCCACAAATCTAAGCAATAAAAAAAAAGTATTCACTGGTAGCCTGAAGGGCTATTTCAGCAATGCTATGGCTGGTAAGTGAGCTCACGGGGCTCAACCTGAAAGAGTTAGATCTCTGACTCTCTAAAACTGGCCTTAGCTACGGAATCTATTGCCAAATCAGAATCGCCGACCGACTGAGAATTTTTCATACAGAGGGTTTTCATATCTTCTTGCATTTATGACCGCCTGGTGTTGACGCTTTTGATAATTGAAGACATCGAATATATATATACTTAGTCTGGCCATAAATACTGTTACAAAGGAAAACAAAAAAAAAAACTATGGCAAATAACATTTATTACTTTTACAGTGTGTTAGTTTAATACATAAATATAAAACACTTTAAAGTATAAAAAGTTTATTCGAAGTGGTCTCCATTGGCTGAAATACAGTCCTTTAAACGTTGAGGCCAGTTATCAATCATCAATCCAAAGCACGCACTTTTTCCATGGGAAAAATTTTCACTGCCAATCGTACGGATTGTTTTAGGGACTCCAAACTATCATGGCGCTTGAGGGAAGTCGTACTCTCTAAAATTGGCCATAAATCATAATCCAGCGGATTAAGATCGGGACTAGACGACGGCCAGCCTTCAGCTCTGAAGTCCGAAACATTCGTTTCCAACCAAGATTGCGTAGACCGAGCTTTATGACCTGGCGCCGAGTCTTGCTGGAAGGACCATTCTTGATTATTGAATATGGTGTTGTTAAGGGGCTTCACTACCTTCTCAAGAATGGTATCTTGATACACTTGTGCCGATGTTTTGATACCTTTTTCACAAAATTATGGCCCAGTCACTCCTTCATAGCTAATGCCCCACCAAACCATCACTGAAGTCGGATAGAGGAAAAAATTTCTCATCCGTAAACAAAATTTTTCTATGACCTCCCTTTGCGTACCGCTTCAGTAGTTGTTTAGATTTTACCACCCTATTCTCTTTTAAATTATCAGTTAAGAAATGACTAGTGCGTCTTTTATAGGCTGCAAGTCCCTAAGTCATCTTTTAAAATACGCGACATGGTTCTAGGTGCTATCTTCATCTCCCGAGATAAAATCTTTTGCTTTCGGACAGGATTTCTTCGAATTCTTTCCCTTACTGCTTTGACCACCTTTTTCGTACGAATACTACGTGGACGGCTAGATCTTTTTCTATCACAAACAGAGGAGGTCTCATTGAACCTATTAATAACCCGGTACACAAACATTTTACTATTACCAAGCGTATGGAGTTTTAAAAATTGCATTTGGCTCCATACCTACTTTGTGTAATGCAATCACAGCGATTCGGTTCTCTTTATCACCCCACTCCATTTTAATATCGCAAAATATTGTACAATGTATTGGCGCCAAAATGAGAAAACTCAATGAGCAATTATATAAAAATGACAGATTCCAAATTCAAATGTAATATTTTGTTTATTTTTAATTCTAATAGTATTTATGGCCAGACTAAGTATATATGTTTTAGATTATCATTCATGGCATGTGGTTCATGAGCATCAAACTTATCAACAGGTAGGCCGTAATTTTATTTTTAATATCATTATAATGTCAGTAAAGATAAAACAAATTTATTCATTACTTAACTTATAAATCATGAAAATCAAAACCAATTCCTTAAAGTTTGAGGTAAAAATTCACATTTTGTATATTTAAAGCTTATTCTAGTTAGAGAGTTTTTTTCGCCAGCGTAATAATATGAAGTACCCAAAGATATCTACCGCATTTCCCAGCGGAAATGAAATCGGTTGGGCGCTATCTTCGCCCTCTGGCGGTCTGCTGGGGAGAGAAAAAAATTAGATAAATGTTTGGGTTCTGTTGCGGGAAACGTCAAAAGAAATTCACTATCTACACGGAGTTGGCCGTGATATACCTTAACTTAAAGTAATCTTGTAATTTGGTAAATAAAAACCAGGACATCTTATTGGTAAGGATCTACAAGGTGTTCATCATCAGACCTTTAGATTATCTAGAAGTCTCATTGTTTATGTTATCTGATGGCGAGTATGTAGTGTCAGTGGCAATGCCATGCCAAACTTGCTAGCTCTCTAGTTTATTAGTTGTCATTCTCTATTCTCTCTCATTCTCTATAGGTGTCTTTAAAGTAGCTAGTGGTCCGCCAATAGTCGAAATTCGACTATAATTAATTGAAATTATAAGTTTGAATGTTATCATGGTTCTATTGTAACATTGATTCTATTGTCAAAAACTTATAATACTAATATAATCACAGATTTCGTCAAGACTACATACACCATAGACAAATAATATTAAGGACAAACAATTGGTAGGCAGCGCCTTGGCTCTGCCCCTGGTATTGCTGAAGTCCATGGGCGTCCATGAAAAATAGAGGGAAAAAAGCATAGGGGTAGAGGTACCAAACGATAGTCGTACAAAATAGCGGAGGAACTGAGTGTACCAGTCAGCGACGCACTCCACCAAGCTACAAATAAATAAATAAATTAATGAAATAAAATTTTTAGAATTCAATGAAAATTACATGCGTAACGTGCGCTTGAGGTGGTGGTCTGAATAAGGAACTACATTTTTTAAAACAGAGAAACGCGAGACAGTAGCTGTTAGCTAATTCATCCCTCCTGGCTGAGCCTTTGCTCGCCCACCTGTCCTGGTGTAACTGGAAAGGCCTCCGGGCCACCAGTAATCCTTCAATCATAACAAAAAAAGAAACGCGAGACAAGAACGCTGGAGCCATACGGCTTTAATGTCATTTTGAAAGAAAGAAATCATTTGTTCGCTAAGCATAGTGAAAATGAGTTATTACATAAATTAAAAGCAGCGGGTGTGGCGGGTAGCCATCATACAACGCAAGATAATTGACAGATGCCTGAATCTCGCTTACGACATTTTCAAGATAAAGCGCATATATACAAGTTCCGAACAACAACATTCGGACCGTCGGTCTACCGAGCAATATCACCCGCTCGGTGGAAGATCTTCCCTTTGTCGTATATCCCTACAGCGGGTATGCTTTGTCATTATTTGACATGCGAAGTTTAGTGCAGTGCAAGATATTATGATATTATAAAATTTATCCATTTATTCATCCATAATTCAACTAACAATTAAAAAATCCATTTATTTTCAATGTCGTCCCTAAGAAAATCATTTATGTGATAATAATTTTCACTAATAAGATTATCTTTTAGTTTTTTCGTAAAATGAAAATCGTCTAGGTCTCTTAATTTCTTTGGTAGTTAATTTAATATCCTAACTAACGCTCATACCTAGTACACTATTAGTCTTCATAAACAAACAGCAAAAAAAGCTTATAACACTGCCGCCCCATTATTGATCCTCAACCCAAACAATATTCAATCAATAGCAATCAATCATATTTCAAAGAAACGGTATTATTAATGTCGAAGCGAATAATGATTTTGCATTTCGTTCCCTTGTATATACCCTTTGTGCAAAACAATCGTCCGCCATCCGCGGGCGCAGCTCTATGGAGGCTGCATCGACTACGCTTTGCTTTATAACGAGCCATAACCACGCATTCCGAACTCACTGTGTGCTTAGTTCGAGTTTTTTAACGTTCTCGATAGCGTAAAAGTTAACTCAAATTTGTATACAGTTGGAACAGCGCCCCTAGCGGCAACCGTAGGCAAACGTTCTAACTTCATAAAAGAGTTAACTTTTACGCCATCGAGAATATTAACTAAGCACTAAGTAGGTCACGTAACTCGACACCACTTATTCAATCGATAAGTACACGATTAGCTTCTTTAAATTCTTGTCTATGTTACGGCTGTTTGGATGAGAACGCCCACTGTACGTTTCCTATATAATGTTTTACATTGCTTTGATTTATATACAATAAATCATACTCTAATTGAGAAACATAACATTACTATTATATATAAACATTTCGTAAGCAATTCTTCCTCTAGCGCGCTTCCCCTCCATCTGTCCGAGAATTGTGAGTTTCTCCAGGCTGTGCAATGAGGGTCGCATTATGTGCCCAAAGAAACTCACAAAAAAACTCAAAAACAGCTAGATGGGTTGACCAACTCAAGGAGGTGACTGGAGGCCAGATATGGGGAGCGGTACATATGGCGCAGAACCGGACCGAGTGGAGAAGATTGACATACAGTCACGATCCTCAGCATTGAGGGAACGACCAGAAAGAAGAAGCAATTCTATTTTTATACTGTACACATCTTCTGAAAGTGATCTTTTACTGACAAAGATTATTAACTTTAGTCATAATTTATCGTTAATCACATAAATTGGCCTCTGTCAAATGACTTGTGCGTCACTATGTTCATTTTCGGGATTGAACGATTCTAACATCTTTTTTTTCCCCTATCTAACCGCTAGTAGCCTATGAGGCTATTGTAGCTACGCACCGACGGGTAGGCGGGCTCACGGGCTCAAACTAAGAGAATTTGCTAACACTGGCCCTAGCAAGAGCAGCGCTTCGCTGAATCTAGCAGCGGATCCAAATCGCAACTGAGAAGATCCGGCGAGAAACTCAGTGGACTGTGTCTATGGGTTAGTTCGCTTGTCGAACTCTTCGTCGTTATTCACAAGTTCGACGAGGACGGTGACCGGTGGTTGGGGGTCCTAAAAGCATCGAGAGTGAATCCGGGGGGCGACGGAGGCTTTGCTTTGCCCCGGCACGGTCGGAATTCTTACATTCATGTTGAGCGATGCACCGGCGTTCGAATCTCAGGTGGGTACCAATTTTTCAAATGAAATACGTACTCAACAAATGTTCACGATTGACTTCCACGGTGAAAGCATAACATCGTGTAATAAAACATTAGACCCGCAAAAATTATAATTTGCGTAATTACTGGTGATAGGACCTCTTGTCTGCACGGGTAGGTACCACCGCCCTGCCTATTTCTGCCTAATGCGTTTCGGTTTGAATGTTGTAATTATACTTGAGACCTTGGAACTTATATCTCAAGGTGAGTTGCGCATTTACGTTGTAGATGTCTATGGTCTCAAGTGACCACTTAACACCAAGTGGACTGTGAGCTCGTCCACCCATCTAAACAATAAAAAAATAAACAATCGACTTTCAAACGAGTTACCATATTACCTTCCTGCTCTGAATGTATGTCGAGTAGCCGTCCACTTGTGTATTCCGCGTTCCCTACCACGACGCTCGCCAACGAGGGACCCACCTCTCCGTCCACCGTCACCGGTCTCCTATATTTAATGTCGTTTTCAAATCGCCAAATTTATAGGCCGTAAACTTTAGTCGGGCTCGTAAAATAGCTCGGTTCCAAGGGGACGATCTTTAACGTTCCATTGTTTAGGGGGCGATACGAATTTTGAATTTGTCTGTGAACAATAAGGGAAGTTTAACTGGAGAAACATTAGAGGTTCTACTGGTGGTAAGACCTCTTGTGAGTCCGCGCGGGTAGGTACCACCACCCTGCCTATTCATGCGTTGTAACTATACTTGAGACCTTAGAACTTATATCTCAAGGTGGGTGGCGCATTTACGTCATGGATGTCTATGGACTCCAGTAACCATTTAACACCAGGTGGGCAGTGAGCTCACACACTGTGAGTGTGTGTGGGCTGGCAATGAGAAATACTGACAAACGATAAGTTTTCATCTTAATTTTTTTACCTTATATTGTTTATTCTTGAACAAATAACTTAAAGATCACATTAATCTTAAAACTGAATTACAGTCACATATACAGTCGAGTTCGTGACAGTGGCAACAGTCTTTTGAGAATCATATCGAGCAAGATCGAGGGACTGCTGATCAATAGCCTTTGCACTTGCACTTGGAAGGAGAAAAAATAAAATAAAAAATGTAATGGTATAAAATGTATATAATGATAGTTATGTGTTAGATTTTTTAAGTTACTAACATAGATTATAAGTAATAACTACTAACAAAATGTTATGGTTTTAAAAAAAAAAACTGAAATAAGGTATTAATAATACTAATAATAATAATAAACTACTAACGTTTTTTTTTTTTCAAAATTGACGGAACACCCCCCAAACCGGTAACACTACCTCCGATTGACAAACTAGGATATTCCTAAAGTTGATACAGTTATAGTTTAACATATTGTTATATTAAACAAACAGTCATTACCAGGGTTTTCACTCCAATACTCGATAGCTAGGTAGCGAATGAGTGATTGCAGCGATATTATTCTACATCGAAGCATATCAATCACTCGCCCACGTCAATTTTACTTACAATTTTACGTCAATGGTCCTACGAATAAATAATAAGTCAATGGTCCAACGAATAAATAATAAGTCAATGGTCTCATTCTTTTCTACATTACTAAAATAACATTAATGAACGAATTTGGTGCTTATTATCTTTTAGTTTATAATAAATATGTGACGGCGCAGATGTTACAAATTTCCCGAACAATTTTACTTACAATTTTACGTCAATGGTCCTACGAATAAATAATAAGTCAATGGTCTCATTCCTTTCTACATTACTAAAATAACATTAATGAACGAATTTGGTGCTTATTATCTTTTAGTTTATAATAAATATGTGACGGCGCAGAAGTTACCGATTTCCCGAACTGGTATTTTTTAAAAAAAAATCCGTTATGGCAATTTAAAAAAAAAATCAGTATCCTTTAACTACGATACTTACAGATTTACACTGATTATATTGCGTAAACTTACCTGGCCCACGGACATCACAACGTTAACGCTGTCAACCACCTTGACACACGAGGTCGGAGTCTCAACTGTACAGGTTAACCTTCCTCAAATAATACGATATTTTACAACACGGTTCCAATATAACACGAAAAGAAAAATAACCCCAAAACCCTTTTATAACACGGTACTTATACAACACGATATTTAGTAAACTACATTATGAATTACGAACCCACAATACCTACCGTGCTATAGGAGGATTATGCGTATATCGATTGCCCCACCCTTTAAAACGGAACGCATCTAGTGCTTCTATTTTGGGTGAGTTCACCACCATAGATTATACACTTAATATTTCACCACCATCTTCGACTACACTAATATGTCATACACTAATATGTCAAATACTAATATGCCAAACACTAATATGTCATACACTAATATATCAAACACTAATATGTCAAACACTAATAGTCAAACACTAATATATGATACAATAGTAATTCACCGCACTAATATGACTAACAAATAAAGCAACAACATTAAACAAAATAAGAGATTTTTTTATAAAATACAAATCAACAAGAAAACCATAAATCTCATCATCTCAGTCAGAAATTCCTTGACGACCACCATTGATTAGTTTTCAGAGAGTTTTCGCGAAAGGAAAAACCCATACAGAATCTCAATAACCAAACTTTACAACTAATTGAATTCTTCAAAATTAAACGGAAAATAAAACAAGGCAAAAGACATTAGGCGGCGCGTCGGGGCGCTCAAGTTACGAAAAAAAAAAAACAGGAAAAACTTTCTTTTGAAATGTAATCAAAACATCCCCTTTTTCGGCTCGAAGTAGTTATTGTTGGCAAACACGCTCGCTCGGAAAGGGGCTCCCTTGTATTTTGGACGGAAATCCTCTCGATTTTTGTTTACAGCTTGAAGAAATCTCGAACACGGGTCCTTTAGTGGTGCTAATGTTTTTATCGCCGTCTGATAAGCTGAGAGTCCACTTGTTCTTGGTACGTTAGTATTATAGCACTAAAACCGATCACACAACATGACGGAATTCTCTGAATATCACTATATAAATACCATTTTATATTTCACACAGCAGGGCTATCTCTATATTATTATATAAAAATTAATTGCTGTTCGTTAGTCTCGCTAAAACTCGAGAACGGCTGGACCGATTTGGCTAATTTTGGTCTTGAATTAGTCGTGAAAGTCCAGAGAAGGTTTAAAAGGTGAAAAAATATGAAAATGCTCGGAATTTAATAAAAATAACAATTTTGTTTTTCCTTTGATGTGTCCCCCGTCGGACGGATTCCTTTTGTTTGTTTTAAATTTATTTTATACAAAAGCTTAGGTCTTTTATTTATCGATTAAGGCACTACAAAGTCTGCCGGGTCAGCTAGTTGCTGAATAAGAAAGACCATACGACTCTGACACGAACATTCAGAGGCTGATGCATTTATATAGCTACAGAAGAAACCTAACGAAAACCTAAACGCGCTAACAACATTTATAAGATCAAGTATAACAAAAACAAGTCACAAATGTCAGCGTTCAGACCGTCGGTCTAACTGGCGACAGGATTTTATGGACGACATTTTTCGCACCCTCAAACAAAGGTACCGGCAACTACCAAATGTTTATCCAGTTTGATGATATTACCCGATGCTGTCTCTTCATCGTGGATGTAGTTCCGGAATAGGCGTGTCAAGTGGGACCAATTACTAACGTAATTCAATGCACAGCAGCATTAGGTACGAATGGTAAAGAAAAGAAAGAAAAAAGATAAGAAGAAAGAAAGAAAAGTTACGTTGAATTTGTAGTTCATCAACTTTGAGTTGGATCGCGACTGAAACAGACAAGGACGAGGCATACAAATTCGTGTTAACCTGATAATACACCTTAACACAATAATTTAAGATATATATTAGAGGGTTTGGAATAGACGGGACATAAGCTGATGAGAACAGTACTACGAACGGATGATGAAAGATCTGTAGATCGAAGAGGCCAAACCAGATACACGAATATTTTAAATATAACAATAAAACAAACTGGCCTTTAATATTATGTGGCTTAATCCTTTTTTTTATTTTAATACATTAAACCACAAAAACACAAAAACTTTTTGTTTCGAGATATTTTTGTTTAACTGCTGAGGCTAACCAGGAACAAACGGGCTGCATGAAAGGAGATTGCAAAGGCAATATAACAACTATAACATATAGCTTTGTTGTTTGAATTCAGCTTTGTTCTACAGCGCGCTATGTCGGCGCTTTGCTTTGCATTGCATTGTTTTTCATTTAAAATTAAACTTACTTTTACGTCACAGGCGACTAAGGCTTGACCGTGGAAACTGTAGAGTATTCTAAACGCAAAGTAAATCAAAATGTAATTCCGGCCCTTACTAAAAATATGTCGGAGACCGTCATTAGTTTGGTAGCAACGAAACGCAGCACGATTCCCGAGAGATAGCAGCACGATCGCAGTGTCGTCTGAGCTCTGCTAACTTCGTGCTACGACAGAGCCAAGCCGATGGAGGCGCGTGGACGCCGTCACACTTACGAACCAGCCTTCTTGAAGAGCGGTGTCTCTGTCCTAAGAAATGTCATTGGTTATCGTTTGCTAACGTCAAGAGAGGATTTCTAAATAGTTCTAAGACAACAAGCGTAACTCAATATTTCGCTTAGCTCGATCACCCCATTCGCTTCTATGATGTCTGACGATGATGTTAATAATTGTGGTTTCTCCGACATATAAGGGCCTGTGCATACAACGCATTTAGAAACGCGCGTCGACGGCGCGTTTTTATTCTACAGAGCAGTTTGGTGGCATTGGTATCGATACAAACGCGCGTTAGCATCGCGTTTGTAGTGATTCAAACGCGCGACACCGATGCGACCGCTAGCGCGCGCGCCTTACCTACGGGTGGCGTTTTCTCCGCAACGAGGGAAATGTGAATCTATGTTAGTATCAATCGAGTAATTTGATGCACCGTATGTCTTTGGAAAAAAAAATTGAGCCTTTCGACGCAGAAAGCATGACAAGATGTCTCTCTTACCTTATTGTTTTAAGTAGTCGTTCTTCCGCCGATACACATGATCATAGCAATGTATTTTGGCGAGTTAATTCCGGTCTAAGAATCTCATGAAGTTCTTGAAATGATGAATACGACATTCGCTAACAATTTGCAATATTTTTGTCGTGTCCTATTAATTTTCTAAACCTTGTATAATGTCCACACAATATTACCTCACTTGTAAGTGGGTGTACCCAAAAAAGTCGATAATTTTTGTTCTTCCTTTTTTTTTTAAATAAATAACAAAGCGCATGCAATCAATGTTGTCTCGACCGACTGCTACTGTTTATAAGGTTCTGCTTAAAAACGCAAAATACCAGCGCGTTTGTATCGATACACATGCGCGTCTGTATCGATTCAAACGCGTATTTGAATTTTTACAGGTATGCAAAGGTCTACAGGCTGCGTCCGACTTGCGTGCGTATCGCGTCTGTGTCGCTACAAACGCGCGTCGACGGCGCGTTTAAAAAACGCGGTGTGCACGCACCCTAAATGTTTCAATACACTGATAATAAGCACCCAGACAAAGAGCAAACAAACCTGTTAATAAATGAATTGTGGAGTAATTCCATTGTAATTCGTTAAGCCCTGTTATTGTTACTCAGCTTTGTAACATTACAAATTACCTGTACAAACTGAGTGGTTTTCTTAATAATTGAAGAATCAAAAGGAGGCCGTGCACGTGTCGAGCGATGCACCGGTGTTCGAATCCCGCAGGCGGGTACAAATTTTTCTAATGAAATACGTACTAAGCAAATGTTCACGAATGACTTCCACGGTGAAGGAATAACATCGTGTAATAAAAATCAAACCCGCAAAATTATAATTTGCGTAATCACTGGTGGTAGGACCTCTTGTGAGTCCGCGCGGGTAGGTACCACCACCCCGCCTATTTCTGCCGTGAAGCAGTTATGCGTTTCGGTTTGAAGGGCGGGACAGCCGTTGTAACTATACTGAGACCTTAGAACTTATACCTCAAGGTGGGTGGCGCATTTGCCTTGTAGATTTCTATGAGCTCCAGTAACCACTTAACACTAGGTGGGCTGTGAGCTCGTCCATTTATCTAAGCAATAAAAAAATAAAAGAAAGGGCTCAGTGGTGTGGATCTATCAATCCACGCCACTGAGCCCTTTTTTTCGATGATAATGATGATACTTGACAGACATCACGACGCGAATATCGCCACACCCCAAAGTGTGTCTCAAAAGACAAGAGATTGAAGTCTCAATTTCAACGTAAAACGGCTGTTCCATAATTAAAATCTGAACGCATTTACCCATATAGACCCTACCTCTATTAAAGCATTATAAGATTCAATTATTTACAGCATCGTATTATTAATGCGCCATACTTGATATGTTTCAAAGGTATAAGCATGACGGGCCTTTTTTTTCCAAAATTTCATCTCATTTTACAAAGTAACTCGTTTCCTTCGATGCGGAGAATGTGATAAGGCATCAACTCAGTCCGTGCGCTTAGTCTCGCGTGTTTTATCTCGTTACAGCCGAGATGGGGTCCGCAGCTTCCGCGAGATTAGCCCGCAAAGGTCTTATAGGTAGTTTTATAACATTATAACCTCTTTTTTTACAATTTAAATCAGATCGAACATCAATCTAATTTTCTCAAATTCGTAATTTGAAATTTCGTAATTCGTTTACTGGTTGGTAGGACATCTTGAGTCCGCACGGGTAGGTACCACCACCCTGCCTATTTCGATTTGAAGGGTAGGGCAGCCGTTGTACTGTTAAAACTGAGACTTAGAATTTATGTCTCGAGGTAGGTGGCGGCATTTACATCATAGGTGTCTATGGGCTCCGGTAACCACTTAACACCACGTGGATCGTGAGCTCACCCAACCAACCAAGCAATAAAAATAGATAATAAATTAAAAATATAAAGTTTCAAAATTCAGGTCCAATAAGTTTCGTTTTCCGAAAATCGAAACCAGACTTTATATTTCGTATCCAATAACAATAACAATTTCCTAAAACACATTTATTTAAGTATTATTAGAAATTAGAATTATTATCCAACTAATTCGATTTTTACGGTTCCATTATGCCTCAAATATTTCATAGTCCTACAACGACTGCATTTTACGTTTCATGAAAATATTAAAAACATCCGACATGTCAAACACAAAAATTAAATTACCAGATCAAACAAAAAGTTCTCAACCCTAACTAACCTAACCCTGGCCGTTGTTTTCCTGGTATATAAACAAAAACAAAACAAAAAAATTACAATTCTAAATTTAAATTTCCCGCGACATTTTTATGACGCTATCCAAAATGTGTTCACTTATATAATATGGCCACTAACTTCGCCAGCGGTCTGTTTAATTCAAGGCAACACGTTCTAGTAATACACGACAAGTCCAGGAACGCGCCGAAATGAGTTCCTTGTCGACATGGAATTGGCTCCATGCCTACGTACTACATACTACGCGTCAGAACAACGCCCAGCCGACCAATGAAATTCATGGCTCGTGAAAGCTTAGTAGAAGACATGAAGCATAATATTAAGATTTGCAATAATTTACAAGGACATTTATTACCAACGGCCATCTTCAAATAAAACACAACTTATTTCAATTTGGTTATTTAATAAAAAGAAAAACATTCCCTATTTCGGTAATCGAGTAATTACTGTTGGAACTGTACTCAGTCTGTTGTTTGGATAGAAAATAATGATTTGTTTAATCAACTCATGCGTCACCCTTCCTATGTTCCTACTACGAGAAAAACCTTCTCTAATATACTCGCAACTGTACAATATTTAAAATCGATATCTCTTCGAATAATCGATATAATTACTTCAGTGCGCACCGGTGAACACGTAGGGCACCGGTGAACTACATCGCATTCAAAGGCTTAACAATAAAAAACGTGAGATTAAATCGTAATATCATGTCTACGATTCAAGAAAACCCATAAAATTCCTAATTACAGATATGTTCTTAGTAAAAGCAACATTAAATCTATACTAATACTAATACTTATATACTAATATATAAATCTACAGTGGTTTTTACGGATGTTCCGTTATAACTACTGAACCGTATATCCGAATGACTTGAAACTTGATATCCATGTAGAAAGTACATGTACTTAATGGATAGGCTAATATTTATATGAGTGTTGGACTCCCTAATAATAGTAACAATAAATAATAATGTTAATTTTAAATGCCCAGCGAAGCGGACGAGTACGGCTAGTTAAATTATAAGGCAGTAGCGTGAGTAGCGGCAGTAGCGTGATCGTTTGTTTGCTTACACTTCAACTATAAACGCTACGTAAAGATACTATTAGTAGTATAGTATCTTGAGGTGCTTGCTGTCAATGTTAAGATCGTTCTCAACTAATGAAGCTAGATCCAATCGCTCGTTTTTTTTTATTTTTTTTTATTGCTTAGTTGGGTGGACGAGCTCACAGCCCACCAGACCTGGTGTTAAGTGTTTACCGGAGTCCATAGACATCTAAAACGTAAATGCGCCACCCACCTTGAGATATAAGTTCTAAGATTATGAAGTCGTCGTGGCCTAAAGGATAAGACGTCCGGTGCATTCGTATGAAGCGATGCACCGGTGTTCGAATCCCGCAGGCGGGTACCAATTTTTCTAATGAAATACGTACTCAACAAATGTTCACGATTGACTTTCACGGTGAAGGAATAACATCGTGTAATAAAAATCAAACCCGCAAAATTATAATTTGCGTAATTACTGGTGGTAGGACCTCTTGTGAGTCCGCGCGGGTAGGTACCACCACCCTGCCTATTTCTGCCGTGAAGCAGTAATGCGTTTCGGTTTGAAGGGTGGGGCAGCCGTTGTAACTATACTGAGACCTTAGAACTTATATCTCGAGGTGGGTGGCGCATTTACGTTGTAGATGTCTATGGGCTCCAGTGACCACTTAACATCAGGTGGGCTGTGAGCTCGTCCATCCATCTAAGCAATAAAAAAAAAAAAAATAATAATAATAATAAGATCTCAGTATAGTTACAACGGCTGCCCTACTCTTCAAACCGAAACGCATTACTGCTTCACGGCAGAAATAGGCAGGGCGGTGGTACCTACTCGCGCGGAGACACAAGAGGTCCTACCACCAGTAAAGTTGTTCTTGCTGTTTACCGTAGTACTTTCCGAGGCGAAAGTGACTTGGAAACCGGTATGAATCACGGGAATAACGCGCGGCAACTCGTTTTGAAATGGCCCTAAAAGGTTGCGAAAATCCCAGGAGTTTTGGGAAATGTTGTATTTCTACCCAATGACCGGTAGCTTCAAGAGGCTATTCCGGCTGCACCTAACTGGGAGGCGAGCTAACGAGGCTCAGCCTGACTTTGCTATCACCAGCCCTAGCAAGAGCTTCTCTGAATCTACTACTGAATCAGAATCGCGACCAACTGAAAAGATCTGATTTTTTTTATTATTTTTTTATTGCTTAGATGTGTGGACGAGCTCACAGCCCACCTGGTGTTAAGTGGTTACTGGAGCCCATAGACATGTACAACGTAAATGCGCCACACACCTTGAGATATAGTTCTAAGGTCTCAGTATAGTTACAACGGCTGCCCAACCCTTCAAACCGAAACGCATTACTGCTTCACGGCAGAAATAGGCGGGGCGGTGGTACTTAACCGTGCGGACTCACAAGAGGTCCTACCACCAGTAAAAAATGATGTAAAAGTCAGGAGGTTGTATCTGTGGGTTAGGTTGGGTCGAGCTCTTCGTCGCATTCGGTTTCTTCAAGTGAAACAAGTACTTGAAAGAAAAAAATGTTAATCTCGTACATATGCATGTGCCTACCTAAAACACTAAACAGTAACACATTTTATGTATTACCTTAAAAAGTGAGGAAAAACAAATATTTTGTGCCTAGGGCTCTCCTGTCCGGATATTAGGCCATAATAATATGGCTTATAATATAGTCATTGATACGGGTACAAATTTTCAAATTAAGGGCACGCTAGAAATAACCAAATTAAAAACATTATCGGTAAAACCTTCCATAATAACATTTTTTTAAATCAATTTATACTAAGGCAAAACGATCGTCAACAGTTTGATATAAAATACCAATATCACGTCAGTGGTTAAAGACCCAATTTAAAATAATGAATAGAAACAGGGAAACTATAAAAAGGACTAAAAGGACTAACATAGCGCAAGTCCCCCTCTATAACTAGCCAGTCGGACAGGTCATCGCCCGGGTCACCCCCGCCCCGTCTTTATTTCCCCGGAGTGTTGTACCAGACATAATTCTCTCTATAAACATCAATTTTTCTACTAATGGATCTCGATTATATATTAAATGGACGTCTTATAATTTTTCAATGTTAGCGTGTATTCCTATGAAGCGATAGAGCTAAGGTGGCGTTTTTATTATGTGTCTTGAGCCCTAGTGTGCACTTCGTATCAGTTGAGCCGTCAACTTATCGCACATGACTACTGGAAATATAATGCTTCATTTCGAATCTCAACCCTATGATTTCTTGATTTAAAGGCACGATTACTGAGCCAAGAAATAACAATGTCTCCCAAAAAAATTTACTTACGACATATTTGTTAATTCAAAATACTCTTCATTTGGATGTTCGGTTTTAACAATCAAATCTACCCTTCCGAAGACTAAAACAAGAGCTACGAACTTTCTCTCGCGTCAAATGTGACCGATATTGCCATTCAAATCTCATAAGTATACAGGAAACATTCTGTTACTCACCATTTTTGCCAAGTACCCTCTATCTTTGAATTAACCCCCTTTTTGTTCCGTGAAGTGTTTGAAAAGAGGAGAATGGTTAAAATCTTATATCTCAAAGTGGGTGGTGCATTTACGTTGTAGATGTCTATGGACTCAGGTAACTACTTAACACCAGGTGGGCTGTGAGCTCGTCCAACCTTCTAAGCAATAAAAAAATTAAAAATATAGTCCATGACCGTTAATAAGTTTTTTTTTTTGGTCAGGAGGAAATCGCCGGACTTCCGCCCTTCTCTGGGGATACTGGGCGGGGTATGTCAGAGTCGAACTGACTAAAACCTCCTGTTGCTCAACAACCAACGTCCAAACCTCGCATGAGACAGAACTCATGAAAAGGCAAAGGGGGGAAAGTGAAGCGTTTAGTGCGAAGCACATCTCTCCCATCACCCTCCCCCTCGGGACGTCGGACTGGCGGTCGTGGGCGCCACGACCACCAGCCCTCTCGGTCGGCAGACTGTCCGAAGTCCGCCTAGATGGCGCCGGTTAGGTTGGGTATGACCGTTAATAAGTATCAGTTAATCTGTGTCTCTTGCACTGCCAATGTCAAAGAGCGACAAATTGTTTTTTAAAACAATGAAATACCGGTGAAATGAAATATGCCGTTGGAAAATTTTATGTTATGTACCAAAATCTGTCTCGTTGGCTAACTCATTTCTATTTGGCGTGATTGACAACTAGCAAGTTAAGGAACCGTAGTAAGGGTCTTTTTAATATTTGTTTCGTCTATTAGAAATTCTTACCTGCGGCCTTATTGTGTTGCAGATTTTACGAACATTCCCTAACGAGGAACAACCTGGTTCTTCATAAACGTAAAATTAATGTAGTGATTTCGTCTATAGATGTAGGGGAATCAGTTTTTATGATTGGACCGCTGTTTCGCCGTAACGTTTGGCTCTCAACTAATGGAAGTGAAAGCTTGAGATGAGATAATAAAGGAATTGCTTGGTGAGTATCATTGACTACTACCGAACTGCATCTGCTCGATGATGTTCTGGGAATTTGAGGTCATCTCTCTTTTTTTTTATTGCCTTTGTAGGCAGACGAGCACACGGCACACCTGATGGTGAGTGGTTACCGTCGCCCATGGACTTTAGCAATGCCAGCAAAATATTTACTATAAAATGAAATTTTTGCCACATATCCCTTGGTTTTAAAACGAGCTTTCCTCCACGGTCTTTACTGAACACTATTCTTATATGTTACTTTTTAATCCTAAGCTAAGAAGGGCTTTTCGCGACTCTACAAGTGAAGGTGACTCTACATCCGGTAGACTATATGCTTGTCTACAAAAAAAAAGCTAATACCTGAACAAGCAATACATTAAGCGCTCTATACGTTACTAGCTATACCCGCCCGCTTCGCTAGGCATTTAAAATTAACATTATTACCTATTTCGCATCCCCACACAGATTCTCATCATTAATGCCCTCGCAACTGTTGTAGGGAGTCCAACATTCATATAAATATTAGCCTATCTATTAATTACATGTATTATCTACATGAATACCAAGTTTCAAGTCAATCGGATGCACGGTTCAGTAGTTATAACGGAACATCCGTAAAAACCACTGTAGATTTATATATAGTATAGGTTAGCGTAGAAATACTCTATCTCGTATATGGTTCATAAAGTATAAATAATATTTCATTTTTCTGATGTATAGTTTGTGACATGAATCGCATCCGTTACCTATTACAATGTAAGCATATTGTCTACGGCACTTTGGTTTCATAGTTGGCGATCCATTAACAACAATGTATCGACATTATTTATATTGTATGCCTTGTTTTATATCACTGTCGCATCCGTTCGTTCGCTTGCCAAAGTGGGGTAATAAAAATTGATGAAAAGCCTTACAGTAGGGCGCATTGTGTATTAACGAAACTTTATTTGAATATGACAACTATGTTTGACAGAGGAAGAGGTAGACCTAAGAAGAAATGGATGGATTACGTGAAAGACAATATAGGTAAGAGGGGAGTGAGCGAAGAAATGGTATATGATAGAAGAGTATGGAAGGAGAAAGCATGTTGTGCCGACCCCAAGTGACTGGGAGAAGGGCAGGATAATGATGATGAACTATGTTTGCCAGTTGATAGGAGAATTAAGTCAATCATGACTTGTTTTCCTCCTACCTAACCATTGGTGGTCTAAGAGGCTATTAGATTCTAAGTTCGCCCGGAACGGTAGGTGAGCTCACCGGCTCAACTTGAGTGAATTGCTGACACTAGCCCTAGCAAGAGTAGGGCTTCGCTGAATCTACGATCGGAATCGCGACCCACTTAGAAAATGCGGCGAGAAACTCAGCGGGCTGTGACTGACTCAGTGGTACAGTACTTAGTATCCCTGACATTGCGCCGTGGGTCGTGGGTTCGATTCCCACATCGGACAAACATATTGGAACGAAGTTCCTTACGGCAGGCTTGGAGGAGATAGGGGTTTTGCTGCGCGACCGAACTGAAAAAAATTGTGATAGTAAAACCGTAAGAAAAAGTCCGTGGAATAAAACCGTTAAATGAGACATGCGCAGGCGCGACAGTCGTATACACAAGCGAGTAGTGTATAATACCTTTCTTTTTTCCTTTTTTCTTTTCGTTCTCTCATCCCTTCTCTCTCTATTTTGTAATTATTTCTATTTCTATGTAATTTTATGTTGTCAAACAAAAATAAAGTTGATTATTGAAAACACGAATAAAACAACATTTTCTGAATATAAATCGTAGCTAGATCGATTTATCGCCCCCGAAATCCCCTGTATACTAAATTTTATGAAAATCGTTGGAGCCGTATCCGAGATTCAGATTATACATATTTTTTTATATAAAAGAATTGCTCGTTTAAGGATATAAGATTCTAATTTAAAAAATATAAATTACGAACGAACTCTGCAAAACTGGTGAAATATTCACGAAAGAGATTCGTGAATTTTTCAACTTGATAACAGACGATTTGGTGTAGGTACGTCGAAAGAGCACTTTTCATTTTAACAGCGGCCCGGGGGCTGCGAGCGACATGGCGATCGCTAGTGCCGGCATTTCAAAAATTGGCTGAATAAAGAAAACTTTAATACAGTAAATATTCCAATATATTGTAAACGTTACTCTTGTTTATTATCTTCGAATTTGAAGTATCCGTACGAGTCCTTCGGTACTCTAATTACTTATTCGTATCCAATTGATCCATTTGAGATGTGGTGCTGGCGTAAGGTGCTAGGAATCCCCTGGACAGCACGTCGCACCAACGTGTTATGCCTCCAAAAACTCCAGATAAAGAGGAGGCTTTCTACCATCTGCCTAAGCAGAGTTCGGGAATAGAAATAATGACGGCAACTTGGAGACGCTATTGGAGACTGGCAAGGTGAACGGAAGAAAACTGTTCAGAATAAAAAATGCTTCATCACAATCAAGTCAATCACTCATTTATTGATAATATTATATAATAAACATTCATAATTTTTTTTCATTTTACGCATTTCATAATGCCAACACGGATGACAATTTAAATAGGAACTTTTTTAAAAAGCTTAGAAATCGTACTTCTTTTGTTTTTAATAATGTTCTAATATCCAGTTAGGTCTCCTCTACTATTGTATTATATAGTGATGAAATAAAATGGCCGAATTTCAACACGCATTACTGGAAAAACGGCAATCAAGTTAGAATTTTAATTTCGAACCAGTGATACGAATGAGATTTGGGGTTGTTTATAATGTATAACATCTAATTTAACAGTGTTGTCATGACAACAAAACTGTACTTATAATTACGGCAACATTAAGGTTATGAGAATTAAATCAAATAACTCGCTTTCGGTCCCCTAATTTAAAAACGACCTTTAACCCGATTAGTTAACTTTCAGTGTAGTAGTAGTAAATGATAAATGTTCTCTTCCGCCGTATAACTCTCTCGCGCAACATATGTTATTCAACACACTGTAGCAACACGATGAAACGCCACATTAATCGTATGAATACGGGTAAAAGAACTATGTAATTTATCTTTTGGAATGTCGCGCGTCGCCAGCGCGGCCTGATTGATAGCTCAGATCTGCACGTACTGTTTTTTTGCGGAGCGAATGTTTTATGCGAGCGCCTAACTAAATAAGTTTTGGAAGTTAAAAAACATGTCTGTTGAGAGAATGACAAATGTATGTGTGAAACGAAGTTATTTTCACTTTTATTTATTATTGCTTTGATTGGTTACTGAAACCCATAGGCATCACTATGTGCATGCCCCCACCCGGATTGAGATTTGAGGTACAAGTCTTGATATTATTACGTAAGGCTGTGAGTGATTACGTGCGATTTAAAAGGTGCTGACACAATTCACTCCATTGTTTTCTAAAAACGAAAATTAAATATTTCATTTTATTTAAAAACAAAGTTGTCTCAATGCGAAGTACATATATGGATGGGTCTTGTGACTATTTCATTTACGGTGATCATTAACTTCGTCTACTGTACTTATGAAAAAGAAACAGTTGCCTTTAACATGAAATTCATCAAAAAGAGTCACACATACGAATAATAGGGAGCACGTCATTACGGATCCGCCTGATCCATTATCGGTGCTTTTAGGTACCTCAAGCACCGGTCACCTTGCTCGCCGAACCCGTCGCTTGTGACGAAGGGCTGTTGAACAGCCCACTGAGTTTCTCGCCGGATCTTCTCAGTGGGTCGCGTTTCCGATCCGGTGGTAGATTCTGCGAAACACTGCTCTTGCTAGAGCCAGTGTTAGCAACACTCCGGTTTGAGCCCCGAGAGCTCACCTACCCGTCCGCGAGAATCTGGAATAGCCCCTTAGGCTATCAGCGTATAGGTAGACAAAAAGAAAACGAGTAAATTGTTCATTTAGGCTGGCTGTAAATTTTAAACGTCTATCACGGTACAGAACCTAACTCCATCAAAGCTTTAATAAGATTATAGCCTCGTCACTTGCGTAATTACCATCGGCCTTATACAGCTGCCTACAGCAAGTGGCGTTCTGTAATTTTCCGTCTAGTGCACTAATTGGAAAGGTGTCCGCGCAGTCAGCCGTGAAAATACGTCCTATTAACCGTTTACCTGTCGAGCTTCGTGTGTTTTACGCGATGTATCGTAACATCGTGTATGTTCGGTGTGGTATTATTAAAGAATCTTACTCCCTCTCGTAATAGTTAGCTTTACGGCAGTTTTTTTTTTTATTGCTTAGATGGGCGGACGGGCTCACAGCCCACCTGATATTAAGTGGTTACTGGAGCCCATAGACATCTACAACGTAAATGCGCCACCCACCTCGAGATATAAGTTCTAATGTCTCAGTATAGTTACAACGACTACCCCACCCTTCGAACCGAAACGCATTACTGCTTCACGGCGGAAATAGGCGGGGTGGTGGTACCTACCCGCGCGCACTCCCAAGAGGTCCTACCACCAGTAATTACGCATATTATAATTGTGCGGGTTTGATTTTTATTGCACGTTGTTATTCCTTCACCGTGGAAGTCAATTGTGAACAATTGTTGAGTACGTATTTTATTAGAAAAATTGGTACCCGCCTGCGGGATTCGAACACCGGTGCATCGCTCGATACGAATGCACCGGACGTCTTATCCTTTAGGCCACGACGACTTCATTTTATAGTTTTAATAGTTTTAAATAGATTAGCAAAATAGTCTGCGAAACAGTCCTATGCTCAGACCTCGGATCTGGAGTGGTCGTATTCACTTCTATGGGCTCACTTACCTTGTAATAATAAGTTGAACTTCATTATACACGATTATATTTAGGAGAATCAGGCAAAAGAGTGGTACGTTCCGCTGAGAAATGTCAAACCGACCTGCCACTGTTTGGGCTATTATTTATATTTATTTAGTTAAGAGCTAATTTTGCAAACGTACACATAGTAAATAAAATGTGTGCAGAGTGCGTTGTGCTATGTGTCCACAAGTACTAAGGTCACATATAAACGAGGAGCTTAAATTACGTTAGTATTTTTCTTCACATACCTATGAAACAACTTTTAAATACAAAAATCTTTCCACATTATTTATTATACATTGCTTTTTTTTCAGAAGTGCTCACTCAGATGACAACATTTTATTCGATTACGTCCCATATATTTTTCATTAAACATTGCGCGACACGCTCTCGTACATAAAATAATATTGATGAGCGTGTGAGTAGTACATGCTCAACGTGTTTGTTCACGAAGTACCAGGTTCGCAGAATACCTGAAGAGCTTCATCGTCCCATATATTTTTCATTAAGCATTGCGCCACACGTCTCGTACATAATAATAATAATATTTGTGAGCGTGTGAGTACATGCTTAAAGTGTTTGTTCACGAAGTACCAGGTTCGCAGAATACCTGAAGAGCTTCATCTATCACGCGTCAAATCGAACACGGATCGTCTCGTGTGATACGCCGCATAAATTGTCTTTCTCATCGAAATCGAATATCAAACGACTTACATTTATATTGGGCCATAAAACAGACGCAGGGATAAAGTGATTTTTATTACATTTCTTTTCGGCTTCACCGAGTGTAACAGGAGCTAACGGCGTGTACTATATAAAATCAATATGCCTTCGGTAGATTTGATACCTTTATTTTCTATGAGATACGACTTAACGAGACGAAGATTATGACAATCTTGTCTTTCAAATTGTTTTCGTGATACTTTCCGATCTGTTCCGTGATACCAGGTAGTCTATACTAGGTATCAAAAGGTGTGCTTTTGTATTTGAGTGAGAAACCACAAAACTCACTGCTGTTGTTTGTTATCCATAGACATAGTGACCTGAAATCATCACCCACCGATTTTTGGAAGTCCTAATAGTACTGGATTATGGTCACGCCATTCATCTAGACATAAATATGTAGGATTGTAGTATGGTATAGACTTTGAAACAAACTGAAGGATATCATTTTTGTGTTGTGTGTAATGGCAGTAGGTAATTGCAAGTGACCAGGGACGCCGCATACCCGTATCCCGTAACAAATAACTGGAATGATAAAGTGCAGGACCATTTTCCCTGTAGATATCTAGACTGAGTACATATTTCCTTTAGCTTGTGGTTTTACAACCGGCCGCTTATTGAAGTGAAAACTTCTTTAGAATCGTTGTGATTTCAAACCGGATGCAACGGAAAAAACGACAGGGAAGAGACACAAATACAAAAATGTGTAGGATGAAGCCAGCAAAGAATGAGACAGAAATATACATACTATTTAATACAGCGCCATCTGTGAGATTTTTTACTAACGTGTGTATGAAAGCTCTTGTAGTGAATTTTAATTTAGGATTATACGTGAAATTAAAATATTAATTCACAGAGGGCGCTACCTTACAATTATTTACTTATGACAAAATTTTACATATACTTAAGACGTTTAGGATGATTGTATTTTAATTTTTGGAAGGTTTCACTTCTACCACGTGTGAATTGCACACATGTTTTTTTTTTAAGTTAACCTTGCTTAGGAATTTGCAGACTGGATTGGTAGCTGCTTTTGGTGCTGTAAGTGAGAGGGTCAGCAGCCCAATCAGATGGTCGGACCAAATTCTCTTCAATACGATATAAAACACAGAGAGACTCTCTGTAGACACGGCGCGTTTTAGTGACGATAACTAGTGAATTTAGTAGGCTGCGGTTTGACTGTGCCCCTGGCATTGCTAATGTCTATGGGCGACGGTAAGCATTTAATATCGGGCTGTATCCCCGTCTGTCTACAAGGGCAATAAAAATAAATAATAAATAAATAAATATTTACTAACAGTCACGCCACGTTAACTAGTCCCGTGCTAAGTTCGTAAAGAACTTGTGTTACAGGTACCAGATAACGGAAATAAATGTAAGATTTTTCCAGTAAGAATATCCCTGGAAAAGACATTTTATATTTATCATACAAATATCTTCCCTTGGCGGGATTCGAACCCGCGATCCCCTTGTGTAGTGACCGTGTCACTTACCACTACACCAGACGGACATTAAAATAAATAAATAATTAAGGTCGTGTAGCAGCTGAACATCGTAGCAAAACAAACTATCCACGATATTAAAGAACAAATATTATAAACGCCGCTGATACTATGGCCCCACGAGAACAGAGCAGACGTAACATTATACATATTCAGAGACGCGATCGACGGAGAGCCGCGTCTCGCGCGCTTGTATCATGATATAAACTGTATATTTGACTAAAACGCCCACACAATCTATACGTATAAATAAAATTGGAGTGTGTTTGTAAATATTTTTTTATTGCCTAGATATGTGGACGAGCTCACAGCCCACCTCTTATTATGTGGTTACTGGAACCCATAGACATCTGCAATGTAAATGCGCCACACACCTTTAAGTTCTAAGATCTCAGTATAGTTACAACGGATGCCCCACCCTTCAAACCGAAACGCATTACTACTTCACGGCAGAAATAGGCGGGGCGGTGGTACCTACCCGTGCGGACTCACAAGACGTCCTACTAACAGTAAGAATATTGAATAATATAATAATATTCAAATAATCGCTTTTTACTACATGCATATGAATATACCTAGTCAGGTCATAAATTCTGTCACATGTTTAATGTAAAATAATTGAAACAAGTTTATTCATTATGTAACCATTCATATACCAAAATAAACTTAACAAAACATAGATTCTTATGACACTAAAGTTTATTCAAAATGACCTCCGTGATTTTGAATACAGGCCTTCAATCTGCGCGGCAGTCGTCTATCGCAGCACGAACGAGGTCCATGTCAATATCGGCGGCTGCCTTAATCAAGGATGTCTTGAGTGACTCCAAATTGGGATGAGGCTTTGAGCACGCCTTTGCTCCAAGTGTTGCCATATCTTGTAATCTAACGGATTCAAATCTGGACTGGAGGAGGGCCAGTCTTCGTGCCGGATGAAGTCGATTTCACGCGCCGCCAGCCAGTCTTGTGTGCTCTTCGCTCTATGAGCTGGCGCCGAATCTTGTTGGAATACCCAGTGCCTGTTATTGAACATGGTATGAGAAACAGGTTCTACAAGGTTCGTCAGGACTGTATTTTGATACACAACTGCATTCGTTTTTACACCTTTCTCACAAAAATGTACCTCTGTTAAGCCCCAATAAGAAACTCCCAACCATACCATGAGCGAGGATGGAAAATGACCTCGTTGGACACGCGGAATACGGTTGCTCGCTTCTTCACTACTGTGTGCGTACACCTTATCATTTTGTTTGTTGTAGCTCTCTTCTACGGTAAAAATTTTTTCATCCGAAAAAAGAATTTCCCGATATTTTTTTCCCGCGTACCGCTTCAACAAAGCGCGGCATCTCTTCAGTCTCAGGTCCATTAGACGAGCATTCAAACGATGTCCTGTTTTTCTTCGATATGCCCGAAGCCCTAAGTCTTCATTTAACACCCTTTTCACCGTGGTTCTGCTTAACCCCATCTGAAGGGCCAACAGTTTCTGCTTACGTTTGGGATTTCTTTGAATTCGCGCCTTCACAGCTTTTATCACTGCTGGAGTCCTAACAGACCGAGGGCGACCACTTCTTGACCTGTCATCTACACTAGAGTCTTCGTTGTATCGTTTGATGGTACGATAAACGAATCTTTTGGTTATATTCAAATTTTTCAGTATGTTAAAAATTTGAATTGGCGCGTAACCGCAATGATGCAACGCAACACGGTCTTCTTTAAGCGTCCACTCCATATTTAAAAATGAGTAAAATTCTAAAAGTATACATTTTTATTTTCATGAACAATTCGAAATTCGAATTCAATAAACTTTTTTGTGGCCAGCATTCTAAAAGAAAAGTTTTTACTGTGTGACAATACTTATGACCTGACTAGTTATATACGGTACATACACCAAAATAACATTTTTACAATTTTTGTCTGTCTGTCTGTTTGTTCCGGCTAATCTCTGGAACGGCTTGACCGATTTTGACGAGACTTTCACTGATAGGTGTCTGATGATATAAGGAATAACTTAAGCTACTTTTTTAGACTAGCTTCGCCCCGCGGCGTCACCTGCGGTACGACAATAACCGCGGGTAACATCGCAGGACCTAACTATCAATAATAAAACTAAATGTTCCCGAAGCGAAGCGAGGGCGGATCGCTAGTGTTATTATAAATTTTGATGTGTCAGCCTCTTATACACGTATTACGGGTGGGAATCTACATAAATAAGAAGTTCACGTGTGTATTCATAATGTATATGATTACCAATGATATCTCGTTCCGCTGTGAATGTCGCCGACTTATTGAAAACCATTTATTAATCATAGCGTGTCACTTATGGCACGCTGATCGTCCTATATTATAGTTTAATTGCCATTCTAATATATTAACCATTAGACGGTAAAGTTTCCCCATAATCTATTCAGTAGTTTTTGCATGAGAGCGTAACCAACTGTTAATATTGTAACAAAATGTAAATGATTACTAGCGCCATCTGTCATCATCTGTCTGTATATAACTTTGACAATAAATAGTTAGTCTATCCTCAACCGCCATTTTATTAGGTTACGGGCCCAGAAAATCGCAGAAAATCAAAAAAATCCCAGTATTGAGTCGTTTTAACAAGATTTTGCAGTAAAGCAAGTGTTAAAAGACAGTATTCAGTGAGATTTAGTTGTGAACTGGACTGATCGTATTGATTATCGCAGTGTATTTGTGTAAAAACTATTCGTCAAAATGGCTACCAACTACCTTATCAATGTGCCGAAACTAAAAGGACGCGATAATTATTCAGAGTGGTGTTTCGCTGCAGAAAATTTTTTAGTACTCGAAGNCTTCGGAACAAGGTGACACTTTACAAAACTTGCATAAGGCCCGTCATGACTTACGCGAGTGTGGTGTTCGCTCACGCGGCCCGCACACACATAGACACCCTCCAATCCCTACAATCCCGCTTTTGCAGGTTAGCTGTCGGGGCTCCGTGGTTCGTGAGGAACGTTGACCTACACGACGAGAATGTAGAGACCAAATCTACATTCCCGTTTCAAGGACTAATACCACAAAAAATTTGAAACTTTCATTCCTACAGCTGATTAGTAAGTATGCTATGTAAATATGCTCAAGTAATTATCTATCATCACACATTTGTTTATTTTTCTGAGCGCAGTTGCTTGTAAGTATCTGCATCGGTCTGGAAGCTGATGACCAAATACCACCATTGTGGTTTTCACTAAATTTTTTTTACATAAATTTATTTTACATAAATTTATCTATGTTTGGTGGAGAATGCTCTTAGGAAATTTTTAAGATTATCCTGTTATCTTCTTCCTATGGCGTGCCATTGCTGCAGAGTATTGGCCTCACTAACCATGGTTGTCATTAACATTGACATGTCTATGAGCTCCGGTAACTATAAATGAGCCGAGAGCTTATCCACCAATCCAATCCAGAAAGTGGATTAATTAAATAATGCTGAATAATTGTCCTTTTTAATACGCATTTATTAGCTTCAGACGTATGTTAGTATGTAACGGGATCTTTGAACATGATTTTGACCCCCTCCAAAACGTCGGATTAACTCGAAATTTGGTATACTTATTAAGGGACAATAATAATTCAACATTAAAAATTTTAAAAATTGAAATTCAACTAAAAATGCAAAATAAAAATAGTTTAATAAAACAAAAAAAAAATTGCTTTATAGAAAATCCAAAAAAAAATTGATAATAAATTTTAATAAATTTGAATTAAAAATAGTGTAGGAAAGAATGATTTTATCAAAATGACCCTTCTACATATGATACCACGCATGATTTTCGATAAAAGCGTATTTAAAAAAAAAAAAACTATTCTTTATTTTCTTACACTATTTTTAATTCATATTAATTAAAATTTATGTCTGAACTATACATCGATGTTTATTAGTAGTTGTTCGTTGACGTAAATTGTTTTAAACGACAATTAAACAAATAAATGAAATACAATAGATAATGAAACTAAGTGATTTTACTTTTAAATAATGTGTTTTTAAGCAAACGTCATAGTTGTAATGTCAAAAAATAAGGTTATATATTTATCAATGGTTCATAAGTGTGGGTAGTGTGACACAAAAAAAAACTGTTCTGTGTCCTTAGTGCGAGTTTTTTAACGTTCTCGATAGCGTAAGAGTTAGCTAATTTGTATGGAATGGGATTGTTTGTCTACGTTTGCCGCTAGGGGCGCTGTTCCAACTGCATACAAAATTGGGCTAACTTTTACGCTATCGAAAACGTTATAAAACTCGCACTAAGCACACTGCTTGCATGTACTGCAGGCGCTTCGGTAACTGAGTGGACTGTTGCATCTGTACTGATTTATATGAAACTCGTGATCGTGAAAACATTTCTATAGTTTTAATTTTTTATTGTACAGTGCAAAAGAAAAGACTAATAATAAGAATGTTCATTAGGTAATGTTCCCTGATTGAAGTGCGTTCTCTTATCTTTGTTCAAAGTTTTTGAAATGAAACCTCTTTAGAATCGTTGTGATTTAAAACTTGATGAAACGAAATGAAGTCGTCGTGGCCTAAAGGATAAGACGTCCGGTGCATTCGCGTTGAAGCGATGCAACGGTGTTCGAATCCCGCAGGCGGGTACCAATTTTTCCAATGAAATACGTACTCCACAAATGTTCACGATTGACTTCCACGGTGAAGGAATAACATCGTGTAATAAAATTCAAACCCGCAAAATTATAATTTGCGTAATTACTGGTGGTAGGGCCACTTGTGAGTCCGCGCGGATAGGTACCACCGCCCTGCCTATTTCTGCCGTGAAGCAGTAATGCGTTTCGGTTTGAAGGGTGGGGCAGCCGTTGTAACTATACTGAGACTTTAGAACTTATATCTCGAGGTGGGTGGCGCATTTACGTTGTGGATGTCTATGGGCTCCAGTAACCACTTAACAGCAGGTGGGCTGTGAGCTCTTCCAACCATCTAAGCAATAAAATAAAAAAATTGTATGCAATTGGAACAGCGCCCCTAGCGGCAAACGTAGGTAAACGTTCCAGCTCCATACAAATTTGAGTTAACTTTTACGCAATCGAGAAAGTTAAAAAACTCGCACTGAGCACAATGGTGCAGGCAAGTATCCAATTTTAAGGTAATACGCAGCTTTTTTTTAACGTTAGGGAATCCATTAACGGATACCCGGTCGCGGAGGTATATAAATACGCACCTAACACGTGTTAACTTATTAATCCTTAATCTTAGGGTGTATTATGTGTCTGGATGAACGCCATCCTGCCTATTTGTACCGCGAGCAGGGCACCCCTCCGTTCTGATGGGTACTTATATTATTATGCTATTGAAATGTCGACTTAGAGCTTCAAAGCGGGTGCCTTATCAGCAAGCCACTCAATATTTTAACGGCCGTCTGGTGTAGTGTGACATGGTCACTACACAAGGGGGTTGCGGGTTCGAATCCCGCCAAGGGAAGATATTTGTATGATAAATATAAATGTCTTTTCCAGGGTTATGGGTGTATATTAAATATATGTATGTGTATAATAAAAATCTTACATTTATTTCCGTTATCTGGTACCTGTAACACAAGTTCTTTACGAACTTATCACGGGACCAGTTAACGTGGCGTGATTGTTAGTAAAAATTTTTATATAAAAAAACAAAAAAATATCACCCACTTAAAAAGTGAAATAAATAAATAAATAAATAAAATCAGTATCCAAGCCAGTCAAAAGCACGTAGACCGGGCCATCAAATTTAGTAATCGTTTGCTTTGACTGCTCATTGATTGTACGGTATAGCCGGACTTAGAACTCTTATTACGTCTATGCGAAAATTCTTTTGTTCCAATCATTTCTCGGAACGAATTTTAGTCGCAAGCTAATGGCTGGCTGCGTAACAATGGCTTTGGGTTCGATATCGATCGTCTCCGGCATACCGTCGGCCAGTTGCACTGTGTACTTTTTCAGTATTGTCACCAGACCGGCCAGGATCTGCATCTTCGCGAACCTCATACCTAGAAAAACAAATAAATAATTGAAGTCGTCTTGGCCTAAAAGATAAGACGCCTGTACATTCATGTCGAGCGATGCGATGCCAGTGTTCGAATCCCGCCGGCAGGTAATAAATTTTCTAAAGAAAAACGTATTAAACATAAGCTAACGAATAATATGCACNGGAAGCTTCCTTAGAGCTTTGAGCATAAATACGGTCATTTTGTTTGTTAAAATGTTGCTCAATTGTAAAAATTTTCTCATCCGTAAACAAAATTTTTCTATGACCTCCCTTTGCGTACCGCTTCAGTAGTTGTTTCGATTTTACCACCCTATTCTCTTTTAAATTATCAGTTAAGAAATGACCAGTACGTCTCTTATAGGCCGCAAGTCCTAAGTCAGCTTTTAAAGTACGCGACATGGTTCTAGGTGCTATCTTCATCTTCCGAGATAAAATATTTTGCTTTCGGACAGGATTTCTTCGAATTCTTTCCCTTACTGCTTTGACCACCTTTTTCGTACGAACACTACGTGGACGGCCAGATCTTTTTCTGTCACAAACAGAGGAGGTCTCATTGCACCTATTAGTAGCCCGGTACACAAACATTTTTCTAATACCAAGCGTATGGAGAGTTTTAAAAATTGCATTTGGCTCCATACCTACTTTGTGTAATGCGATTCGGTTCTCTTTATCACCCCACTCCATTTTAATATCGCAAAATATTGTACAATGTATTGGCGCCAAAGTGAGAAAACTCAATGAGCAATCATATAAAAATGACAGATTCCAAATTCAAATGTAATATTTTGTTTAGTTTTAATTGTAACATTATTTATGGCCAGACTAAGTATGTAAAAATGACATGCTGTTCGTTAGTCTCGCTAAAACTCGAGAAGGGCTGGATCGATTTGGCTAATTTTGGTCTTGAATGATTTATGGAAGTCCAAAGAAGGTTTAAAAGGTAAATAAATATGAAAATACACGGAATTAAATAAAAATAACAATTTTGTTTTTCCTTTGATGTGTCCCCCGTCGGACGGATTCCTTTTGTTTGTTTTAAGTTTATTTTATACAAAAGTTTAGGTTTTTTATTTATCGATTGAGGCACTACGAAGTCTGCCGGGTCAGCTAGATAACAATAAATAAATAAATGAGTTTTAATGTCTACCATTCACACTTAAAAGAGCATACCGCAAATCGAATTAATAACAATTAATCAAACAGTTAAACGGGCATGTCAGAAATAATTTTCAGTTCAAAATTTTGGCACTGAAAACCGCTTTTTTCATCAAGGTTGCTAATTTAGTGGCGCGTTTTGTAGAAACGTTTGAATTTTTTGCAAAGTGTGGGCAGCGTGTTTACAGCAGCGATCCGCGTGTGATTTAATACCACACGTTCATAATGTTAAATGCTTATACAGAGCTAATAATAATGTATAAGCATACAAGGTCGATACTTGCGAAATTTTGAACAAATATTGCGGCTGCCGATACTTCAAATTCATTATTATTATTTCGGAAGTACAATTTTGCTTTCGATAGTTTCAATATCCATACTACGGTACGGTTAACTGTAATATTAAAATTTAAATGTTATATTATTCATAAGGACGTAATAAAGGATATACCGCATTTTGTCATTGAAACAAGTTAAAAACCATCGTAACCACAATGTTTATCGAAAACTTCAAATATAATTTAGTTACATAGCCATATGACAAAGCGGCCACGGGAATTGTCCAAGTTGACAATTTAATAGGCAATTTTAAAGCCATGTATGGCGACGCGGGGGTGTAACGTTTTGTAGATGGCCTTGTACCAACATCATGCGATATTTTTGCTCAGAACGTTAATACGGAAGACTATTTCAAGAGTCAGGGTCGACGGCGCCCGTCACCCGCGCCCGCGCACCTCCTCCTCGCCGTGACGTGCTGGTATCAGATTTCTTGTAAGGTGACGCCCGTTCACCCCCAATTCGTAGCCGGCATTCTCTTTTAATGATTCATTTCCGTACTGGATACCGTAAATAGGTCATTTCCTCACTACAATCATTATAAAACTCATTGCCTTCGAAGTGACTGTTATTCTGCTTAATCGCCACTTATCACCCTTGAATACAGAACTAGATTAGGGTGTTTCGCGACTCCCATTTTTATTCTGAATATAGAATTTTATTGAGTGACATTATTCGAATCTAAGATTAACATTTGCCATTTTAGGGATTAAGGACAATAAAACTGAGCTTTTTAAAATACATAATATATAAAGGTGAGGATGAAACTGTTCTGCCCAACAAATGTATTTATTACTCATTTATCGTTTAAACTTTCGAAGACAAACTAAGTTCAAATTATGAACCAATAACATAACATAACCCTTTACAAGAATTTATTTGGTTGGTAGGAAGACGTCATTTTGATTGTTTTCTAAAGCTGCAGTATGCTGTATGACCTCAACCCGTTTGCGCGAAGGTAATCTATAGTGATGTAAATAGACAGGAAGCCGCCGCAATGTCAGAAGTCTCAGTCGATCCATTTAATTTAATCTCCATTGTTTAAATTCTGCATATAATATTGAATGCATAAGGTTATTCTTTTATGTAAATTATTAAAGGAATTTCAAAACGAGTCATACTGTAAGATGATCGAAGATGATTACGAAAGCCAGATCGTGTGTTTCGAAAATTTTACTTTAATATTTATATTTATAAAATTAATTAAAAGTTGAGTTAAAATCAGAATTTTACATTCGATATCCAATTTATCAACGTTTTTGTGTAATTCACCAAAATTCCTTCCTAGTATGAATTCGACCTTAACATTATTACGCAGGAGCTAATCAACTCACTAGAGTTAATTATAATCAATAATGTCGACTATTAAATGTTTTTGTTGTCATTCTGTAACTCGTTGTATGAAATACGGAAATTATTTGTTTTGTTATGTTGAAAATTTAGTCATCTTCTACATATTTTCCAACGAAACGACACTTTTTTGTTTTGTACTGTTTTTTTGGCAAATCATTATACATCTACAATGAAAGAAGTAGGTAAAATCAACGTTTTGAAAAATGGTTTAAGCGGCTATCGAAATTAGTAGACACCACAAAATAGATGTCTCGCACCTCAAGGACACAAATTCTTTAACCCACAGACACAGCCTACTGAGTTTCTCGCCGGATCTTCTCAGAGGTGCGTTTCCGATCCGGTGGTATATTCTACGAAGCACTGCTCTTGCTAGGGTTAGTATTAGCAATGTCGTCAGGTCTGAGCCCCGCGAGCTCACCTACTTGTTAGGGTTACGTTGAAATGGCCTCTACAGGCCATCAGCTTAGGTAGGTGAAAAAAAAAATTTTTCTGTTAAAGACGCGCCTTTACTACGATCTGAAACGATTTTGGATGACACCAATCCCGGCGAGAATATCCAACAACTACCTGTATGCTTTTCATTTTGTACAATCGTAAATGCATTCAAATTAAATTCAAATTAAAATGATCGATTACAAAGTATATTAAAACGTTGAGCCCAAAACCAATATAATGCCAAAATATAAAGCCAAAGCCAATGTAGTCAATCACCTAAATACCTTTAAACCTACTTTAGGCGTGCAGGTGCTCTTTACGCAGCACCTGTCGATAGCAAGAAATACCAATCCTATCCGTAAAAACAAGATTAAAATCAGCCGAAAGTCTTTTAATAAGAGCTAAAATATTTTCAGGATAAGCTCTATTCATAGTAAGCTCTTTTATCAATATATTAAGCGTATTATAGCATATATAGTGGTCGTCGTGGCCTAACGGATAAGACGTCCGGTGCATTCGTGTTGAAGCGATGCACCGGTGTTCGAATCCCGCAGGCGGGTACCAATTTTTCAAATGAAATACGTACTCAACAAATGTTCACGATTGACTTCCACGGTGAAGGAATAACATTGTGTAATAAAAATCAAACCCACAAAATTATAATTTGCGTAATTACTGGTGGTAGGACCTCTTGTGAGTCCGCGCGGGTGGGTACCACCACCCTGCCTATTTCTGCCGTGAAGCAGGTAGGCGTTGCTAATGATGACAATCAATAATGTATAATATAAAAGTCGGCGCAACGTCACTACCAACCAGATCCATCATATATAATAACAATTCGTAGAATAACAATAACAATAATCAATGACAAGCACCGTACATTTAACCCTTTGCCCTTTAAATCAATATTTTCACATACAAAATATCAACAATCATATAATTTACAGTTTTACGTATTATTGTTTATTGATGGAATCGGTTTATTTAAACCAGGATCAAGCCGATCATAATTATATGCGGTACAGACACATCAACAGCCGACTCAGAGACTACAAAGTCGTTAGCCGGAGCCTTGAACTTTGAGAACGGCAACAAACATGTTTGCGCGGTGAGCACTGCGCACTCCTTAGCCCGAGGGCGTGTACCTTAACAGAATAACAAACTTTCTAACGAATTACTTAAAGCACTAATATATTACATATTATGAAAAAAGTCGGAAAAAAGTATGTTATATTAGAAAATTGTTTATGACATAAATTAGAATACCTACTAGCTAGCAATGTACTGAAGAGTTAGTATATAATTTTTTTATACTAACTATATTATCGCTTTTTTATCATGTATATGTGAACGTACAAAAAACATAGCTTATAACTGGCACAATGAACCACAAGTTCAGTAAAATAATTGTATTTTTATGTACTCCATTGATAAAACAACTATGACAAACATGGCGAACCATGGCATAAAGTGTCATAAACTTGAAAAACTTGGTCTCTGTTAGGGTAATATCTCTCGGAACCATCATCGTTGTGACGTTCCTAGCCCTACGATTCACTCGATTTCATTGTTCCTGATTATTCCGTTACCTTCAGGCACGTGTACATTGGATTGGATTAAGTAAAGAATATTCATGAAAAAATAAAGTATAATGAATTAAGAATACAGTAAATAATGTTTCATGTCGCATTTCAATTTGGCAAAGACCGCATAAATGCTTTTGTTTCGTTATTTTTGTACATATTTGATAAAATGTGAGAAAGTTAAATAAATAGTTTAAAATTGCAGCACTCTTTGCCGAACGGATTTACAAAAAAAAGAAGTTTTTTTTTGACAATATTGTATTCCATGAAAACACTGTTAGCCCATGATCAATTAGTTACGGCCACAAAAGATATTTAACTGCCTATAGGTAATCGTAATTATATATTTCTCGATGACAACTTCATCATACTCGTAATCATCCGCATTTAGCAAAACAATGATCAAGGAAAATATTCCAGTTTGCGTACCTATGTACGGAATTAATAAAGTCCTTTGTGACGTGTCATGGTGTGCTGACCGCGATGCCGAGATAATGAGTCCATCAAGGGCGATGCGTGTTAATTAAAATTACCGTGAGTGGACATTCTTTGTTTCAATAGCGTTTAATGTCGACCGCCAGCGTCGTGGACTATCAATGAGATAATAGGAAGCGTTCGTGTCGCATCAATGTCACACTGCAAGGTCGGTCCACGCACCCCGCTTCTTACGCGTTCTAATGATAAACCACGAAATCCATCAATACTTCATTTGCTCTCGGAATTAGTATCGCTTCCGCATAAGAACTGGAATCTGCAATACTATCAACATAGATAACAATGCATTTCGCTCAATAATGCGATCTCATCCGAATAGCAGGATCAAGGCGGCTCCTATAAAGAGGTTTTGAAAATAAATTTGATTGTCGTGTCGGCTACATCTTTACAATTTTTAAGGATTCGTAATCTATTTAGGTATTCTACAAAATACAAAATGTTTTCTTTGGAATTTCAAATTTAACTAATTTATTTTATGTAAACGAAATATATTTATACTCGAAATACTTTAAATATAGTGTTGCTTAAATACACGAAACGAATTACTCAATCTTTCAACTCATACGAGCCAATTAATATAAATAATATTAGGGACCAAATCATGTTTCTGATATGTCAGATTAAAAAACTATATGCGAACGTGTACGCTAAAAAACAACTAGTTTAACTAACAAGGAATTGGTACAAATTGTATTTTGATGTAATAATTATCCACCGTAAATTTGCTTAAATAATAAAAAGAATTTGAATTTGAATTTACATACATACTTTAGACAAATAAGAATAAAAACTATGTAGATTTCCTCAAAACCTAACGAAGCGGTGTGTCACTAGCTGATATATTTTTTATTACTAGATGGGTGAACGAGCTCACAGCCCACCTGGTGTTAAGTGGTTACTGGAGCCCATATACATCTACAACGTAAATGCGCCACCCACCTTGAGATATAAGTTCTAAGGTCTCAGTATAGTTACAACGGCTGCCCTACCCTTCAAACCGAAACGCATTACTGCTTCACGGCAGAAATAGGCAAGGTGGTGGTACCTACCCATGCGGACTCACAAGAGGTCCTACTAACAGTAAATTACACAGTACGATAGTCTTCAGTGCACCTTAATGTGGCTAAAATTTGCAGTTTTCTTTTATACATTTGCTCAAGTAGTAAGTAAATTTTATTTTAACAAAGTTTTCTATCCAAAGATGAATAAAAAATTGGTACGGTCGTATTTAATATACTTCATTTATATTTTCATCATCCGATGGGCATATGATCGAACTAAATGTTCAACTATATTAGCTTGTAATGCCTGAGTATTTAATTGCTTAATTTCAATAAAATTACAACAGATCCATTTTTATAAACCGTGGCCTTACATAATACTTGAACACTTTTTAATACAATTAAGCAATGAAACGAATTGTTTCATCACATGAAACATTGACAAATAAATATTACTTACATGCCTATTGTGTTTCAAACATGTGAGCAACAACCTTGTAGAAATAAGAAATAAGCGAAATAACAGTTAATATTTTTCATGTCGAGCTGTCAAAGAAAATGGCGTCTTACGTGCTAGGTACAGATTCTAAATTTATTTGATAGAGTCCAGTTCTTATCGACGTGCTCCTAATCAGAAAAGCACAAAGACCTTGAGCCTGACCCTGAGTATTTTTATCCGCATACACATTTCGCGAATGTTGCGTAGATACGAACAACGTGACGACGAATTACTAAACTAATTTTTACACAACGTCTGATAAAAGTAAAGATAATTGCAATTTTCTGAATACAACATAGAATACGTAATCAAGTACATTTACAGAATTTAACGAAATACGTATTAATGGGGCTTTAATTTTACGAACGAATTTACAGGAAATACAATTTATGAAAGATTTCGTGATAAGGTCACGTACGTACGTAAATTATTTGAGATACGTTTAGAATTGTTAAACATTTAGGTGTTCTAAGTGATAATATGTTATGTTATGTTAACATGGAGTAGAGTAGCCAGAGAGAGATCAGAATGGAGTAGGTTAGAGGAGGCCTTTGCCAACTGGCAAACGGACTTACAGAAAGTAAAGAAGCATCAAATACGTGAACAATTTTAATTTTGTAAAAAACATACATATACATATATCAGTATAAGTGCAGTAGTATAATAAACTTAATTGTATATCTGAGTCGACTATTATCAAAGGCGGCAATCTGACTTTTGGACAATGATTGGTAAATCAGAAAAACGAATTATTGACTTTGTATTCCATTGGCAGTCACAAAACTCTCCTGAACGACATTTTAGATAAATAACAGGTTAACTATTAACCTTTATTTAATGCAGGTTTTGAACCGTATTCTTTGAAGGAGACGATTATATTCAAATAAATCTGTATTGACATATCAATAAAAATGTTTTGTCCAAATGCACAGATTGCCACCTTTGATAATAGACGACTCATCTGTTCTGCTGTCCGAATAAAAGGCTTTATTATTATTATTATTATCAAATGAAAATAACTATAAAAGAATAATTATTAAGGATGTCGCAGTTTGATTAGTTTGTAGCAGGAAACGGGAATCGGTGTGCGTCGGAGGACGGCGGCGTTGGGCGGCAATGCGGTCAGCACCGGGCGGCGCCGGACGCAAGGCCACGCAGCCTCGCTCTAGGAAGTCAAGCGATTTGGCCTCGACCTTGTGTGTGCGAAATATATTATTCGACAACGACTCACCGCACCTCACTGCCCCTCCCACGCCAGCCTCCTCTTTGCAAAATGTCCTCTATTCATAGAAAACGTTCTTAGATTTTCAACAACTAGTCAGTGATACTGAAATTAATAATCGACTAGCTATCAAACTGTGTTTAGTTAAAGTAATGAAGATCTATCTACTAATTATGTTCTAATTAATAATTATTAACTAGTTTTAGTACTTACAATGTCCAAAAGAAGTCTAAGCTTACTAAATAATTCTGTAATACCTATCTTCCCGGTCTAAGCTTCAAAAATAAGATTCCATTGCCAAATCTTCCTCGTAATTACGTAAACCGCGGAAAAAGAGTAAAGGTCGTTTGCAGATTATATTATCTTTATAAAAGCAAGCCATAATGATATGATAACTATAGTATCTAACGCGGAAATGAAATACCGTTACGCAAAGTAAAATCATTAAAAATTTGGTATGTATATTGCATGTTACATCTGTTACTAGGATCTCATGACCATATGACCTTTGAGTCATCGGTAGACGAGTCGCGGACACTTCATTATTTTAATCAACGAATGACTGTTCAACACACAAATTAGTTCTTAGAACACCCTCATTGAGATAACATACACAAATATTATATTATGAGACTAGCTGTTGATAATATTGTTAAATATGATTGTTTTATCCCTCAGGCACAGCCCACTGAGTTTCTCGCCGGATCTTCTCAGTGGGTCGCGTTTCCGATCCGGCGGTAGATTCTGCGAAGCACGGCTCTTGCTAGGGTTCGTGTTAGCAACTTCGTCAGGTTTGAGCCCCGTGAGCTCACCTACTAGTTAAGGTTCCGCTGAAATAGCCTCTCAAGGCTATCAACTTAGGTAGGAAAAAAAAAATTGTTAGATTCGTGAACGTGTCTATGGTACAATTTTTATGAAGTTACCGGAGCCCATAAACAACAGAAAAATAAACCTTGAGATAAAATGTCAAAGTCCCAATCGAATTGTACAATGGCTGCCCCGCTCTTCAAACTAGGACGTGTTATCAATAAATCCTTCTTTTTTACAATTCAAAAATAATATCAAGATTCGCTTCTTAATGAGTAGAATGCAGAGTCAAGTAGGTACATCGAGTAAGCTGTTGTGGTTCGATGTTATGGCAATATTCAGCTTCTGTCGCCATTGTTCTCGTTTGTTACGCAAAATGTTTAATAAACAATTCCGTTTCGCAGTTTTCATTCTCAATGTAAACATGGACGTGGTTGGCCTGTTGTTCATACTAAATCACGGCTAAACGAAGAAGGTTTTGTAAAGAATTTATTAGATACTCGAGTAGATCAAATAAAAGAGCAACTCTACTTAAACAAACGGATTTAATTTCCTTTAAAGTAAAACATTAGATTAGATCGAGGGGTAATAAGCTCTGGCTTAAGCGACATTTTTGGAACTTTACAGGAGAGCCATTTCGCATTTAAAATTTGGAAAAACTATCATGATCAACAAAACTTCTGCGGCTATTTAAATGGGTTAAAATAATTGAAGTTTACTTAAAAACATTGAATGTCGATGCTAATCTTCTATATATATAAAAATGAATTGCTGTTCGTTAGTCTCGCTAAAACTCGAGAACGGCTGAACCGATTTGGCTAATTTTGGTCTTGAACTATTCGTGGAATTCCAGAGAAGGTTTAAAAGGTGAAAAAATATTAAAATGATTGGAATTATATAAAAAAACAAACAATTTTGTTTTTCCTTTGATATGTCCCCGGTCGGATGGATTCTTTTTGTTTTTTTTTAAGTTTATTTTATACACAAGCTTAGGTCTTTTATTTATCGATTGAGGCAATACGAGGTCTGCCGGGTCAGCTAGTACCAAATAAAAAGGGCCTTTGATTACAAAGATAAATGTCACGTATTAAGAGAAATGTCGCTTGAACCAAATAGCCTTTCATCCCTCGATATGCAACTCAATGCACTATTAGTAAATAAATTCAGAAAAAAAAAATTGTTTTAGATTTTTTCCGTCTAATCACTGGTAGTCTTGAGACGCTATTCCAGCTTCCGCAGTTTAGTGGGCGTGTTCACGGAGTTCAACCAGAGAGTATTAGATAGCACTTGCCTTAGCAAGAGCAGTGCTTCGCTGAATCTACCTTGGGATCGGAATCGCGACCCACTGTGAACACCCGGCAAAAAACTCATTGAGTTAATTGTAACAATAAGTTGACTGAATTTTAATCAATTTGTTATTCAACAAAGTCTCATAGCCGTGTTTCGGAAAAATAAGTTTTCAATATTTTTTAAAAAAAAACTCTACTTCATTTATCATGAAACCCTAAAAACAAACCAAAGAAATTATTAAAAATAATAATTTTACTTCTACCAATTGTTTTTATAACTTCATACAATAAGTATTCATATTATGTTGAAAGAAAGTTTCATTTATTTTATAAATTGTACGACGCAAATTTATATACTTGTGTATTTACACATTCGAATTTCATCAGCCAGTAGTGGATATGTATTTATCAATTTATTACAAATAGTTCTAACTTAGACGCAATTACACAATTCACATACATTTTGTAACTAAATTTAACATGGCAACGTTCGTACACTTTTTTTTTTATTGCTTAGAAGGGTGGACGAGCTCACGGCCCACCTGGTGTTAAGTGGTTACCGGAGCTCATAGACATCGATAACCACCCACCTTGAGACATGAGTTCTAAGGTCTCACACAGGGCAGGGCTGTGGACTCACAAGATGTTCTATCACCAATAAGAACTGAAGCAATCGAAGCTTAGAACCACTACATATAATAAATAGTACAGATTCTAAGACCATCTCTCACTTACTTTTACCCGTAATTACATCTCTAATTTTATAATATTATTATATTGAAAAAGGTATATGTTTTTTTTATTGCCCTTTTAGGCAGACGAGCATACGGCCCACTTGATGGTGCGTGGTTACCGTCGCCCATGGACTTCAGCAATGCCAGAGGCAGAGCCAAGCCGCTGCCTACCTATGTGGTCGATCTGAACAAATTATTGTGAAAAATAATGAGTTTACTGGCAAAACAAACAAATCTTTTGTACACGTCTATAGTGCAGTATCTTTCGAATTAGTTATATAGCCAAGTTCCATTCCCGACATGTGTAAATATTAAAAAATAAAAAAGGTATTTAAAATTTCAAACCCTTATGTTTCTAGCCTGGTTGGAGGACGCCCCACGCTCCTGGTACCCATCCGTGGCCTCCATTCGAGGACTTTCCGCCCCCACCTGGCGTTGCTGGCTCGACAGATGTGACCGGCCCATTGCCACTTCAGCCTGCTAACTTTGAGAGCTATGTCGTCGACTTTGGTTCTCCGTCGAATTTCTTCGTTCCGGATTTTGTCCCTTATAGAAATACCTTAGTGCGCACGGCGGGAAATCGTTGGATGCGGAAGGCGGAGGACCGCATTATGTGGAAGGCATTGGGGAAGGCCTATGTTCAGCAGTGGGCTGATAAAGGCTGATGATGATGATGATGATGATGATGTTTCTAACGTCCATCCGAATGGTTTTAAAAAAACCGACTTTTATTTATCCCTCAATGTGACATTTTAATTACAGTCGTACGTGCAAAAAGAGAAAAAAAAACAATTACAAAAATGCACTTTTGTTTTTTTTATCGCAAAATGACACAAACGAAGATTATTATACATACTAGAATAACACAAAGGACGCAACTCAATACGGCCCGTACTGCTTTAGTAAGCTCACTATACGAACGACCTTAATCTTGAACGATAGAGCTGCAAGGCAGAGCAGCGCCCTCGCCTTATCACATTATATTAATATTGTCTTCGCCTTATTTAATTTAGTTTCGCTTAAAACAATACATTGAACTTAACTAACCTCATTATCTTACTATTGTCTCATTGTGAATGATAGATGAAAGAGTGCTCGACAGCGCGTAATGTCGATATAGAATTAAAATAACTTAGGTTTACTTGAACATGAAACAAAAAGGTTTAATTTAAAATAATTTTAATTTAATTGTTGTGAATTTAACAACAGTAAAACCTTTTTGGAAAAATAATCGTCTTAAATAAAAAGAATAAGGAGGATGTTCGCAATTCGCGGCATTCGTTTTTATTGGTAAACTGACATTGATACTGATTTGAACCATTGTCTCGGCAATAAAATTTTAGTTACTGTGCAGCTTTTTATTGCAGGACATAGTAATTGTTAATTTTTGTCACAAACATTCTTATGATATCACTCACAAGATAAGACACAATGAGCTTATTATAAATAAGGATATTCCGGGAACAGGCCAGTGCTTGCCTTGTTACAATTTCACGATAATTTAGATATCAGCGAATCTGCCTATCCATGTGTCACAGATACATTGTTACTTCGTCGATTTCGAAGAAATTTGTTGAATCGTTTATTTGTAAGGATCGTTTATTTGTATATTATAGCGCCAGTTCAAATGTAATTCAATTGAACAAATATTTAACGACATTAAACTATTAAATATTTATCGAAAATAAACATGAGCAATTTCCAGTAGAGTTACTTAATTGTTTTTTTTTATGTTAAAAAATAACACAACACAACACTAACAAAGTAGTGTATGCAATACGTTCATTACTAACATACCTTTTACAGTTTTCTTTGTTCTATTGAAGAACCTAATGTTTCTTCTGAAGTTTTTAAAGTCAATCTAATATATAAAATTCTCGGGTCACGGTGTGCGTGATTGAACTCCTCCGAAACGGCTCGACCGATTTTCGTGAATCTTAGTGTGCATATCGGCCAGGGTGGAAAATCGGACAACATTTATTTTTCACCCCTCTAAATGTTAAGGGTGGTCCACCCCTAAATTTTTTTATTTATTTTTTAGACAACATTTTTGGTTTTTATTTTTTTATGATACAGCATACAAAAATACATACAACCCTAAATTTTCACCCCTCTACGATCAACCCTTATTTTTTATTTGTTAATCCTTACACACTTACAATAAGTTAGTTTTTTTTTCTATACTAGAAATTCCCTAGAAATCTTATATAATAATATGACAAAACAACGTTTGCCGGGTCAGCTAGTATTAAAATAAAATTGTCAGTGTAATAGGTTATTTTATCGCGAAACCAAAAAAATTGTTACGCGATCATTCTTCTTAATAATTATCCACCAGCTGACGTATCTTGAAGAATTCTGCAACTTCATTCCGTTTATCCAGTGGCATAGAATGATGTTTCTGAAAATCGCAGCAGCATTGTCTTTTTTTTAGAGAACAAAACAATTTACGCTGCTATAAAAATGACTTAAGATAACACGAAATTCAATTGATCAACAATGAAAAAAAAAACACGCGACCAAACCCTCTAATCAAACAGAAACGTACTGTTGCGGTGCGTCATCAACATTTATGACGTGTGTCACCAATACTGACCCTGAACGAAGAATATGAATAAACAGTTCACAATCAACGTGGTACATGTAATCACCGCAGAACGTCGACTTCCTTGTTTGTCATTGTGTTCTTATTATTGCGAAAATAGCAAATAATAAAACTACAACTTAATACCAAGGTCACTTTGACCTTGTTTACGAGGAACTGATGCGCCAATTTACGTATTTAATTTGTGTTACGTTCATTTAAACATTAATATTATTAGGAAGAAGAAAAAACCGAACTCCTGGTTACTATTTTGGATGCTGACTGTATTTATGTACGACTGGCTAGAAAACTGCTATAATCTATTACGAAAAGTTTAAGGAAGTCAGTCATCTAAAATTTTCAAGGCGAAATTACACCGTGTGTTTTGAAAAAGATATCGTCTATACATTTTCTGATATCGTGCCGGTACAGAGTTTCGAATAATTATAGTTCTTGGTTTGAAATCTAAGGATTCTTTTTTTCTTTTTTTACTGGTGGTAGGACCTCTTGTGAGGAGTCCGCGCGGGTAGGTACCACCACCCTGCCTACTTCTGCCGTGAAGCAGTAATGCGTTTCGGTTTGAAGGGTGGGGCAGCCGTTGTAACTATACTGAGATCTTAGAACTTATATCTCAAGGTGGGTGGCGCATTTACGTTGTAGATGTCCATGGGCTCCAGTAACCATTTAACCAGGTGGGCTGTGAGCTCGTCCACCCATCTAAACAATAAAAAAAAAACTGTATACATTATTTAGGTTTTTTTTATTTCTTAGATGGGTGGACGTTTTTTTTATTTTTATTTTGCCTACTTATTCTAGCACCTTCTAGGGGTTATACTAGATTCAACGAGCAGGTAGGGCAGCTCACGGGGCTCAGCCTAGCGAAGGGTGGACGAGGTCACAGCCCTCCTGGAGTTAAGTGGTTACCGGAGCCCATAGACATTTATAACATAAACACCTTTTTTTTCCTGCCTAAGCTGATGGTCTATATCAGCGTAAACTTAACTAGTAGGTGAGCTCCCGGGGCTCAAACCTGACGATGTTGCTAACACGAACCCTAGCAAGAGCCGTGCTTCGCAGAATCTACCACCGGTTTGGAAACGCGACCCACTAAGAAGATCCGGCGAGAAACTCAGTGGACTGTGTCTGTGGTTTAATTTACTCGCCGAGCCCTTCGTCGCAAGCGACGGGTTCGACGAGAGCGATGACCAGTGCTTGGGGTAACTAAAAGCACCGTTAGTGGATCGGGAGGATCCGAGATGACGTGTTTTGGGCGACGTCGACTGTTTACCATTTGATCCGCAGGATCGGCCAAGTAGTTCCCGGCGGCCACGATGAGAGCATTCTCGTGTCGTTCCGCTTTATCGAAGTGGCACCGCTACCCACCTTGAGACATGAGTTCTAAGGTCTCAGTAGCTTCTCCTTCCTCAATTACTACCATCCCATGTATAGTATCTACGGTGAAGTTTTGTGTATTCCGGTCTGACGAATAACTACATTTAACAATACCTACTATAGAGACATCTACCTTTCTTTCTACCTACATTTCTTTACAAACTTCGACAACGAAAGAATAACATCCTGTATGAAGAATCAGAGGTACTAGTAAAATATTTCACATGATTAGTGAGCATCCGGTCACCGTCCTCGTTGAACCCGTCGCTTGCGACGAAAGCTCGACGAGCGAATTAACCCATAGACACAGCCCACTGAGCTTCCCGCCGGATCTTCTCAATGGGTCGCATTTCCGATCCGGTGGCAGATTCTGTGAAGCACTGCTCTTGCTAGGGCCAGTGTTAGCAACATTCCGGTTTGAGCCCCGTGAGCTCACCTACATGTTAGGGCGAAGCTGAAATAGCCTCTCAAGGCTATCAGCATAGGTAGGAAAAAAGAAAAAAGTGAGCATTCACGGATAGGAACCACAGAGCCATTAACATCGTGCCTCGACGGGGCTTTGTCATTTACTTTGTCGGTTACATTGTCCACAGACTCTGATTATTCATTAAATATCAAGTCCATCCAAAGCAATTAAAAAGAATAGTATAATCAATGTAAGGCATAAATATTCAAACCACGGTCACTTCGAAAAATTAAATATCAATAGACATTGAAAGGCGAATGTGTGTCAAGTGTGTGCGGTAGCGCGCGGCGGATAGGGCGCTCCGTTCGAACTGCATCTGCCGACGGAACGGGGGCATCATTGTTGGCTGATCGACGAAACTTTAATTGGCCCGACCTAGCTCGTAAAAGCGTTGTAAAAAGTGTGAAGGTCTGGCGGAGGTAAGGACTCGACAGAAAGAGGTCAAGTGTAATAACTCGCGTTCCACTGACCTCATTTGGGAACGCCTGCCGCTGTAGCGCGCGCGTTCGCTTGACTTTCATACAAATATGTCCTAGTTTACCACTGTTCTAGATTATGTTGACTAATTTATACTAAACTAGGTGTTACGGACGGCTTCATTCGAGTTAATCTGAAAGGGAAATATACTCGATACCGTAGGTACTTTTTGATGCCTATGACAACGTGTATAGCATAAGCGTGTAATGCGTATAAAAACCTAAGGAACAAACAAACTCACTTTCGTATTTATAATATTAATTATTAGTAGTAGCATCTATTGGTAATCTAATGGCGTATTCTAAGCATGGGTAGGTACTACCATTCCGCTTTTTTCTACAGCGAATCAGTTATGCTTACATGGGACATAATTGAGACTTCAGCCTCAAATCTCAAGGAGATTAATGGTGTCATTTATGTTATAATATGGGCATCGATCAATCCTTCGTACCAGACGGATCGTAAGCTGATCTGACCATCCACAGCTATAAAAAACTCTTCTCCTCAATTGACATCCACACAGTTGAACAAATAATTCCAGCGATTCCGGAAACTGAAGTTAGTAGATGTGACCTCCTGTGCCGAATGGAACCTTCGTCGGCTATTATTAACGCAGCGGCCGCGAAATCGGAGCACTGACATACATTGCCCAAACAATACCATATATTCCATAATTCATAAGGACCTTGGCCCCAATGTTTCATACGGCAGCCCACGGCGGCGCGGTCGTCAGGACAGGCAAGGGCTCGTCAATTCAAAATGTATCTTCTACCTAAACCAAATATAGTCATAGTTTCTATTTTTATGTAATATTTTAATCACGGCCACCTGTATTTTCCCCACCGATTCCTATATATTCCTGTTACGTATTTTTCAAAACGATGACAGAATTTAAAAAAAACAGCATTTGGAAGCATAAATTAACGTTACATTAGTGAAATGCATCTAAAATTTAGTTATACCCTTACAATTAACCTATCGTATCGTCAAATTCACGAGGTCTTTGGATTTTTTAGAACTTTATTAATAATGCCCAATGAAGTACCTATTATTCAATATGAAGCTTGATACTAAATTGTGATTGTCGCAATACTTTATTACACCGAAATGCTGACCGACATATGCATATTTCTTAATCCAGCGTGTATTCAATTAGGTAATAATAATTAAGTAATACTACTAAACGACTATTTATTTTAAAAGAGAATTATATAGATTATATAGAAATATATAGAAACGGCCGTCTGGTGTAGTGGTAAGTGACATGGTCACTACACAAGGGGGTCGCGGGTTCGAATCCCGCCAAGAGAAGATATTTGTATGATAAATATAAATGTCTTTTCCAGGGTTATGGATGTATATTAAATATATGTATGTGTATAATAAAAATCTTATATTTATTTCCGTTATCTGGTACCTGTAACACAAGTTCTTTACGAACTTATCACGAGACCAGTTAACGTGGCGTGATTGTTAGTAAATATTTATATTTATATTTTATTTTTTTATTTTATATTTTAAACATTTCACTTACAAATAAATAGTGTATGTTTAATTGAAACTACGAGTATGTCTAATAATTTCGTACTCTGTAATTTGGTGTTTGGTTAGACAATCATGTTAATCATTTGTCATGATTATGACGATAATCTTACCTTAGTTAGAGACATTTTATAATTCAGTCTTACAAATAAGCAATTATGTTTTAAACCCCCAAAAATAACTAAAATTTTACGACTTATAAGTTCGATGCTTTGAACATAGTCACAGAAGTCTGCTCGGACTGACATTAGCCAATCAGTAAAGCAAGGACAAAATAAAATCGTAAAACTGTTTTTAATTAATAATCTCTATAATTCGTGAAAGTCTACCAAAATAAAAATAAAAAATTTTTTGACGACTTTTATTTACATCAAATTGCGATACAACAAATAAATATCTGCATAGATACCCCGATTTAATTTCAGATGAAGGTCAAAATATCTGACGTACATTATGCAGTGCTCTGTATGACCTTTGTTTATGGACACTCATTGTTTTTTTTTTCGACGAAATCCTTGTGAATAATGAAATGTGTCCTTAATAAATACATTTGTTTAAACAAAGCTGAATAGAAAATGTGGTTGCAATATTGAAGGTTAAAAAGAATTACTCATAACTACATTTGAAAATTAGTCTTCATCGATTAATAGATTTGCAAAGATAAGAGACAAAAAAAAAACATATTAAAATTAATTCGAACGCCTCAATTATTATAAAATTGTATAATAACAAAATAAACATATATATGACCCGAAATAAAAATTTCCTTGTTTTTCATTCGTCGTTGAATGAAATAGAATTATTTTAACTTAAGATTCCTATTACGTAAATTCATAATGTACATATTATTATACATGCTTGTGTCGTGTTAGCATATTCTGCAACTTTATCATGTTACACGCGCAATGGTTTATGTGCAACAAAGACATTGTGTTCCACAGATAATAAGCATTTCTCGTCAATGTTGTATCAAGATAAAGTTGTTACGGTCTGAGATAAACAACATTAGAACGCATGTCGTATTTTCTTCTGGCGATTTACCAGAAATTGTTCCTCACATTTCGGTTATTTATAGAAAGACAAACATCGAAAATTGCATTTCGGTGCAAGTACTTTTTAACTTTACACGTTCTTTTTACACACACTGTTTCAATTAAACATATATTTTTGTTGCACTACATGAACGTTATGTTTTAAAAGTAATGACGTAACCATTGTGTACATATAAATCGATGCCTCCAATGAACACTACGCTAACTCCAAATTCGTAGATTTACAGGAGGAGCATTTAAACGAAAAAAGTTGATAAAATATTTATTATTGCAGATATATTTATGGTTTTTTTGTGTAGCTAGCTGATTTACTCTTGCTTTGAACCCCATTAATAATGATTAATTGTAATACTTTTAACACCGTGAAGCGATTTGCGTGTAAAACGAAAATTTCAAAATTTTGAGTTAGAGTAGTGTTCATTGGAGGCATCGAAATATAAGGGAGAGAAAGATAGAGAAAGAGAGAAAGAGAGAGAAAGAGATAGGGGTCTTATCGCCAAAAGCGATCTCTTCCAAAGAACAGACAGAAATTCTAAAGATACAGCAGGTATATTGCGGTGTACTATTAACAATATCTAAAGAGTGTGTTTTATCAATATAGACCAAACCATTACTAAAATTAAAGCATTACTAAAGAAAATACATATATGTATACAATAAATAGATACATATATGTATTTCTACGTTTTACATTATAATATGGAATCACTAAATGAATAAATTTACTACTAAAATTGATTTTAAACAATATTTTTAAACCATTAAACACCTGTAATAAAAATATAGGAGGAATAGGCAATTATTGTATATTCTAAAATACCTATTTGATATGGAGAATATAACTTTCTGTACTGTAAATATAATGTCTTTAGTCCTTAGATAGGAAATTTTAATCTTTTATTGTATTTCCGCTCTTTAAGCAGCCCTATATGGTCACATAGTCCTTAAAGGCTCCGGGTTGTCAAGCACAATACATATTTCCGTTTATCAATAATTAAGTGTGTAGTGGATTACTTCAAATTTGTTTTTTTTTCATAATGATTGCTTTACTAGTTTTATCGGGATTACCTGATAACATTTTTAGTTATTTATAAATACACTAATAAATTATAAAAATGTTTTCACAGCCATTATAATTTGGTACAATTACGTTTACGGATGTGTAAAAATTTTCTAAGCTATGTAATATTTTTACGAACTAAAAAGTACATGATAAAGCTTTTTAGTAACGCCTATTAAATGATATTATATTCCTTGGGAAACTTCTGTGGATATAATAATATAATTACGTAAATTCTTTATCCCACTATAATCCTCAATATTAGCTAATTTATAAAAATATTAACTATACTGAGACCTTAAACTCGAGGTGGGTGGCGCATTTACGTTGTAGATGTCTATGGGCTCCAGTAACCACTTAACATCAGGTGGGCTGTGAGCTCGTCCATCCATCTAAGCAATAAAAAAAAAATATTTTATTTCTCAATTTTTACTACTACATATGTGTCAATTTTGTAATTTTGATTTCGAAAGATTGTTAGATTCATTCTTGATTGAACACGTTTCTTCTTATTATTTCTTTGATTTGTAAATAATTGAAAATATTATCTATTAAGCTGATAATAAATTTTAGTGCGTACTTAATTATTTTGGTACATCTTGCCTATATCTGCCGTAAAGCAATCAAACCCGATTAGAAAAACTAGTCTGAAAAGCTGTTGAAATTTTAATGTTGTGTTACAATGATAATTGGGTATAGGTACTATGGTTTGACTGTCCATCTTTACTAATAGGGACGTCCGACACTATACTATAATATGTATTTACAATAATTTCTTCTAACTAATATTTTCTTCTTAGTCGGTCTTGTCATAGTGGTCGTGGTTACGCTGATGATGTAAATGCAGTACTATGTATGTACGCAGTATGTAGTTATTATGTATTAATTAACCATTTCCTTATATTTAAATATAAACAATTATAATAGTTATCCTATATTCCTTGAACCTAGCTTTTTTCGTTTCCTGCCCTTTACTTAAATGTTTTTTTTTTCTATTTAGTTGTCACTTATCTGAATAAATATTACCTTTAACCATACATGAGATAAACAATAAATAAATATTATAGTAATGAATTGACCGATAAAAATACGGGCTCGTCTTTCAAACAGGAGAGGTCGGATAATATTACTTCAAGGTCTGTTGACGGGCTGACCTCGGCGTATCGGTCGCGGAGGACAGACGGTCGCAAATATTTGCGCGCGCGAGAGGCGAGCGCGGTAGCAGCGGGGGGCGGCGGGGCGGGTGACCTTGCCGACGTCTGCCGCGCGACCGTGATCTTGAGACGACCGCGACACTGGCGCCCTCACTGCTCAACGTATCTGACATAGACTCCCTTTCCTGCCTAACCTTATACTATTTCAATCAGTAGCAATCATATGCAATTAATTATTTAAATACATAAAAAAAATCAATTAAGAAATACGCGCCGATAGTTATTGCAATATGAATCTTCTCGATTACATCTAGATCTGACCTCGCTTTTGCTTCTCTATTCCTCCACTTCATTTATGATTTCATAATTATTATTATTTTGGAATACATATTGGGTAGTGTGTGTAAATTAAAATCGTTGCATTCGGAACGTATTGATAATGAGTAACAGGAAACAGTAATAAAAATGAAGTCACATCTAACCTTACAAATAAAACGAAACATTTCAGAATAATTTTCGAAGACTTTTTAACGTTTAACGTATGGTACACAACGAGTCTTAAAATATCTGAGTTAATAGTTCTTAGTATTAAACCAAAGAGATATTAAATATATTTCATTTACAGCTATCAAGACAATAGTAGATATATCAACAGATTATCTGATGCACTAACAAACAACCACTTACAAATATTATACAGTGTGAAAAGAAAGAACTGTAGTTATAAATAACTATATATAAACTAGTACTTGCCCAAAATACTTTCGGTTTGTCGAATCGTAATCAATCCTTGTAGTGGGGCTTTGTAAACGAGATTTGGCTGTGCAGTCGGTTTAATGAATATGATTAGTTTTTGCATGTAGTAATCAAAATTCGCTTATGATCCAGCGATACCGTGCGAGTATTAAAAGCGAATAGTCGCTGATTCCGCTATAGATATTCTTTGTTCTGCAGTCGTATTTTATTTTTATTACGAAACTTAAAACTTATACTCAAATGTTAACTCAATATTTATATGTGAAAATTAATTTTCGTGGTTCTTTCTACCTTCGTTGCAATGAGGATAAGTTTTAAATGCGTTGCGTGCTCCAAATACGGGAAATATCGAGACGCTCCAATAGAATGTTTGAAACTGCAGGCTTCTAATTTACATATCAAGTCTCACTTAAAAAAAGTTTACAGCAGTAGATATTTGTAACCCAATGTCAAGGATGCCGATTCAGATCCAGAAGACTCGAGATGCCGATATAAGATACCGTCAACGAACGCGAATCCAATGGGACCACTAAACAACAGTCCAAAGAGGCGATTAAAGCATGATAATTTACAATAACCATTAATTATTACTAATTATTCAGGTGCGCTACTTATGGATAATAGCCTTGACATCGTTGCTTAAGTCTTTCAATACGGTTTCGAAGATTAATGCACACGTAATAAACGACCTATCGCAACCTTACACATATGCACTATACTACACAAAATGATAAAGTATTAAAAGAGGCCTGCTCTTGGAACGTAAGTGGGGTAATGGGACCTACTGAGACACCAATCAAATTCAGATAACAGGTAGCAATTTTTATAATAAAACTAGCTGACCCGGCAGAACTCGTAGTACCTCAATCGATAAAGAAAAGACCTGAACTTTATTTAATTCCGAGCATTTTTATATTTATGTACCTTTTAAACCTTCTCTGGACTTCCACAAATAATTCAAGACCAAAATAAGGCAAATCGGTCCAGCCGTTCTCGAGTTTTAGCGAGACTAACGAACAGCAATTAATTTTTATATATATAGAAGATACATACTAAATATGTGTTGGATATTGACATTCACAATTAAGGAATAATATCATCTACTTAATAAAATAAATTCCACAAATGTTGGGCGATTAGCTGACACTCGAGTTATTGGTTGCTCGAAAAGAACCTACTTCTGCCGCAAAACTATCGTGCGTTTGAATTTAAAGTGGGACAGATGTTACATTTATTTATTTGGAACCTTATGTCTTAAGGTGAGCGGTAATCGTTTTGTAACGTCTTTTAACTGTGTCTATTGACAGCTATTTGACATCAGGTGGACCGAGAGTATCATCTGCCAAAAAACACACGTGTGCAGTTCACACGCGGTATAAATGAAAGCTTCAGAGTATGCTACCTCGCCGGATCTTCTCAGCGGGTCGCGATTCCGATCCGGTAGTAGATTCATTCGCGAAGCAATTGCTCTTGAGCTGTTAGGTCTCCTTCGGAAGCGCTCGGGCTATTGTTAGCAAATCCCACCCCTCCTGGCTGAGCCTTTGCTCGCCCACCTGTCCTGGTGAAACTGGAAAGGCCTCGGAGCCACCAGTAATCTTTCAATCATAAAAAAAAAGTATGCTACCTCGCTTATAGACACAACACACTAAGTTTCTCTCCGAATTTCCTCAGTGGGCCGCTATTTAATACCCGGTGGTAGATTGACCAAAGCACTGCTCTTGCTAGGTCTAGTCTTAGTAAGTCCTCGTAAGCCGAGTCCCGTGAGCTCACCTACCAATCCATGCGGAGTTGAAATAGACCGTTAAGTTACCAACGATTAAATTGGAAAAAAAATATTTCATCTCATTCTCTCGCAAGTTATGTCTTACAAATGCATATGCTTATCACTTTTAGTGTCGCTTTTTCATTTCATCGATCAATCACAACGGTGCTAAATAAATTATTAGTTAAAAAAACCAACAGCGTACGTAACGCCTATATATAATTTGAAACTTCTACATTAATTCATTTCATTCGAGGCACATTTTCAACTTGGTCGCTTACATCAATTATTATTATATAATTAAATATATTATTATATCAAATCATTCTTTTCATTATTAATGAACTGAACTTTCATACTTAGATATTGTAATAAGATGCAGAAGCATTGCTACATTTGTGCATTGTCAGCAGCACGTGGTCATGCTGCTCACGATAAGCAAAGGCATGATTGTGATAAGCGTCCCGTCATCATGACCGCCACGCTCATTTGTACAACGCTGAAGGTCGCGCATGCACCCTGCACTGTAATGCGCACGACGACTTGACACGTGTGTTTACAACGCAATCTTTATATGAGAATACAGACGATATTTACAACGATAATATACATGAGTTTTACTAACTAGTCCCTACTTGAATGCTTATTATTTTATGTAGCCCATAGACATAATTAAGTTAATGTCACCGTACACTAAAGAAACGATGTGTATGTTATAGTATTCTTAAAGAGATATACATTTTTGCTGTGCTGTGGTAGGACCTCTTGTAAGTCGGCACGGGTAGGTACCGCCACCCCGCCTAGTTCTGCCGCTTCGATCAACACTATGATGATCGAAGTTCTGCCGTGAAGCAGTAATGCGTTTCGGTTTGAAGGGTGGGGCAGCCGTTGTAATTATACTGAGACTTCAGGTCGGAACACAATGCTTCAAGCCAGGAAAAGATAGGACGATGGTACCCCCGGAGGCGTGCTAGAAATACGCTCTATAACTAATAAACTAGATGCCATGGGCAATAAGGAGGTAGTCGAGGAGTGGATACGGCTACTACAAATGAATTCAAGGAATATGGGAGCGGTAAGGTATCCTTGTGTACCCATTCGCCGACGAAGACCTGGACAGATTTACTGTAGAAAATTCTTTCTCAAAACTTAATTGCCAGTTAATATTATTGTGGCATTAATCTGCTTTATGTCTATTTTATCAATGTAAGTATCAATAATTTCCACGGACAATTAATTTTCTTACAAATGAGCTGTGTAAAACTAATAGGCTGTGGATACAAATCGAAGACTAAAGGTACAGCATCAGAATCCGCATAAAAATTTGTTTACCGCCACATTGTTTATAAATAAACATACTGTTTACAACAAATAGCGAAAAGTCAATTGTTAATTTTTCTAATTACAACGAAACACAAGTTTGGAACTGAATCAGAAAACAATAAAATTGATTATATAAATCTTAATGCAATGAAAACAGAGATTACGTTGCGTTTTTATAAGGTGGCTTGGGATAGTGTCTGTCCGTTGGAATTTTTAATTGATTTCAAACTAAAAACCTAATGACCTAGCGAACAAGTCAGAAATGGGTGACACTACTAGAAAAAAACTAAAATAAAGAAAGAAGAAGAGAGAAGACAACGAAAAAGAAATGCAACACTAAATAATTCGTTGGTAATTAATCTATGGATATTAATTTTTTTTGTCTGCTTTGTTTGTTTTTTACTATATAAAGTATGTATCCAATCCAATATACATATTTTTTAATTTTCATGTTGTCCAAAATATAAAATTAGTGACCAATCCGCTGTTGGAATAATATGATATAAATATGACGTAACCTTACATTGCTAGATATGTAGGAACGGACAGTCAAAATTTCAGCATTCTGCAGTTTGGCCTAATAAGCGTTGATGAATCAATTAATCTGGGCAAGTTATTTAATATGTACGGACGGTTTTGTGTTACATTAATGTTTGAAAATTAAATTCCCTAGAGTTTCTGAAGCTATTTTTTGTGTCACCAAATAACAGTCTACTCTTGTTGGCTGTAATTTTTATTAGTACCTAATGTGTTTCTCTGTATGCTCGTGTATAGTGATCTTTTGAGAAATATACGTCTTTGCATTGAAATGATGCTGATCAAATCATAGGTAATATCTAAAACTATGGACTTACCCATTCTACGTTAGGTGTTTAGGTAATCCTTACACACTAAAAATAATGCTGTGAGAAGCAACTAGAAATTAATCAACAACTTAATGTCGATGGTTTATCTATTGCAATCGATGACAAGTGATTCCAGAACGCGGGAAAAAAGTGATTTCTGGAATTAGCATCGTGAAATGCTAGGTGCATATATCAATAAGAATGACTTAGTATTGTGTTTGATGAGTTCCGAGGTCACAGCAGGTAGGTCATCGAGTCAATTGATGTTTTGTTAAACTGAATGTGACCGGCGGGTGCGGACGCCGCGTCTTAGCCGGATGGGGGGTGACATTGTATGACCGCAGCGTTTTTAAACAACTGTTTGATTATACGATGACGTCAAATGTCTGTTACTAGAAGGTCGTATTTAATTGTGTATTACTGAACACATTTATTCACACTCTTTATTACCTTAATGTGTTTTGTACTGGGATTTTCCTGCGATAACCTGAAAAATGTTAGAGAGATTTGTAACAAAGAACATCACTGTAATGTAGCCCGCATTTACTGGTGTACTATGGGCGTACTATAAACCCCTGCAAGTGAACATTACCGTTATTACTGATGGTAGGGAGGCTTGTGAGTGAGCCCGCGCGAGCAGGTAGCAACCACCACCCTGCCTATTTCTGCCGTAAACAGTAATGGGTTTCGATTTGAAGGAAGGGGCAGTCGTTATACTATAAAACTTTTTTTTTATTGCTTAGATGGGTGGACGACTCACAGCCCACCTGGTGTTAAGTGGTTACCGGAGCCCATAGACATCTACAACGTAAATGCGCCACCCACCTTGAGATATAAGTTTTAATGTCTCAGTATAGTTACAACGGCTGCCCCGCTCTTCAAACCGAAATGCATTACTGCTTCACGGCAGAAATAGGCAGGGTGTTGGTACCAACCCGTGCGGACTCACAAGAGGTTCTACCAGTAAAAAACTGACAATTATGACTCATGTCTCAAAGTTGCGGTAACCACTTAACAGTAGGTGGGCCGTGATCATGTGCACCCATCCACATTAACGTCCACAGCTCCGTTAAAATGTTCTTTGTGATGTTTATTTATAAAAAATTAGACAAAATGACTTTTATTTAAGTTAAAACCCTCGTGATATCCAAGCAATGAAGCATCCACCACACCCGTTTGACTCATCACATGATAAAACAGGCATTCAGCTATCGGTCACTTGTGTGAATCGTTCAACTAAATATTATAAACGCATTGCGACCATATTCATTCACAATAAACTGTAGATAATTTTAAATCCCGACTCGATACGTTCTAAAGTTATTATGTGTTCGCTCACGCGGCCAGCACCCAAAATAAATTCTCCCCAAGTCATCCAATCCCGTTTCTGCAGTATAACCATCGGAGCATCATGGTACGTGAGGAATGTATATCTTCACGACGACCTTCAACTGTAATCGACGCATAAGTGTCTGATGACAGTATCAGAACGCTTCTTCGAAAAAACGGCGCGACACAATAACCCTCTTATGTACCAAATCGTTTTTATTGGTATCGATAGGCAGTAAGCCTTCGTGCTTTACTATATTTATTCTGTAGGTAATAATAAAAATACATATTTCTAATTTTATTTGCTCTTGTTCAATGCGTACTCACTTGTTTTTCAGTTTAGGGCAATTATCTAGAATAGCACCGTCAATATACACATAACGGATGGCTAGTGAGCCGAATCGACTAATTTCGTATATTTCTACGTTATTTCCTTTGTCGTATCACTCATGTCAGAGCGGTCGTGGTCGTCATTCAGTATCATTGCTGTGGACAGATGGTATGCGTCTCACGAGCAATTATCACTCCTCCCGGTTTGTGGTGAGCCTGGTACACTCATGCAAACAACCTTTTTTTTCTACCTAAGTTAATAGCCTTGAGAGGCTATTTCAGCGTAACCTTAACTAGTAGGTGAGCTCACGGGGCTCAAACCTGACGACGTTGCTAACACGAACCCTAGCAAGAGCCGTGCTTCGCAGAATCTACCACCGGATCGGAAACGCAACCCACTGAGAAGATCCGGCGAGAAACTCAGTGGGCTGTGTCTGTGGGTTAATTTACTCGTCGAGCCCTTCGTCGCAAGCGACGGGTTCGACTAGAACGATGACCGGAGAGCAAGCAAACGCCAACTCACGACTTGACCTGATCGGTCCATCGCATGGGCAACCTTCCACGTAATGGTCATAGAAAATTGTGCTTATGTATAGGGTGTATGATATTGACGCTGAAAATCATAAAAGCCTTCTGCGGCTCATCAAAGGCTCAAATACGGAGTTTGTAACGTTTCAGCGTAGCATTGATGAAAGTAAAACTATCGCGACTTTTATTCATAACTAGCTGACCCGGCAGACTTCGTAGTGCCTCAATCGATAAATAAAAGACCTAAACTGTTGTATAAAATAAACTTAAAACAAACAAAAGGAATCGGTCCGACGGGGGACACATCAAAGGAAAAACAAAATTGTTATTTTTATTTAATTCCGAGCATTTTCATATTTGTCTACCTTTTGTCTACCTTCTCTGGACTTCCACAAACAATTCAAGACCAAAATTAGCCAAATCGATCGTTCTCAAGTTTTAGCGAGACTAACGAACAGCAATTCATTTTTATATATATAGAAGAAGAAGAAAAAGATAGAAGATATGGTGGATGCGTTACTTACGTTAAAGTTTTTTCCACCCACTAAAACTTTTTCACGTTTTTCGTGTAACTACACGCGGTTACTTCAAGAACCAAGAGTAAGAGGAAAGTTAGATAGAACACCCTAGAACGATTTTGTAATTTCTAATAATATTCATAATTGGGAATAACCTTCTAAGTTATCAGGGCAGGTGATTCATTCTTACTACAATGACAACATAATGACTTATTTTTCAAGTGAAAACTAGAACAATAGAATTTACTATTGTTCATTTTTTTTCTGTTGGAACTTATTATTACGTTTTTTGACACTTTATAATCACATCAAAAACATTTTAAAGTCATCAATTTTCAGAGAACTTGACATCATAAGGAAAGTATTCCACAGCTAATCGCGGGTCTTCAAGACCTCGGGACCATGGCCCTCCCGATTTGCCTCAGTAAAAAAATGTATAATAACCTGACATTGTGTTTGATAAGAAATATTTTAAACAACATTTATTATTAATGTAGCAAATCAAAAATCAAATTGTTTCGCCACGTGGGTTCAACAATTTATCAGTCAGTTGAAAAGGAAGGAATATTGAAAATTAATTGTTGGGTATGTTTATGAAAACTATAAATAATAAAAGTATATATAATGATATGGAGTACTTCAGAATGAATAAACAATAAAATATTTAATTGCGTTTTCTGTTATATAATAAGAAAACAACATTAAAAACCATTAATCTCTTTTAAAATTAATATTAAGAAATAAACAGTAAACAGTACGGTATTGATAAAATATACAAAATTGAACTCTCTTTTTACTCAATGACAGACTTCACTCCATGAATGACACTGAACAAAAATCCTTTTTAAAAACTAAAGAGTTTTAAATAATAAAGGTTTTTCTTTACATATATTTATTGCGCTCTCATAAAATGCTTGATTTTTCTCAACCCGCCTTTTAAGTAAGTATTCTAACTGTTGTCAACGATATAACTTTAGTATAAAAAAATACTTCAATAGGAAACCAGTTAGTTGTTATCAATAAAAATTATCGCACTAGTTTCACGATATTCGCCCTCAACTTCATTACAAGTGACGTCATTAGTGCGAAAATAAACTACGAGGTAGCTATAGATTATATACTAACGTCTACAGGTTAATAAAATATGACGTGCTTGATTTGACGTCAAGATGGAATAAAAATAGGATAAAATCGTTTTTAGTTTACAAATTTAGTAATAATTATTTGATCGTTTTAGTTTAGTTAAGGTATCTTGCAACTGCTTTTCGGATTATATTTTTATCAGTCGGCTGTTTGTCATGGGTACGAAATATAAATTTTACGTGAACACATCGATTACCGAACGACAAGACGAATGCAAATGTACGTCACAGTTAAGTCAGAAAGTTTTCTATCTATTTTAATGCGGCGTTGTATAAATCGGTTTTAATGTTAGAAATAGAACGGGTTTGGCAGGGCAATGCAGTTACGTTTATAATTAGCGATGCACAAACAAAGTGGCTTTGAAGGAATTAGGTCGGGGTGGTCGCGGAGCGGGGCGGGGCGTCGGAATTCGCGTAAAGTTACGTCAGCGGGCGTCGGCCTCGCATCGGTCGATGACCCGCGGCTATCTCTAGTGTGGACTAGTCGCACGCGCATCATTACGGACAACTCACTACTCGTTACCAAGTAGCCAACGTCATAATAATATGCATCACACAAAATCCCACTGATCTATTACCCTATTACTCTATGAAAGTTATAAAATACTCATTAAAAATACTTGCCTTCTAAAGACTCTTCGTCATTCGTTATATATACCTTGCTCCATTATATGCTAATTATCTTATTCAATATTGTTATAATCGTGTGTTGGGGTCCTTGATACGTTAATGTTTATTTGTTTTACTTTATCCGTAAAAACAAAGAGGTCACACAACTAGCCGGCGGTTGTCGACCTCGGTCTACGCGTCTCTGCAGCATCTCAACGTTTGTAAGAAGATACTATGCCTTGTGAGCACAAAACGGGAAATAATACGGTTCATTTACTTTCAAGGCGATGTTAGTTTTAAGAATATTTCAAAGAACAGGCAATTTTTTTATTATTATTTAGGCGGGTGGACGACCTCACAGCCCACCTGGTGTTAAGTGGTTACTGGAGCCCATAGACATCTACAACGTAAATGCGCCACCCACCTTGAGATATAAGTTCTAAGGTGTCAATATAGTTACAACGGCTGCCCCACCTTTCAAACCGTAACGCATTACTGCTTCACGGCAGAAATAGGTGGAGTGGTGGTACCTACCCGTGCGGACTCACAAGAGGTCCTACCACCAGTAAAAAACGTGATACGATGCTTAGAAATTCAGATAGGGCCAGACACTAGGTTTACGGATTAGGCTTCCGTATTAAAAATTCATAATCGGATTATTTTATGAAGGTTGCAAGAATCGGCTGGCTGCAGGCAGCACATACATTATGGCGAGCCTTGAAGACTATTTCTAGTGGACGTCTGTGGACAATTGATGATGGTTATTATTCGTTGTTTTGTGTATTCTGATTTGCGAAAGCCTTGAGAAATACACATTGATCTGTTTTTCCAAATGCGCCAAAATATCAGTTCTTTTAGTACGGAATCAGCCCACAAAATTACTGTACACTCTAAAAATACACTGTACTGTTTTCCCAAATGCGCCAAATTGTATAAATTCAACAATAATATACATCACTACATAGTATAAAACAAAGTCGCTTTCTCTGTCCCTATATTCCTATGTATGCTTAAATCTTTAAAACTACGCAACGGATTTTGATGCGGTTTTTTTTAATAGATAGAGTGATTGAAGAGGAAGGTTTATATGTATAATAACATCCATAAAATAGTGGAGAAATCAATAATAAATTACAGTTTCCGAAGCGAAGCGAGGGCGGGTCGCTAGTATTTTATAAATATTCCACAGCTAAATATTCCACATTCACACAATCACGCATTCACGGCTAATGGCTAGGATTTTCTCTTGTAATACGGCTATAAAGACGGCGACCAAAGTTCTGCTGTCACTGACCGATACAGCAACGAGGTTAAATATTGCAAAACCCATTATATTGTGAATTTACAATATTTAACATTGGAACACTAAAATATATGTTGTGTTACACAAGTGAGTTACTTCGAAGAAAATTATCGGGTTTCTCCGAAAGCTAAATAATACTCCTAAACGCCCAAAAATAAAGCAATAACTATTAAGACTACATTTACGGTTTGGTCTCGGGTTTATATTATATACATATTATTATTTCCAACGTTACAAAAACTTTACAATTTTAGTTGTCACGAACTACTGAGATGTTGTTATTAGCCGACATCCGAATCTTGTGAGATCTAATTGCAGTATTTTTTTCATAATCCCTTTTTACTAATGTTTACGTTTTATTTTTGTATAGCAAAAGAATTAACAGATATTCCAGATTATTTGGCTTGGGGTTTCATCTTCACGGCTCAAAGATCTCTATTAGAGTTATCTAGGTTAGTTAAGTTACTAAAGCCATCTTCTTTATTAGTTGTGGTAAAAAAAATTCAATGGCCAATGGTGTGATTTCGTCTAATTAACATTTGTGTTCAACGAGTGTACGAAATTTTTCAAGTCATTACATAATGTCATATGCACCAATGTCCGGAGGACGATGTTACACCGCAGACTTCTGCATCTGGTTATTGCTATGATTCGGGAATCCGAAAAAGCTACAAAATATCCACTAATTGATACTATAGTATACTACATATAGTGAAAGTAATCTTATTTTTTTACCTACCATAGGATACAGAATCAAACATTTATGACTACACCATGGATATTATTTAATTACACCGCGGAAATTAGTTTATTAAGTTGTATTTCATCAAATTATTTTTTACATATTAAGTTGGCGTAAATCACTAGGTACATAAATAATCCTCACAAAATTGTTGTTCTTTAAGTGAATTTAATAATAATTTCATTAATATCATTTCATATCATAAGTAAAGTGTTATAAATGATGTGGAATTAAATAAAACTAGAGCGATTTCATCAAACTTTTAATCCGTATTCATAAATACCTTGTCTCGAAAAGCACATTGTATTTGTTATAGAATGCTTTCTCCGCTTTCTTCTTTACGTAAGTAACTAATAACATTCATCTGTTTCATTTTTCACTTTGCCAATGGACTGTTTATTATCTTTATTCAACTCATTTCACTTTTCTTGTATCATCAATTGTTACATTGATATTATGTGCGACTTTCTAGTCTTTCCAACTAACTGACAGATTAATAATGATAATGACTTGGTAGTCGATCATAATAGTAACATATTGAACAGCGATCACGGAAGGAATTCATAAACATGTAAATTTAACTAGCTGTCTGATTTGTAAGTTTACACAATTAAATATTAATTGACTTAACAGAACGAAAGTGAAGAAAGTTTCCAATTTAGTAATAAAACACAACACACTACTGCACCATGCAAACGAATGTTTATTTATATTGCTTTTATTATAGGCAATTGCGAATTTCGCCAAATAGCTTTGGTTTGTCAAATGTCAACGGCGAATCTTAATAATTATTGAAATCCGGAAGTGAAATAACAAACGACTGTAACTAATAGATTAGACTTTAAAAAGTCCGAGAAAGCGACCCCCTCGGCCGGGGAGAGGGGCGGATAAGTAGGACACTTTCATTTTCGTTCATTTCTTTTCGGATGCAACGCGGCGAACATTTACCGTGTCGCTTAGCGCGTATCCATTACCTCCTTTCTTTACACACTTCTTATATTATTATTATTGAAGCTTCTTTCTCAATTTATTATAAAAGTTTTCAATTAAACCACTATCGGTATTACTCATTAATATTATTAAACATTAATAATACCATGTAAATTTTGATAGTCTTCTTAGATAGTCTTTTTCTTTGAGTCTTCTTCACAGGCTTATAAACTTTCGAGAAGTACTGTGAAAAAGGCCATATAAAACCTTTTACGGGGTCTATTCTGATATTACATAGTAATACACAATTTTTAATACAATTTTTTTCCTTACTCCATTACCTCTAAAAGGTCGCTCGTATTATGTTAACCATTTTGATCTTTTAGTTTTTAAATACTTTTTACAATAGTAGAGTTGTTCTTATTATTTCTTGCTGTGATTTTCTTTAATAAATGAGAATAATTTTTTTAACAAGATTTACATCATAATCGGCTAAATATCAGAAGATACGGTTAAGCATGAGACCCGCCTTCCTCGACCTACTTTCTGATCAAACCGCCCATATCTGTAGTATATTCACCATGATAGCCTACCTAAATTACCCCCAATACTTATCTCAATCTCCGCATAAATTCGGTGGGACTTTGCGAATTGCGAATCAATCATGCGTTTAAGGCTTTCTCCTTAAGTATGAAATTGGGCAGCGGGATTTACTTAGCTCTGGCATAATGGACTAGTTATTAGTGCTAAGTAATATCAGAACGCAACCTCGTCTACCATCATACCATAATAATTAAATAAACAAAATATCAATATGGGTGCACATTTCTAAATTTAGTTTACAATCATAAAATTAACGATGCTACATTTACCCTATCAGCGTTTATTATTATAAATAAAACATTATTTAAATTCGAACGTTAATTATATTTGTAGTTTCCGAGGTAAATACGTATGGATTGAGGTCACATAATATATCCTGGTGTTTATTGTGTAGTTTTTAAAAATGTGAAATGACTTTTAGGCGTTTGAGTGCTCCACGAGGCAACGTCGACACAGCTGTCGAAAGTAACAACTTTCTAGGTCATCTTCACCATCACACTAATCACGGATTTTATAACACACACCTTTCCTAATACCTACCAATTTTTTTTTGATCTAGGAACAAAATTATTATGAATTTGAGCCTTTGTGCGAAAAATAAAAATAGTAAAAAAAAATCTAGATAATCTCAAGATTATTATTGGTTAGTATAGCTTCTGTATAGGAAGTAATTTATCTCAGTGTAGTTAATTATAAATAATCGAACATATTATTTTATTTTGTCTTCAATTACCAGGAACACGAAAAAAAAAACTCGAAACTAACGTGAAATTAATCCACAAATGTTTTATACATATGCCCCAATTCTCATTAAAACCTAAGAAAATGCATCAAGATCAAAAAATATTAATAGTTAATCAAACAATCTAGATGAAACGGAACTTAGTGTCCAATTTTAACAATATTTTTATACAAAAACAGATACAGCTTTCTACTAGCAGGTCAAACACGAAGAGATCGTAGAGTGGAAAAGGTGAAATTTAACGGAGCGAGAAATCGACGGGATGCGGTGTTTATTGTAACGAGCGCGCGATCGGGCGTGCGGCGCGGCGGCGGCGTGCGCGCTAGAGAAACCGAAAGTAATGGCGTCGTATTCAACCCACTTTCACTGTTGCGGTGCGCGAGCGCGAGCGCAGCTGACACCCGCTTGGCCCTTATTTGCCTTTGATTAACCTGCAAACGCATTAAACGATACGTCCTTATTACGTTTCTAATAATGAAGCTTTGTTGCAGTTTCAGTTAAATTATTATAGTGGTGAACGAAAATGAAGCGTCATCCAAATCACTGGTGGTAGGACCTCTTGGGAGTCCGCACGGGTATGTACCACCACCCCGCCTATTTCTGCTGTGAAGCAGTAATGCGCTTCGGTTCGAAGGGTGGGGTAGCCGTTGTAACTATACTGAGACCTTAGAACTTATATCTCAAGGTGGGTGGCGGCATTTACGTTGTAGATGTCTATGGGCTCCAGTAACCACTTAACACTGGACTGTGAGCTCGTCCACCCATCTAAGCAATAAAAAAAAAATCTATATTAAAACAAAATTTTAGTATCAGTAGAAAACACATTCATAAAAATAAAAAAAACAAGATACTCTAATCGATATTAGATATGTCATCGTAAATTCCCGAAGAGCTTTTTAAGCCTGATTATAATAATGCTTCACTTGGTACTCTTTGACAATAATTAGATTCTTGAAAAATAATGTTCAATCAATAATAGATATTTGGTACCTAAATAAATGTCTAAAATTTAGATCGTTGTTTTTTTGACAACTTCGATATATTATTATGTATATTTGAAGTATTGTATGACTACCCCGAGATATAATTAAGCAGAACAGTGACAGTCAACTTCGTGAACTTTCAACATACCCTACCATGAGACTACGAGTAGTCAAGACAGAAATGATGTTTTTGTGTAAATTGCAAGCCTACCCAATACCGGAGACTAACCTAACCTAACTAACCGACTAAAACCTCCTTGATATGAAATCACTATGACTGAGTATGACTGATGATTGAGACCAGCAGTATAGTCTCTCGATCAAGGATAGCCGCTAACACTTTTGGTCATACTGTTCTATCGGGATTGGGGCGGAGTTGGCATTTTCTTTCTCGTCAATGCAAAGCCGTTGTACACCAATATTTTCGCATAACTGGTTTTCGCATGAGTAGTGCTGGAGCATCCTGTTTTGGTTTACAGTGAGTGAACCCAAAGCTGGTATTTAGAAGCCCGATAGCTAAGAACTCTTAGCTTTTTTTTCATCTACCTATGCTTATAGCCTTAAGAGGCTATTTCAGCTTCGCCCTAACGTGTAGGTGAGCTCACGGGGCTCAAACCGGAGTGTTGCTAACACTGGCTCTTGCTAGGGCAATGCTTCGCAGAATCTACCACCGGATCGGAAACGCGACCCACTGAGAAGATCCAGCGAGAAACTCTGAACGAGTGAGGTAATTTACATCTTCTAATATCAGCACAAATCCTGACTTGTGTTTCAGACGAAAAAACCGTTCAGGCGTGAAGGACCGCGTGGCACTGAGCGATTGTGAAGCCAATTTGCTTTCGAATTCAACGACAATAATATTTTTAGACTTAGTAATATAAAAGGAAAAAAATATCTAAATTCCAAGACTTTTTTTGGGGTAAAACAAACAGAAACATAATATTATTAAAGTAGTTCTAACGTAGCTGACAAATACGTCTAAAGCATTTACCGTTACAGAAAATGTGTAACAGTTATATTTTGATAACGATGCGGTAATATTCTGTTGTACACTGTAACCGCTATTCGTACTCTTTCTGAATCTACTTGTCATTTGCTTCCGCACTCTAAGCACGCTTCCTTGTATTATGAAATTTGATTTTTTTTAACTTATCCAACATAAATAAGAAAGAATTCATCACATCATTAACAAACAAAAATATTAAAAAAAAAACATGCGTAAGTACTTAATTTTTTTTTTACACTTTAATAGAATGTATTTGTGGTAGGACCTCTTGTGAGTCCGCACGGGTAGGTACCACCACCCTGCCTATTTCTGCCGTGAAGCAGTAATGCGTTTCGGTTTGAAGAGTTGGGCAGCCGTTGTGACTATAATGAGACCTTAGAACTCATATCTCAAGGTGGGTGGCGGCATTTACATTGTAGATGTCTATGGGCTCCGGCAACCACTTAACAAAAAGTGGGCAGTGAGCTCGTCGAAAAAAAAAAAAAAGTTCGTAACCGTAAATCGAAACAGCATTGCACATTAAAAATGTATCCTAAAAAAATTGAGAACTGTTCGTTAAATATTCTCATCCATAATTTTAATATAAAAGAACACAATTTAATCCATACAAACAAATAAACAACGTTGAGTTGCATAACAGAAAGAAAAAAAAGAGAATGCATCCACGTGTAAACGGGAAATTAATGAAGGTGCAACATAGTTTACGAAATTATCGGCGTTGTGACGACTAAAGTGCCGAGCTCAGAGCAGCGGCGGCGGTGTCGCTGAACTGCGTAGAGTCAAGGGCCGCGGTCGACGACCGCCCGCGGCCGCCCGTATTTCGCCACATCAATCTACGCGCCATGATCATTTCGCTGCGAGCCTACCGATTTAAGTTCTTTAATTCGTGTACTTACTGTTAAATCATTCGTGCTACTTCCATCAAATCATGACGTGTACTGGAACTGCTTTGATTTGAATAGCGAATAATATGCAAGCATTATGTAATTATATTGATTGTTTTATGATATTGTTAGATAGTTACTATACTTGAGACCTTAGAACTTGTATCTCAAGGTGGGTGGCGCATTTACGTTGTGGATGTCTATGGGCTCCAGTAACCACTTAACACCAGGTGGGCTGTGAGCTCGTCCAACCATCAAAGCAATAAAAAAATAAAATAAAATAAAAACTTCTTGTTCGATATGTGTATATTTCTGCCGCGCAGTAATCATGTCTTCAGGTTTGAAGGCTAGAAGTAGTATCTCCTTAATATTATCTTCTATTATATTATAGTACTAAACAGTTATACAATTTAAACATTTACACTGACGAAGCGTGTTGCGGATAATAACATGTACTTTTAGGTTATTAAAATAATATTTTGTGTATTAATAAAACTTAGCTTATTTAATTATTATTTTTTTATTTATTTAAAGTGTCAGAAACATTCTAATTTTCTTCGTCGATCGATACGACTGTTTTACGCAAACACAAAAACCAAAACATTCGTCTCCCTCTCTCTCATCGCACACATTTTTTTCACAAATTTTTTAGTGTGAAAAAATTCAATTGATAAATATAAATCATTAATAAAGATAATTTAAGAAATCTAATGAAATTTCGTGTGAAAACCCGCTTAGTACAAGCTTGAAATGTGTTTTCATTGAGTATCCAAGTTGCAATAAGTAATCGGTCAGATAACGTAGCGTTCAGGGCGTGAACGCCGCGCCGCCGTGCCACGGTCGGTCTTCGAACTCGTAGCACAGTAAACACGCACTTAAATAGCTCGAGAACCTTCTAACCACGTGCGACTGCATATATGAGATGACACTGTACTATTTTAGGATACTAAAATGTTGCAAAGGGTAAATGAGTCGACTATTATCAAAGCCGGCAATCTGACTTTTGGACAATTATTGGTAAATCAGAAAAACAAATTATTGACTTTGTATTCCATTGGCAGTCACAAAACTCTTCGGAACGACATCTTAGATAAATAACAGGTTAACTATTAACCTTTATTTAATGCAGGTTTTGAACCATATTCTTTGAAGGAGATGATTATATTCAAATCAATCTGTATTGACATATCAATAACATTTTTTTGTCCAAATGCACAGATTGCCAACTTTGATAATAGACGACTCAAATATGATAAATGATGTACACGTCGTCATAGTTTTAATGACTGTAAATATTCTGCTAATTATGTGTCAATTCGTTTCTATTTAATGTTTTTTTTATTGCTTTGATGGGTGAACGAGGTCACAGCCCACCTGATGTTAAGTGATTACTGGAGCCCATAGACATCTACAACGTAAATACGCCACCCACCTTGAGATATAAGTTCTAAGGTCCTCAGTATAGTTACAACGGCTGCCCCACCCTTCAGACCGAAACGCATTACTGCTTCACGGCAGAAATAGGCAAGGCAATGGTACCTACCCGTTCGGACTCACAAGAGGTCCTACCGCCAGTAATTACGCAAATTATAATTTTGCGGATTTGATTTTTATTACACGATGTTATTCCTTCACCATGGAAGTCAATCGTGATTAAGTTCGTATTTCATTAGAAAAATTGGTACCCGCCTGCGGGATTCGAGGATTCGAACATCGGTGCATCGCATGATAGGAATGCACCGGACGTCTTATCCTTTAGGCCACGACAACTTCAGATAGTATATAATATGTATATATTGTGTCATAAAGGTTGTGTCGAATTTGGTAGATGGGCTCTAAAATCGCAGTTTGAGGTCGTAATGTTTCAGATACCGCTTACTCTGTATTATCTTGTGCTAAAAAAAAGTGACATATAGGAATTTTAACATACGAACAAACAAACAATTGATTGATTTATTTATTTATTTATCACTTCAAGTAGAATTCAGAGAATAAATTAGCATTATTATCTATTATATAATCACATTACATGTAAGGTATCAGTTCTATTTATTTAGCAAAAAGTGGTCATGTAATACATACATACCTTCATATGTTACAGCACCTATATATTATTTATATGAAGACCGTTTTGATTTCTGCCGAATCCTGGTTACCCTTATAAATTGGATGTTTTTATCTCATAAACGAACACGGCCAAGTTCTTTTTCAATAAAATAAATATCTTTCAGACTTCGCTTTGTGTCACTGTGTCGACGCATTCAAGGCGAAACAATTGCATGTGAAGACAAATTTATATTACACCTAGCAGACCCGGCCACACGTTGCTGTGGCTAAGATTTTTGTTTATAAATAACACGTGGCCGGCTATGCTAATACCAAAAATTAACACAATAAGAACAATTGGATTTCACTGTATTGCGTTTACTACGAAATAATTTTCACTTATACTTTAGCCTCAGCAACACGTGGTGTTTATGTCACTTTGGTATTTTTAATACAGCGCCATCTATGAGACATTAATGTCAGACAGTATTACAATTATTTGTAAAAACTAGTTTAAGGCGCCATCTGTTTTAGACTTATGAAACTTAGAATGAATAACAATAATCAACTTAAGAAATCATTTTATTGTTAACTAGCTTTTGCCCGCGAATTCGTCGGCGTGGAATAGTTCACAAATAATGCTTTATTTTAGAACAAATTTGGTTAGCTTAAAAAACATTATAGTGAGCCAACCTTAACATATAGACATAATAATATGCTGTTGCGGACTTTTTTCAAGATCTTTTAAAGGGGAACAATTCCGTCAAACATTATTTTAGCGAAACTGTAATCGTTTCTGCAGCGCACGCAGCGGAAGCTCTCAAAAGGGAAAAAACCCCGATTTTGATACATTCTTTATTGGTGCCTCGCTTGAATTGGTCTTAGCGTGATGTTATATAGCCTCCTCGATAACTGAACTATCTAACACTGAAAGAATTTTTCAAATCGGATCAGTAGTTCCTGAGATTAGCGCATTCAAACAAACTCTGCAGCTTTATAATATTCATAGTATAGATTAATAAATATTGCGACCGTTATCGAAATAAAAACCATCCTATGGCCCAAGTTGGAACAAAACACATATTTAAAAAAAAAGGTTAAAATCGGTTCAATAGTTTAGGTGTCCATCGCGGACAAACAACGTGACACGTAATTTATATATATTAAGATAAAGGTATAGGTCCTCGTTTGCACTTCATCACGGCTTTTATTGTCGTATCGAGAACGTAAAACGTCTGAATAATGTTCGCAACTGAAAAGTGTTCACCTTCGACGGGCCTATTATGAGTCCATTTCGGCTAACGACCACTCATCGAGAGGTTAATCGCGGTTCACCTGCAGCTAACAGTAACTGTCAGCGTTCGCTTTGTTTGTCTCCGTTTGCTGGCTGTTTCAAAGACGTTGGCCATGAACGTGGTCGCTCACCCGTACGGCTCACATTAATCTATACAATTTTATAGTGCGGGGGCGAATAACTGTCACTTACACAAGATTTCTGTGATGTCCGCTCTCTCTCTATAGCCCTATATCTCTATAGCTTTAGATTACTGATTCATGAAATACGAACAAACTGAAAAGAATTTGCTATACAAAAATCAATATATAAATCAAATGAATATTGTTATGATGTATTATAGATTATCCTGCATTTCGTACAAGATACACAGAACATTAGCACCTATGTATATCACTCTCACAGGCGTTCAGGAGTCTCGTTGCCGCTAGATCTCGTGTCTAAAGAATCAAAGTAGCATCCACAAAGAGCATAGGATGGAATAACATTCGAGAATTCTTATTATGATAATAGCGCTTCGGATTGTTAACCAGAACATCGCCTATTCTGGCTATTATAGTAAGCTCATCTTCGTTCCTTTGGTGTAATTTTACAAACATCTGTTATCTTTCTTCGCAACAAAATCAACCCAATGATAATAAGCTTAATTGATTTTATTTAAAACAAATATTTGTCCAAACGCCAAGCGAAATGACGGCATAAAATAACCAAATAATAACATTATCCTGACTTCGTGCCAGGTGTATCAATTAATTTAAGGTATTTAAATTTAGTCAACTTGCAACATCACTTTAGGTCCTCCGCAATACTATTTCTTTCTTCTCGCCGTTGATCGCATTAGGTGAAGACAGCGCATGTCTCCAGTCCAATTTAATTTTGCTTACAATTTTACGGTCGGCGGCCTTTGCATCAATACCAAGGTTTACTACTAAACCTCCTTGATAATACTAAGTATTGGATTGAGGATCGACGCTAAAATTAAACGAATAAAATTGAAATTAAAGTGATAATCCTACGACTGTAGACTCTGAACATGAGGAAATCGTGCAAGTACTAAAACCACACAAGAACGTCTGATCTTGTAGGTTACTTTGCAAAGAAAAGTAAGTATATACCTGATCGAATTTTTTCTGTCAAGATATACTATTCAGTTCAACATCTTGACGCAAAGTTGACTATAAACGTAACAATAGATTGGAAACGAAAATCCATTATGGAAGATTACTGAACAGGGAGGGTTGTATGGCGTGCCAGAGTGGAATGGAACCAATGACCTTGTAAGAGCGAGGTCAAAGCAACCGCCCATTCCCCACACGCCTCCGCACCCTACACCTATATTACTTACCTGAACCTGTGCATGTCGTTTTAAACCCTCAACCGGATACTATTAAAATCACCTATTAATTAAGTACCAATTTTTCGCACCCTTAGAATTGGTTTTACTGATGGCACGGCACAAGTGTCTACCGAAGCCAATCACAACCTCTGTTGCGACACGTGATCGAAGTCTTGATTCCAGAAATCGCGAAATTTAAACAAGTACTAAGGGTTATTGTAATAATGAAAACAAGCTCTTAGAGCTTAGATAAATCTTTGAACATATTAGCGAACTGTATTCTTTAAGAATGTATAATACATAATACGGTAAGTTTTCATAATAGAGATTTTCTTTTTATTGCTTAGATGGGTGGACGAGCTCACAGCCCACCTGGTGTTAAGTGGTTACCGGAGCCCATAGATATCTACAAGATAAATGCCGCCATCTACCTTGAGATGAGTTCTAAGGTCTCAGTATAGTTACAACGGCTGCCCTACCCTTCAAACCGAAACGCATTACTGCTTGACGGCAGAAACAGGCGGGGTGGTGGTACCTACCCGTGCGGACTCACAAGAGGACCTACCACCAGTAATTACACAAATTATAATTTTGCGGGTTTGATTTTTATTACGCAATGCTATTCCTTTACCGTGGAAGTCAATCGTGAACATTTGTTAAGTACATATTTCTTAGAAAAATTGTTACCCGTTTGAGATTCGAACACCGGTGCATCGCTCAACACGAATGCACCGGACGTCTTATCCTTTAAGCCACAACTACTTTCGAATATACTAATAATAATATTAGTATATTCGAAATATATTGAAATATAATTAGGCATATAAATGCGAACTAGCCGTACTCGTCCGCTTCGCTGGGCATTTAAAATTACCATTATTATTTATTGTCATTATTATTAGGGAGTCCAACACTCATATAAATATTAGCCTATCCATTAAGTACATGTATTTTCTACATGGATACCAAGTTTTAAGTCAATCGGATGCATGGTTCAGTAGTTATAACGGAACATCCGTAAAAACCACTGTAGATTTATATATCCATATATTAATACGTGAAGGATAAACTTTGTATCCTTTTTACGAAAATAGCGTGGACGGAGGAGCATGAAATTTCTCACACTTAGAGAGCTATAGAGAAGGAGTGCAGAATGTTAATATTTTTTTAAATTATGCCTAAATAATACATTAAATCAATAAAAGAAACATGACACATACTACCACGTACCATGTACTCTTCGTTCATTGTCAAACTTTAGTTATTGTTCCAAGTCTGTGGTCAAATTGAGAATAGATTAATATTTTTTGTCTATTATGTAGCCTTCGCGAAACCTGTGATTATAGGAAGTAAAATAATAGTCTTTATAACTTATAATTTCAATTAATTATAGTCGAAATTCGACTACCGGGGCACCGCTAGTTAGTATAGATATGCTAATATTATTGAGATATTTTGTTGATATGTAGTAAAGTGGTCGGGATTGGGCGGCAGAGGGCACGGAACGGTCGGTAGCGCGTCGGCGGCGAGCGGCCTTGGCCGTGATCGTGCGCTCGATATAGCGCTGCCGACCCTCCGTTTGCCTCCATATAACACCCCCTCAAGGCCTCCAAACTCATCCCATGTTACAATTTCTGTTCTTCTTCGCTCTCTTCCATTTTTAAGAAAAACTTTTAATAAAGACCGTGAAAATTAATTTCCAAAGTAAAACAGAACAGAGCCTATTTACCGGTGAATAACTATTCAATGTTGTAGTTTAAAACCAGAACTAAACATGTCAGCAAATAATTTCAATATATTTATTAATAATTTTCCACAGAATATCGGTAAAGGTCATGACTGGGAAGTAACGAGAAATTATTTGACCGTCTGCTGGCGGGAAGGTNATAAAGACCGTGAAAATTAATTTCCAAAGTAAAACAGAACAGAGCCTATTTACCGGTGAATAACTATTCAATGTTGTAGTTTAAAACCAGAACTAAACATGTCAGCAAATAATTTCAATATATTTATTAATAATTTTCCACAGAATATCGGTAAAGGTCATGACTGGGAAGTAACGAGAAATTATTTGACCGTCTGCTGGCGGGAAGGTTATTTTGTTTTATTGTGCACACTAAAACAATGGGTATAAAATTATATTTGTTGATACGAATCAATCCTTCGCAAAATCACTAAAGAACATTAGTAGGCAGACGGCGTAGTTGGAACGAATCAGAATTAGACACCAAGGCCACAAAACGAAATGATATCATTTATATAGCATGTCTGTCCCTGAACTCGCCGCCGAATGACGCACGTGGATTCGAATATCAACCCTGACCTTAGTAGTAAAAATAATCTCTGTAATGCCAGCTAATGGGTCTAGCCACCCTGATACAATTACCAAGGGTCAACATAAATCAATCTACATTAAATTGACATAATTCATCCAGCACTAAAGTAAATTGATAACACCCTATATGTATTAAAGAGGGTGTAGAGAAATGTTCCCAAAAACGATAGGTAACAGTGTTGGTGAATGAAAATCGATAACTAAAAATAATTGTTAAATAGTTTAAAATTTTATGCAATACATAATGAGCGTTACGTCCTTTACATTGGGTCCAGAAATTAGATTGGGCACGTAAATGATCATTCTATTTACGTTAAGGTGTGTGTTACTGCTACCGTTTCGGCCTTCGAGATTAGTTTCGAGGTTCAGAATAAAAAATCAATTAAATAATAATAAATTTATAAAAGAAACTTTTATTTCTGTTTTAACAACACAAGTGATCACTTTGCTTTTCCTTTCTTTTTGGGGACTTTTTTAGGCTTGTTTTGTTTCTTGGGTTGTTTTTTACCTCGACCTTTTGTTTTCTCCTTTGCCTTTTGGGCACGTAAGTCCTTTTTCATGCGCGGATCTACCACTTTGTACTGACCCTTAACGCCCTGTGGTCTCTTCATACGCTTAGCAGTTGTATGTTTCTTGGCCACCACATAAGTGATTTTCTTTTTACCATCAGATTGTGCCTTCTTGTAAAGTTGTCTCACTTGTTGTGCTTTCTCTCGCTCGGACATATCAGCGTTCTCCATTACCGCCTCGACTTTTTTCTTTGCACGTTCCATCTTTTTGATCAAGCGCTTCTTCTTCCGCGCTTTGGCTTCAATCACCTTCTTGATAGGCCTCACATTGATGTCTTGTAATCTATTCTTGTATTCATCAGTATACTTCTGTAATAAAATAAAATGATGAATTTTAATGTACATGTTTGTCATCATGTTTTGATATACATATTTACTTGCACAAATTATTTAAGTATATCCATTATTGCTCACCTCCGGTATCACAATGTCTTTCTTCATATGTTTCTTTTCATCTTCCATAAACCAATCTGGTAAGTTTTTATCGTTAAACGCGTATCTATTCCACGCGTCATCAATTAAATCCCTCTTGAATTTTTTTGATGTAGCTATCATGGTTCCTAAAGCAAGTGTCTCTGCGTCCATTTTCAAAGTTTTCTTTAGTTTTTTCAGTTCTGTAAATAAATTTGAAGCTGATTGAACACAATTTTAAAAGACAATTCAGTATCCTCGTTTATTTGATGAGAAATTTCTTTATGCAATTTAAAAAATCTTGCTTAGCTTACCTGGATCTTGGGAGACAACTTCAAAACCTTCTTTGCCGGCTTTTGGCCCAGCGCTAGAAGCACTGGGAGTAACGTTTTCTTCAACATCATAATCACTGTCAGAGGAATCATCATCTGAACTCTCGTTGTCTGACAATTTTCTTTTTAGTGCACTGGTTTGTTTACTTGACTCCACATCTTCAATGACTTTCTTCCCTATGTAAAATCACACACTTGACTCAGATTAACTCTCAAAACATATTTTTCTTGTCTACAAAGGGCTTTCGGAAAAGAAAAGACGCTATTCAATCACTTAAAAATTGTTTGTATTTAGAACACGACATTGAGAGATTACTGGTGGTAGGACCTCTTGTGAGTCCTGTGTGTGTGTGAGGGTAGGTACCACCACCCCGCTTATTTCGGTCGTGAAGCAGTAATGTGTTTCGGTTTGAAGGGTGGGGCAGCCGTTGTAACTATATTGAGACCTTAGAACTCATATCTCAAAGTGGGTGGCAGCATTTACTTTGTAGATGTCTATGGATTCCGTTAACCACTTAACACAAGGCGGGCTATGAGCTCGGCTACTCATATATGCAACAAAAAAATGGTGAAAGGCCATTTGATTTAAGCGACATTTCGCTTAATACGCTATATTTATTTTGTAAATAAAGGTGGGTTTTATTTGATATTAGCATCAACAATACGATGTTTTTAATTGAACTTGAATTCAGTTTACTTCACTCAAATAGCTAAAGAAGTTGTTTTATTTTATTATATTTTTCCTAAATTTTAAACTTTAAATGGCTCTCCTATAAAGTTGCAAAATATCATCAAGTCACAGCAGTTATGTCATAAATAGTCTATCTGTAAATAGCTTTTACACTGACCTTTTTCCTTGAATGTTTCTGTTAACTTGTCCAAATCTATACCTTCATCAGCTTCTTCATCAATATTTTTAAAAGAATCTTTCTCGAACCATAGCTGAGCTTTCATAGTCCTCTTCGAAACTGGGTCAGTGTTGTCCAAATCAGTGAGCAACGGGTTATTCTTTGGAATAGACTGTAATCTATTCAATTTGTTTGCTGGACTCACTTGACTGTTTTTTAGAGTATTTAATTTAGTTAATTTTTTGATTTTTTTCGATTCATTGTCTGAGTCTGAGAAGGCTGTAAAAATTAAATAAGTAAATTAATAGTTCTTATATATGAAACTGGGGTCAAAGAATGTTACAATGATAATAGTTTGTCTGGCTTTTCTGTGGAGGATAGAGGTATGGGCATATCCCCATTATTTTTTTTTTTATTGCTTAGATTGGTGGACGAGCTCACAGCCCACCTGGTGTTAAGTGGTTACTGGAGCCCATAGACATCCACAACGTAAATGCGCCACCCACCTTGAGATATAAGTTCTAAGGTCTCAAGTATAGTTACAACGGCTGCCCCACCCTTCTAACCGAAACGCATTACTGCTTCACGGCAGAAATAGGCAGGGCGGTGGTACCCACCCGCGCGGACTCACAAGAGGTCCTACCACCAGTAATTACGCAAATTATAATTTTGCGGGTTTCATTTTGATTACACGATGTTATTCCTTCACCGTGGAAGTCAATCATGAACATTTGTTTAGTACATATTTCATTAGAAAAATTGGTACCCGCCTGAGATTCGAACACCGGTGCATCGCTCAACATGAATACATCGGACGTCTTATCCGTTAGGCCACGACGACTAAACCTCTAACTTTTTTTATTAATTTACCTTTTACACATCTTTAATAGATTTCATAATGCATTTTTTAGAATACTACCGATAATAACAGTAATACTACACCGAATAAGAATACTATTTAGGCATTGATTCCAAATCAGCACCAAATAAAATTCTAAAGTAAAAATAAAAGTTTCTTCTGCTTTGTCTCCACCTTATCTCACTAGCTGGGGTCGGCACAAAGAATTTTTTTATTCCATTTTCTTGTATCAGCCTCATCTCAACACTCACTTCTCTCTCTCTCTCTCTCTCTCTCTCTCTCTCTCCCATATCGTCATTCACACTCCATCCATGTCTTCTTCGGTCGGCCTCTTCCCCCTCTACCCTGCACTACCAAACATCTCCTAGTAACATACATCTCCTCTGTACGCACCACATGTCCATACCACGCTGACCGTAAAAATAAAAGTCTAAATAAATAAACAAAGATATCTGTAATAAAATTATGGCACAGTGTTAAAAATAATTTACCTAATGACTCTTTTTCCTGTTCAGATTCTGAATCAGATTCCATTTCAATTTCACTGTCTGAATCTTTGTAATAAAGTCCTGATGAATCGAGCTTGGATCCCTCAACATCGTATTTCAAGTACTTTGGCTTAAGTTTAATCTCATCATCAAAAGCATCATCTCCATCAACCACTGTGTCAGGCTGCTGATCTATAAGCGTGTTCAGTTCCTAGACAATAAAAAAATTAATATAATTTATTTTTAATAGGTTGTGAATTGTTAACTACATCATTTTCATAAGTACAGAAGGCATGTTGCAGTTTAACGCTCTTTTATATGAATCGTGGAATTCCTCGAAATTGCACGCAGCATTACGCTTCCCGACAACTGAAGCAGTTTATCTGTGTTTCTTCTTTCCTACGTTGTTATACGAACGTTTTTCATACATTTGTTGATGCTAATTATTGCTAATCTAAGTATAAATTTATATAATATGATTTATTTAGTGAAAAATATTATTATTTTATTTTATACTATTTTAATTTTTTATCATGAGTGATAAAAAATATGAAAATGAAGCAACAAGAAAAAGCATTTAACAAGAAACGAAAATGCAAATGATTAGATAGAGGGTGAACGTGAATCTCAAATTGGTGCTGCATTAAATTTGGAATTTTTCTTAAGACTGAAAATTAAAAATACAGAACAGACTGAATGATCTGAAATTTAAACATATTGAGTTTGAATTTCATTAATTTTATGCTATTTTTTATTGCTTTTGATGGGTGGACGAGCCCACCTGGTGTTAAGTGTTTACCGGAGACCACAAACATCTACAACTAAATAGCGCCACCCACTTTTAACAGTCTAACGCAGAAATTCTCAACCTTTTTTTTTTGTTGCGGCACATATTTAACGATTTCAAAATTTGGCGGCACACAAAAAAAAAGATAAAAATTATTTACTTACTACAACACACTGCATAAATAGTTTATCAAAAAATGTTAATATACGAAATAAACTAAAATATACTTTTTTTTTTTTTGTGGATTTAAATATATTTTCATGTTTAAAATATTTTTCTTTCAAAATGATATAACTTAATAATATTAACATTATTATATATTCGCAAAATTTGGCGGCACACAAAAGTGTCGCGGAACAGTGGTTGAGAATCACTGGTCTAACGTCTCACTTTTAACAGTACAACGGCTGCCCCGCCCTTGAAACCGAAACGAATTACTGCTTTACGGCAGTAATAGGCAGGGTCGTGATACCTACCCATGCGGACTCACAAGAGATCCCATCACCAGTAGATGTACATTATACTCATTTATTATGTTTTTATTATTGTAAGAAATTAATGTTTGTTTTACTGTTATACAAATATTATGTAATGAATAATATAATATTATATAATAAAATAATTAATAATTTTAATGGTAAAATACTTGACCAATTTTCTACCATTTTCCCCCCCCCCATTATTTACATGATGAGACAGTCTTGTTTAACAGTTTCATATTACGCTAAACTTTGATGGAACATACAGCCTGCATTAATCAGGGTCTTACTATAGATACTTGTTTGTTAGTGATACACTTGATTTACATTACCACAATTTTTTTTTTTAAATATTCCCACTTAATAACTATACACTTGATGAGACGCACAAAATTGGTTCTGAATTTAAAATGTAGTTATAATAAGTAGTTAAAAAAACATACCTCTGCATTCTTGATATCAGAGAGTTGAAACATATCATTACTTTCCAAAATAGGACCATCATCTCCTTTCAATACCATCTTAAGATTCATTTTTTCAGCTAGTTTTTGTCTCTGTTTATTCAACTGCTTCCTTTTACGTTTCAATTGTCGCTTCTCTTCATCCTGGAATATTTTATTAAATTTGGACTATTATTTTACCCCTGTTCAAAATAATAAGTGACAATGGAATTTTATTTTAATGTGGTATTAATTTACTTTTTAAATCAACAAAAGATTACTTAGCAAAAGTCACAGATCATACATAGTATAGTATAAACATTCCCAATCTAGTACCTGCAGTTCTGCAATTTGTGTGTCTACATCACCTTCTTCAGTATCAGCATCCTCATTTGTTTCATGTTCTTCGTTTTCATCATTGGTTTGGGGCTCATCATCTTTTTTCTCCTAAAATAAGTTTTAGTTTTTAATCTTTAGTGCTTTCAATACTCTAGTTGCTAGCTCTTAAATTACCTAGTGTTAAGTGGTTAAAGTAGTTTATCAAACACCACAATGTATACAGCCACATCCACTTTGGGACATTTGTTTATTGTCATAGTATATATTCAACAAGCTACATTTGTATTACTCTATACTTTGGAAGTTGTTCGTAGATGTTAACTGCTTTTGTAGACAGAATACCATAAGCATATAACCATACCTTGGGAACAGGCAAGTTGCTTCTTACTGTATTCATTTAGAAGGTACACCTTAACTACATTTGTATGTATATACTTGATAAAATACTACAAACTACAAACATAATTAGAGCCTACAAATATTCCCAATAACAAGCATCCCTCTTTGAGTTCACTCCCAAAGCTAACTTCCTAGATGAGCAGGGATAGTGTTAATAAAATCTCTCCACCTACAGACAAAATAAAACTACACCCTGACTTGAGGACATTGATTTGCAAAGAGCTGCTCCTTTACTGTACACCATAGACATATTACTTGATTTGAGTGTACATTCAATGATATACTAATTTAAGATGCAAATGAAAAACAGTTTCTTATTCATAATCAAATCCTCGTGACAGAGTTTTTTACCCACCAAAATACAAATGTCTGAGAGGTATCCCCATGTAATAAGTATAATAAGCCTCTGTAAACAAAAATTTAGTTTGTGATTATATCCTATAAAATTCTAACCTTAGACGATTTATATTCTTTCATTTGCTTGAACCATGACAGCAGTGATTTTAAGTCTTTTCGTCCAAGCACCTTAATATCCTTACAACATTCCTTTATTTCTGGTGTTGTCTTTGGATGAGTTTCTATTTCCTTATCATCGAAAACAATCTGTAACATTATTGAAAGTAGTTATGTAATTATTTAAAAAACATACTAAAACAATGAAATGGCAATAATCAAATTTTCATTTTACCTCAGAGCAACCATGTAGTAGATCTACTGGATCATCTTTTCCCAAAAATTCAGACAGTTTTACTTTATGATGTGTGGTATAATCATTTTCTTTATATCCTTCTGCTTTTGCTTTTTTTTGTTTCTCAGGATGTAATATATTTATATGCTGTTTTTTAACTATATCAAGATCTTCAAAGACATGTTTGGGGTCGAGAAATTTAGGATCAATTGTATCTGGTGCAATATAGCCCTGACATACAACGAAAATTTCAGAAGACTCATTACGAGAAGCTTGGGGCTTTGTAGCATGTACTTTTTTGAAGAATTGTTTCAGAACCCATAAAAGTGCATGATAGTCTTTCGATCTGAATACTTTAGTCACAAACCAACCACCTTCTCTGAGGAAGTTCGTTGCAAGTTTTAAAGCACTCAATGTTAGACAAGCTTGTTGATAGGCATCATGGATCCAATTAAGACCGACATTGGGTGCACCGTCATTAAGTACCACATCAGCTTTCCATGTTTTTATTTCTTTTTTGATTGCTGCCTTACATTTTTCTGTAGTGATATCTTCAGTCAGACCTATACAACCTGGAACTGGTTTTATTGGAAACAAATCGACTCCGATTACTATGCTAGAGACTGGCATATTTTGGTGGGCCACCTGCATCCACCCACCAGGTGCAGCACATAANGGTGCACCGTCATTAAGTACCACATCAGCTTTCCATGTTTTTATTTCTTTTTTGATTGCTGCCTTACATTTTTCTGTAGTGATATCTTCAGTCAGACCTATACAACCTGGAACTGGTTTTATTGGAAACAAATCGACTCCGATTACTATGCTAGAGACTGGCATATTTTGGTGGGCCACCTGCATCCACCCACCAGGTGCAGCACATAAGTCGATACATACTCGTGATTTCTGCAAAAATCCAAATTTCCTGTTCAATTGTATTAATTTGAATGCAGCTCTTGATCTATATCCTGAAAGAAGTATAAATTTTTCGATATAAATATATTTTATGTTCTAATAAATATATATATACCTACATCGCCGCCCTATATCTGAAGTAATCAGCAGATGTATTAAAAGTATTTCGGTTTAACCAGATGAATTATCAAAGTAATTAGATGTTATAAAATGATGCAAATTAAAAAAGATGTACCTGTTTCTTTAGCTAGTTGGTAGTATTTATCTTTCCGTTGTTTTCCTACTTTTGTTTTCTTTCCCATTGTGGTATATTACTTTTTTAAGTATATAACTTCTGGGGTTATTTCTAAAAACAATTGATTATCATCAATTACATGACAAAAATGAATGCAATACGCACATTACGAGTGTGTGTACAAGTGAGGTTATGTTTATTTTCTCGTGTTTTATACCATAGAGTTTTTTTTTTTCAATTATTGTGTTGAACGAACATACAACATTAAAGTCATTATGCTAAAATCGGCTTTTTTTACATTTGATGTACCTGAAGAAAATTTTATGGATTGTTCAACTAATTATAATAATGCAAGTAGCGTAGAGAGCATACCAAAAAATATTTATAGATGGTCGACCGCAGTGATCTCGAACGACATAGAGCTAAATCGGTAGAGCTGCCAGCTAAAATCGGTATATTTGTATCCAAAATCGGTATTTGACAAAAAAGTACCATATTCAATCAAATTCGTTTATTTATTTAACAAAAAAATTACAGACTAATTTATAACAATCATACTTAAGTATAATTATTTTTTATACCAATATTCTTTAACCATAGCGGCAGTCATATTCGAATTAATTTCAAAATCATAACAATTAGCTGTATTAAAGAATCGTTTTGCATGTAATAAAGTAGTGATTGATTCAGTAGACAGTCTATTTCACTGTTTTGTTTTCAAAATATTAATTTGTAAAAATATGCGTTCAACGTTAGCGGATGAATGGGGAAGTGATAAAATATTAAAGATGCAATTAGACAACAAAGAAAACCGACTATCTTGTAGCTAGCCTGGAAATTCTTCTTCCCATTCTTTTCTATAATATTGTACATAATTTTCTCTTCTTACACTCGCACTTGTGCTTGTTGTATCAGATGACATTTGAACTTATTAATCTTATTTTGTAGGCACTCTTTAGGATAGTTACTTTCTCTTCAAAGTTATGAAAAGTTAATGAAAAAATTAAACCGAATTCCTGTTTATATATAGATTAGACAGGTAAATTCCCGAGCCCCTTATAACATCGAGCTGTAGGACACAGGGGTATTCCCCAAAATATATGGAACATTCTGTACTAGGTTCATCCATACTTAATATTGAGGGCTTCCCCGTAACATTAAATATAAATGAAAAAGCCTACCAACTTAAAAGTGTAAAATCGGTAGAAAAATCGGGAGAATTTCAATGTATACTCTGAAATCGTAGAAAAATCGCTATATTTCAGTATTTCGGTAGAACAGAGCCCATATCGGTAGAAATACCGAAAAATCGGTAGGTTCGAGACCACTGTTTGACCGTATTGTGAGTCGAACTCCCAATATTACTGCTATACATGTTATACAGGTAACACCTTCCTACCGGAAAGTTATTTTGCTTTTCAATTTGTAGGATAAGCCGTTGTCACAATAGGGATTCAACTCCGTCTCAAGGTAGATAGTATCATTAACGTTACGATATGTATAGGCTCTAATAATCATATCGTAGAAAACTGATTAAAGTTTGGTCTTCTAGACTAGGGAGGTTAGAGGTAAGGAAAACCACCTCAGTGTAATAAAAAGTGTCAGCTGAAAAGGAGCTAATTAAGGTGGCACCATAGTAACATGTGGAAAGATTTAAACTATGATGCTGTTCTTTAAACTATCAAACAACACCAACAATTCAAAATAATATTGTTTTAAATAGGAGAACTTTATTAATTAAGGATTAAGGTTTTTATTTATTTATTTATTACACTTAATGCCTGGGGCATTTCTAACAGTCAACCAAAGGTAATGCAGGGTAAATTGATAGATGCATTGAAATTAAAATTAAATTAAATTACCAGCTATCTTCGTCATATACATACACAAAAATACATACGTACTATATACAAGTGTAAATACACATATATATATATATATACAAATACATATACGTGCATATAAAATATTTACGGTTATTATTTAGTATAGTTAGTAGCTAGTATTATTGTAACCGCGGGGAAAGGGTACACTTTTTCCATTTAATTTTTATATTAAATTATTTTTGAGTGAGAATGCAGTTGTCACACTCTACACACCTAGTGCATATAATTCAATCTCTAGCAACACCGGTAATGACGTATGGGATACGTGTGTTTCAAAGTTCGACTTCTGAATTCTCATTGGTCAATAAAATCACTCCACACCACCCAATTTTATTCACTGCCATATTCTCTACAGCGCAGAACGAAAATTATTTGTTTGTTTTATTGTGACTTGTGAAACTTGAATACTGTTGTTGCGTCATATTGAAAGCTATAAATATTTTAGACTTCAAATAGAATAACATAGATCATATTATTGAAATCATTGTTTAAAGACCCTTCAGAAAGTAAAAAAAAACATGAATACAATAAATTTTCAAACCTTTGTCAACAGCTTTCAGAATCGACTGTGAGTATAATAAATCGGTTTTAATTATTAAGTTATGAAAATATAAGTTAATAACATACGTAATATTTGTATACGAAACAAGGTCATTGAATGATCATTCTAGAACTTTGCATTAAAACTGATGTTATGAATTTTCTTCATACGATGAATGCTAATAGATAATGCCCATCTGAGTAAATATTGTAAAACTGAGATTGGCGTATCTTGTTTGTTAATGATATGAACATTAAAACATATGATTATATGGTGTGTAAAGCTAATTCACAGATTTAAATGATCGAATTCAATGTTTTAGGGAACCACCAGTTCGTCAGCATCTTAAAAATGTTTACGCCACATTAATGATGACATGCGTGTCTGCATCTGCTGGGGTTTATGTTGATATGTTTACAAGATTCCAAGCTGGATTCTTATCGGCCATCGTTGGTGCTGGTCTAATGCTCATGTTGATTGCCACACCCGATAATGGAAAGAACACTAACTTACGACTCGGCTATCTACTTGGATTTGGATTAACATCAGGTATAATGACTAGAAAATCAATTAATGATGAAATCATGACATTATCAAATTATGAATGAACAAATTATTGAGTTATATTGTAAATACTATAATATTTTAGTCACTATCAAAACATTAGAAGATAGAGAGAAATTAGAACCTTATTATTACACAACTTAGTGCAACAATATTGTTCTGTTATTTCAGGTTCACATATTGAAAACTAAATGTGTACCAACATCCAGTATCCACAAATGCTTAAATCATTTTTATAAGTTGTAGTTTAAATTTTTATTTATATTTCAGGCATGAGCATGGGTCCCCTGCTTGAATATGTCAGTGTAGTTGACCCATCTATCATAATAACTGCTCTGCTCGGCACTACCCTGGTATTTGTATGCTTCTCTGCTGCTGCTATGCTTGCTGAACGAGGCAGCTGGCTATTCCTCGGTGGCACATTGATGACACTGTTCACATCTATGTCACTAATGACTTTGGTTAATCTGTTTATGCAGTCACATTTCTTGTACCAAGTGAGTAATATTTTTCACTGGTAAATATCAATAGGACAGTTAAATATAACAAGCATTCAGAATATAACATATCAAAGTAGTGTTGCATTAAAGAATTGACTACGAGTTAAGTTAATGACTAATCTGTTTAATGAGTCTATATGTGACCTTTGTTTATTTGGCTGGAAATATTCTAGAAAGTCATTATATGAATGTATTATAGTATTTTGCATTTACCAACATAGACTAGCATAGCATATTTCAACAATTCCATAAAATGTAAAGCTGTTTTTTTTGTCTTAAAATACAAAATGTTCTTCTTCTTTCTTTCCTATTACCCTCTGCTGGGGTGTAGGGATGAATCAAATTCTTCCATTTGCATTGGTCTTGGGCAGTGTGATCTATTTCCTCCCAATTCATGACCAAGACGCCTAGTTCTTACTCTACTGAGTGATGACAAGTTGTTGTGGGACGGCATCTCATCCTTTTGCCAGAAAAAAATATTCACAAATAACTTTCTTCTAACAAAAGTGTCCATGAAAAACTTTAATACAGTGCTGTTATGCACTATGTCTTTTGAGTGATTGGTCGAGAGTTTTAAATCACTTTTGTCTCATTGCCAATGACATCAGGATGCATTAGACCCTGTAATTTTCCCTTTACACATAGAAAGTTACTCAACTCATTGAATGTAGATGGTAAAATTTTGGTCCTGGCTAATAATTATAATATTTTTGAGTATTAGGTCTCATTAGAATAGGATTTTTTTTTTGGAAATTATTTAATTTTTAATTATTCTATTATATCTCATTAAATATTTATCTAATTTAACAGGCTCATCTTTATCTTGGCCTCATGCTCATGTGCGGTTTTGTACTGTTCGACACACAACTGATCATTGAGAAACGCAGAATGGGAAGCAAAGACTTTGTGCAACATGCATTGGAATTATTCATTGACTTTATTGGAATGTTCAGAAGACTGGTTATTATTTTGACACAGAAGGTAGGAAATTATGTGCTTAATATTTCACATGCTAATGCTTTACCAATGCTTTTTGCGCTCTACTGACCTTAAAATGTCACTTTAAAAAAACAATACGACATGAAAAAATTACAAATAAACATATTTTCTCTGTTACAATATTAGTAGTAAAATTAAAAAGCCAAATGAAATTGTCTATATTTAACCGTTGTTGTTTTTTCAGGAGGAACAAAACCGTCGTCGCAAGCGTGACTAAAAATATACTTAAAAGGTATTATTTACCCACATCAGTATGGTGATAGGGATGTTTGAAGATATTTGTTTTTTTATTATTTTCTGATTGAAATATTTTAGGCAATGCAGAAAAATTGTAAATTTCATTTAACTATTTAGTAAAGTAATCTATTGGTTCCAAAATGTACTTTTATTTATGTATTATAATTTATGCTATGATAAATGGAAATGAACCAGAAATCGCAAGTCATTTTGAATACAAAATATACAGGTGTGGTACAGTACACAGTGTACTAATGAAATGTATATTAAAGAATAATTTTTATCTTCCTTTCGCGCAATTCTATCTGTAGTATTTCTATCCCAGATATTACATTGACACTCAACTTTAACTTTGAATGCACTCTTAATGAGCATCAAATAAAGTATTTAAAACTTCTAATTTCAATAGAGATAAAAAATGATTTATTGACAGTGTTTATGATTAGGACCGAGTCACACCAGAATGGCAGTGGCCGGCGGCCTCGCGCGGCCTCCAGACTGCACGCGCCTACTCTCCTCTTGACTAATTTAGTTTCTTCATTCGGTAATGATACTCTTGTGTTTGGATGGAATTGGTTATTACATATAACCGCGGTGTCGCTTTGGTGGGCTTTTGTCGCCGCTGGCAGCCGCGGACAGAACCATCGACAAGACTCACGTGGCGTGCGGCTGTTCGCTTCACCGCAGGCGGGCGGGCGGCGGTTGTATCGCGAACTTTTCAAGCGATACTAATCTTTTAAGTATATAATAGATAAAATTTAAAATTATTTCAGACAGAAAGTGCTCGCCGCGACGCTGCCATTCCGTTGACTCGACTCTTAGCTTTGTATGATAATTAAAATTAAAAAATTAATTAGTCATTGATTAGAGATTATACAAACTATGCATGTCTGATATTAATTTCAATATTTCTAAATGATTCATACGGCTTTTAAAACTATCAATTCTACAGACATTTCAGTTTTCAAACAAATCACATAGGTAGGTACCTAATTTATAATAAAAGGATCACACCCTACACAGTGCGTCCTACCCGTGCTTACCTACGGAGCCAAAACGTGGACACTGACTGTGCGACTAGTCCACCAACTAACAGTTACTCAGCGAGCTATGCTTGGTTTGTCATTGCGAGACCGAATACGCAATGAGGTCATTCGGGCAAAAACCAAAGTTATCGATATAGCTCGCAGAGTTAGTAAGCTGAAGTGGCAGTGGGCTGGTCACATATGTCGCAGAACCGATAACCGTTGGGGTAGACGTGTTCTGGAGTGGAGACCGCAAACCGGCAAACGTAGTGTAGGACGCCCTCCTGCTAGACGGAGCGACGACCTGCGCAAGGCAGCTGGCAGTAACTGGATGCGTAGAACCGAAGATCGGGTTCAGTGGCGAGCTTTGGGGGGAGGCCTATGTCCAGCAGTGGACTGCCGCAGGCTGATGATGATGACCCTACATTATTTTAACCGAACGTAATAGTCGGCATCGATTTTTTTTTAACAAACAAAAAACCGACATTTCATATATCGTACCTTAATCAATTTCTGACTTTGTTTTGCAGAATGAATTCTTTGAGAATATCTGTTTTCTAATATGGATGCAATAAGAAATAGTTAATTTAGACAGGATTGACAACGTCACCATTTTTGTGTTTATTCGATGAGGCAAATGATATGTGATAACAATTAATGCATCACGGTCGAATATATTTCATTATAATACGGCATACCTCAACCTATCGTATATCAACGACTCCAAAGCACACAGACATCGTCGGGACGCTATTTTGCGTCAGCGGCGCCTCACGATAACCTGGGTCGATGTCACTGTCGATGCCCTACACTCCTCCTTACTAATTGTTTTGAACCAGTCTCGCTGCTGTTGAACTCTACTAGCAGCAACCAAAGTATAGGTTATAGTACTCTCCGCAGAGTTCGACGTGACACTTAATCCATAGCGCCAGCTCACAGCTTCTCAGCGAGTCTCACGATTCCGATCTGGTGGTAGATGCACTGACTGTTGCTGACTTTGCTGTTAGGCCTCAAAACTTCCTGGCTAAGTCCTCAAATTCGTCCTGGTTAAGCCACAAGGTTAACAAAAAAACCTTAAACCACGAACCAGAGAATGTGGCAAGCCTGTCCTATATGTTACTCTTATATTAATGTAATGTATATCAAAGTACTATTATCGACCAGAAGTGAGGTAGTTAACAAAAAGAAATAAATAACACAGAACTGGCCTAATTATATTTCACTGAATTAACAACAATACTTTTAGCAAAATGATTTCAATTTACTATTAACGAAAACTGTTAAAATTACAAAAGTCCCAAACATGTTTCAACAAGAACCGCACACACGAACGCCACGCACAAAAAAAAGGCAAAGGCGCAGCGAGGGATCGTTTTTATAGTTTTAGCGCTGGCTCTCGGTCGGGGGTTGCCAGGATTCGGTAACACTGAGCACAGCAAACATCGTCAGTACCTTCGAATGGTCAGTTTTATTTTAATTAGATTATTTATCTGTCTCTTGGACAGAAGCACCGAAGGTGGCACCTTTCTGGAAAATCAAATTTTGTGTTAAGTTTTTTCCCATTTTAATAATGAAAGTTTTGAAATAATTAATTTTTTAAAAGTGATTTTAATATCCTCGTATATCTACCAATACCAACACAAATAAATCGGACACACGTATTAATACAGTTACGAATTCTGTCAACGGCACCATTCTTTTCGGAACGGCAATTTGATTCTTGTGGCAGAGCTCATCTACCTATAATTTTATCTAAAAAAAATGTAGGGCTTTCAACTGGTTGAGAACTCAGTTCTGAACTCAGATGCTATAAAAGACAACTAGATTTTTAATCTTATAAAAAATTACTTTTAATGATATGGTGTATCTAGTGAAGTATCAACGGATAAGTACCTACACTTCACTTCCTAAGTATTTTCTATAGGTACCACCGTCCTGCCTTTTAGTGGGGCAAAACGTTTTGAACCATTAAACAATACAGTTGAGGCTTTCGTGTATCGAAGTCGATCGCGTTATTCACGTATGGTGAGAAAAAGAAAATTTAAGATTTATGAAACTGACCGTAGAATACACGGGACACCATTTCTTAAAACGATCTCTAGACATATTGAAATTTTTGTAATAAAATCAACTTACGATGGTGTATACTTATTTTATTGTTTATAAAGCTTGTATAAAAATAGAAGCATTATCTGTCACTATCAACATTGTGCGGATGTACTTTATTCCTGTCGAATACAAACCAATTTCTTGCTCTATCCAATTGGTTATTTACCAAAACAATTAGATTACTGCCATTTCGAGTTTCGCTGTCGTATAATCCGTCTATTAATTCTGGTTTGTCGTGTTTATCAACAACTTCATCATCGGGTTTCGTGTTGTCTTTAATATACATTTTCGGTAAACTTATTCTGCGACACTTACAAATGAAACATTGACAGCGTATTGCTTCTGATGTGCCACTTTTCATAACATATTCATAAGTGGAAACTCCCAAATATGAGATGTAAACGTGAAAACAGCATAAATGTAACAAGGCACATGATATCCCAATAGCTATTATAAAGAATAACACTAAAAATGCTAACAATGGCATAGATATTTTACAAAATTCAGAGTACGACTCTTTGCTTATAGTACAATTGATATAATTATAATGGCCAGTACTTAATTTATACGGATTAGTTAAAAACAAAACAATGTCTGTAAGACACAATGCAGCCGTAAACGCAGATATCATCAAAGCTGTAATAACAGATGCAATGAACGGTAAGTAGTTCCTGTTTCCAATGCAGTTGTTCAACCACTTGCAGTGATGATCAAATTGATCCACACATTTATTGCAAATACTACAGTGTTTAGTATATCTACTTGTTGCTTGTATGTTGCATAAATGACATCTTCCATTCTCAATGACATGCGCGTGAATAGTTCGATCGAATTCCGGAATAATATTTATTTCCATCTTTCTCAATTCGGTTTCACTTGGATCTAGCATGGATGCAGTAACGTGAGCGATAGTATGTGACACGTACAGCACTGTGTACACAATCAGGGATATCATTCTTAATTCATTGAACTGTATTTGTATCAAAAATATAAAATTTATTAGAGCAGTTCCAATGAGAGCAATCCACCCAAGAACTTGCAGATAATTCAGTGGTAGTTGAAAACCATTTAATCTTCTTTGTAGTCGAGGTGATGAGTTTGTTATAATGCAGCATTCGGCCATTTGCTTTCAAGTAATCACTTTATTTATATTTTAATCTTATTATTAATTTTGTTTGTAAGGCCATTGTGTGCAGTGTTCACATGCTAGCTCCATAGTCATTTTAATTTAACTTACAAATTGTTTCGCTTTTTTAATAAATGTCTTAATGTTTCGATAAATATTAATGTTTTTAAACACAAATACACACCTTCCTTTCACACAGATACGTAGTCTTAGAACGTCTAATCATATTGATGATTACATAGACATGCGACGAACTTGCGCGCGCAAACGTTTCAGTATTATAGATTTGGTAAGTTACAATACATTCATGTTTTTTCTGCGTCACTCATTATCTATAAATCTCAATAATATTAATAATGTAGAGATTATCTAGGCAAGGCACTCGAAGTTTATCAATGTAGGTACATAGTCCGTAAATAAAGTAGCATGTATATTAACACATGTAGGTACACTGTCTTTTTTAGCGTACCTACCTATTCGCTGTGTACACTACAGAGCTACTTAGTTTCTATAGCAACTGAAATTATATACATAACAGAAGCGGTACATGCATATTTAACTTCATTGTTTAAATATTAATTATTTTTAATAATTTATTTATTCACGACCAACTCGGTTTTAAGTGTTTACCGAAGCTGTTGGGTGTCGGGGCACAACGCAACGTGAAATATGAAGTTTCAATTTTGTATTGTGATAATGATTGTTGCAATTTTTTAAATGATTAATAGTTACAGTGGTGGTACATATCCGTTAGAGCTCGTCATACGACACTCCACTAATAATTACGAGGGAATACTAAGATATTAGTTTTTTTTTCTACCTATTCGCTGGTATCCTAGGAGCTACGCCGTGACATAACGAACTCAAGAAGCTCGACCTGAGAGAATGTGCTAATACTAGCCCTAGCAAGAGCAGTGCTCGGATATATTCAATTCAACATACGTTAGAAAAGAATATCCAAGTACGCACGGTACATACAATAAATGGCTCCATATAATTAATGGTGCTTGGAGGTATTGTGATACAGTCAGGGACGTCTTAAATTAGGGGGGCCCTGGGCACACAAGAATTTGAGGCCCTTTTGGAAAGTAAAAAAAGCGAATTATAATAACTTTTTTTACTGAGTATGACCCTTTATTATAGGTAATCAAATACGGTATGATATAATATGTCATTAATGATATTAGAATGCGGCTGGTATTTTGGTTATTACGATAATGGAAACCGGATAAATGTGTGAGAGAAATTGTCGGTCCTTAGGGGGCCCCTGAGAATGGGGGCCCTGGGCACGGGCCCCGTGTGCCCTTATGGTAAATACGGTATTGGATACAGTACGAATATACTATGTATGAATAGTGGTGTCTACGAATTGGAGTAACTACTCTTTTACTACTCAACTTCAAGCATGCCGTGAGATTGTTAACTCATTTATGACAAAAAGCTGATTAACTGACGTAGTACGGAAGTAATGTTTCAGATCTGGATTTCAATGGTTAGTTAGTTCGCCAAAATAGATTTCGTATGTATATGCATATATTCAATATCCAACCGAGCGCGGACCCGTGGAGCATTAGTAACAGTTACACCAACAAGACGATCAATTTATTCTATTTTAAGTAAACACGTCTAAACGAAGATCAAGCTTCGGAAAGGATAAAACAAACATAATTTTGGAAGCAGGGAAGTTTTCTTGGAATTTTAATTATTTATAATATATTATTTAATTATTTTTTGCCTTCATAGACCAGTGACGTCACAATCGCCAATATGGCTATTGATATTTAAATACTTTTTAATTAATAATATCTAAACGCAACAACAGGTATTCGTGTATATATCTATACTCACGGTATAAACCTGTGTATATAAGAATAAGATTATGTATATAATAATAAGATTATACAGTTTCGATATTACACGTTACAAGAATTGAGAATAATTGTAACACCATTTTAATACGTCACGATTTAAAAAATCCAATATGCGTTGAAAATTTGATTTTCAATATGGAAAAGTTTACCAACTTTATTGCTACTGAAAAATTTCTCATTTCATTTTGAGAAGTGAAAGTTAAGTGGGTTTTGTTCTTTGTAAATGATATTGAGAACTTGTTTCTTGGTTTATTTTTTTAACATTTTGGTAGGGAAACTGAAAAGTAAAAAAGTCAATCATGGCTATTTCTTAAAAGTTTATAGTGCATAGTAATTTCAATTTGTGGTATGTAAAAAATTAAGTTGTAACGTTTATAATAATTCTAATTTTGGACATTGAATTTAGATAATGTCTGACAAGATCAAGAAATATAAATTTAAACGAATATTTATTTCAGTCGAAAGAAAAAACTGGAATTTTAGATTGTATAAATTGCGGAGAAAAGCCAACATCGAATGCAAAATCATTAAAGTAAACAAAGCTACTGTATGTTATCATAAAATATTACTTACACCTTAAGTCATGGTTTCGACATAAAATGGTACACATTGCTTTTACGTATATTATTTCAAGGTTTCGTTTATCACGGTTTAGATATAGCATGATGCGAATTAGCAGTCTTATACGAAGGGGGTCCTGTATAAAGTTACATTTTGATCCTGCAATGGCTTGCGTGGGAAGCGCTATTGATAACATTGAATCACGTGGTAACATAATATGTTTCTCAGAAACAATATAAGCAATCAATTTCAATAATCAGGTAGTCAATTTATTTCAAAAAAATATCTTAACAGCTACGTCTCCTCAGTATTTTTATTTGCAAATAATTTGGCAATTTCTCTTCTAGTATGTACAAGTATCCTGTGACCTCTACAATCCAAGTCTTCTTCGTAACACTTATTTTTACAACATTTTTTACATAGTTTGTATGTACATTTACCGCCCTGAAATGATAAAAAGGAAACAATGTAGTTTAATGTGTCTAATCTACGGTTTGGGTTTTTGGCGGGAACACGAGGAGTGAAGTCGTGTCATTTGTTTTATTTTGTCTATTTAGTGTTTCTTCACGTTTAAAAAGTGTAATAACGGTGATTTATTATCTGTATAGTATCTGTGAAAGTGCACAAATGTGGGAAAATGAAACAAAGCCGCTGAACCTAACTTCTCGAGATCCTCCAAAAAGTTTACTGAAAAAATCCCAGTAAATGATCACCATTTTACTGAGATTATACTTCATTCCATATCATCTCATTTTATTTCATTTCATGCCATGTTTCATAATATTAATCAACTTCATTTCATTTCACTTCATATTGTAATTTGCAGAGTTAATTACTACAGTAATCGAACTACTTTCTCAACCGTCGTCGTGGCCTAAAGGATAAGACGTCCGGTGCATTCGTGTTGAGCGATGCACCGATGTTCGAATCCCAGGCGGGTACCAATTATTCCACAGTGAAGGAATAACATCGTGTAATAAAAATCAAACCCGCAAAATTATAATTTGCGTAATTACTGGTGGTAGGAGCTCTTCTGAGTCCGCGCGGGTAGGTACCACCACCCTGCCTATTTCTACCGTGAAGCAGTAATGCGTTTCGGTTTGAAGGGTAGGGCAGCCGTTGTAACTATACCGAGATCTTAGAACTTATATCTCAAGGTGGGTGGCGCATTTATGTTGTAGATGTCTATGGGCTCCAGTAACCACCAGGTGGGCTGTGAGCTCGTCCACCCATCTAAGCAATAAAAAAAACCTAATTTATCTATACCGTCCCATGCTGCTAATTTCATTCATACTTACACTGATATTACAAATGGCCAACATGGACAGTTTCTTTCATTTTTTATTATTCATAAACTGTAAATAATTAAAACAGCCAAAAAAATCTTATTACTTGACACTGGCTAATGCACAAACTACGGTAATAGGGACCTGCTGCTTTGTTATTAGCTTAGTACGTAGATAAGCTTACGATCCGCATAATGATATCTGCTCACCGTCACTCAGGGACACAGTGCCACAAGGCACGGCCCCGGTTTTCATGCTTTCCCAACTAAGTGCACAGAATTATCATACTCCGTGGAACCATCAATAAAACCCGAATCTGGAATGTACTACTACCGGAAACGATAATCATTGATCAAGTTAAATATAGATGCTTGTCTCTCTAATAACTCCATATTAAGTGAACACGGAATGTAATGCGAACGCAGTTAGTCGCGCGATCTTTAGCGAACGTAAAGTTCGGAAGTCACGTATTTTAAATTGTTTTCCCTTGCGTAGAGTTACAAAAATACTTTTTTAGTAACAATTTGCAATATACCTTGATTCTCGCTGAACAGGCAATCAGGGTATAAGGGTACTTAACTTATACCAAACTATACTTTTGTTACTATAACTGCCTACAGTGACAGCATATTTACATGTAAAAATTCTGTTAATGCTATTAAAAATTACTTACTATTCTCCAAAAATACTTATTTATGAGGTACCTAAAACTTTTGACATTAATCTTTAAGTTTTTTTGCATAGACTGACAGTCAATCTCGCAGAAGTTACTTGTGTTTACATTTCTTTGTATAGGCTATCCATAAGATTCTCATGACTTAAGTGTATATATAACTAACCTATATATCAAGTACAGTATACAAACCAGAGGGTTAGGACATTTATCATTGAAACAAATATCTCCATTTCGCCCATTCTGGTTTTGATCTGCTTTCTGAGGTCTTCGCATCATCCGTTTCATCTTTTTCATTTTCTTGCGTGATATATGATTTCCATCTTGGTCTTCATTAATTCTTTTACATTCCTGATTGTTCTGCAAAATGATAAAATGCAGTATTGCTACATAACAGTGTCTTACCAAGTATCTGTGAGTAAATAAGTTAATATACTATCATATTATGTCACCAATTAAAATTTTCAATACTTGTATAATATAATAGTTTCAAACAATATTATTATAAGTTCAAATATAATAAGATACAAATGTGCCATCAAAAAATACAAGGTCTTACCTGATTTTTACTTAGCTCGTGCATTTTCTGTGTATGTGCTTCTGGTGACATTCTCACATAAGGTTGACATATCCATGGTGGTAAAATTAAATTGTACCCTGTCCTGGATATATTTTCTTCATCTTCATAATGTATTTTCCCTTCATGATAAGGTTGATATTTATTTTTTAGATTCTCACAAACTTTCTTGAAGTCATTTATGTTCTGAGCTGTAGCAAGTAATTGTCGGTCATCATTGTTCTCATCAAAGGTGAAACTAAAATGTACCAGTAAATTTAAAGATAAAAGAAGAAACTGGTGGCAAAATATTTTGTGAATGATCTGAAGTGTAAGTGATAATTTTAAATAGTGTATTTTTTTTGCTTAGATGATTGTATGATCTTACAGCCCTCCTGGTGTTAAAAGGTTACCATAGCCCATAGATACCTAAAACGCAAATTCCGTCACCCGCCTCAAGACATGACTTCTGAGGTCTCAAGTTTTACACTACGTCGGCTGCCTCATATTTCAAACCGAAACGTATTACTGTTTCTCAGCAGAAATAGGCAGGGTGGTGATACCAAATCATGCAGACCCAGAAGACATCCTACCACCAGTAAAATTTAATAATTTTGAAAAGTATATTACTAATATGAAGATATCTTAGTGACTTTAATAGAAGGTAAAATAATCAAACTCACATTTTATGGAAAATTTTGAATAGATGTCCTCTAACATAAGATGAGGGACAGGGATACCTGTAAACTAATTCTAAATACTCTTCTGCCAATTCCCATGTGACTGGGTTAATACCCTCAAACAGAGCAGGATTTGTAAGAATTCCCTCTGCACTCATTACGCCATCAACTTTGGTATATTCTATACACCTGTATACATCTTCGAGACACTGAATATTACCATTTGCAAGCATGGGTATTGATACAGACTCCCTTGAAAATTTTGCAAAATTTTATTATTTTATTCCCATCAGAATTAAAAGCAATCATTACATTTCACAACAAATAATTTTATCTAAATTAAGTAGAATGCCATTAGTGAAAATGCAGTTTAGTTTGTCAACATAATCATTGAATTTAGATTCATAATCCTTACTTATTAACTACTGAGCACCAAAGTGTACCAAGGCTAATCAATATTTCTGAAGTGCTTTATGTAGAACAAATAGCATTATTCGCGATAAATAAAACCACCTTCAAATACATTAAAAATAACATTTTTTAACATTACCTTATAGCTTTTATATGTTTCCAACTAGCAATGCCAGTCAAAGGCCCTTTCTGCTCTCTTGTTCTTCCATGAACTGTTAGGAGTTTACATCCAGATGCTTCTAGCATCTTGGCATAATTTACTGATTTGTCAATATCTTCAAATATTCTCACTTTACATGTGATTGGTATGGAAACAGCCTTGGACATTGCAGTCACTAAAATAAAAATCTTATAAGAATTTATTTTGGAAAGAATGTTTGCTTACTGCTGACATTATATTTGACTACTTTATACATATATACATAATATAATTGAATGTTAACTTTTAAATGATAAGAGTACATTGAACTAGATATTTTTTGTTTATGTTTATGGAAAGGTTTTAAATGCTGCATTATTTTTACAGTAAGATACATTTTGGGATTGGCTTATACCCTCTAACTACTTTAGCAACAGGAACCAGCCAATTGTGCTACCAATTCACTCAGGCAGAGGCTGCTGTTCATGCATGCAGCTCTACTACATTTGTAATTTTAAATATTTCTAACGTTTTAATTTTTGTTCTGAATTATGCCTAACTAATTAAATAATTTTGATAAGTTTGCATAATTTTAAAATACAATACAATATCAGCAATAAGCATAATATTTACCTCAATTAGCATTACCAATCTCTTTCAATAATTCCCAGTCATCTTGAAGAAAGGATCCATATCTTCCTCTTTTAGCAATAGATTGAGGACATCCAAGGTTGATGTCTATAGCATCACAATATTCTTCAGCTAATTTTGCAGCTGATGCCATAATTTCAGGGTTGTTACCGCAAAACTATACAGTAACAATTACTTAATTAAACTTCACTAAAGTCAGTTAATTGTAGTACTGTCTAAGAACAGTTGTTACAAAATTATTTTGTTATTTCAAGTTAGTAAATATTACAAAACAATTTCGTTTGCTTTAAATTATATGTGTACCTGTACTATTAAAGGACGATCTTCTTCACAAGTAACTAGGTTGTCTTTCCTGTATTTAGCATCTTTTGTAAAAACATTACTATGTAACATAGGAGTGTAGCACAAATTTGCACCATGCCGTCTACAGAGTAGGCGCCAAGCTAGTTCGCTAGCATCAACCATAGGCGCCACAACAAATTGTGGATTATTTAACTCAAAAATCCAGTTAGCCATTATGTAATTATTATTTACGAGGCGAATTATTTTTTAATTGTACGATAATGCTCAATCCACAATCATTGTGATTTGTGACACAATGACACAATGTCAGCCTTTTTTATTGATTCGTCTGCCAGACAAGCAGTGGGAACGTAGCCCATACAACCATATACTTGTAACCAAAGGTCAAAGCCAAATCAGTTTTACAAAAAGGGAAATGGAAAGGAATAAAATGTAATTAAATCACTGTTACTTAGACTTTTAAAGATATGTGGGAGAAAATGAGAAATTCCTTAATGTCTGAAATCAATCATTTCGCTCCATACCATTTTTAGTAAAAAAATTGCTGTATGTGTGATATCTGATAAACCTATTCCTATACCTTAACCTTTCCAGTTAGGAAAATGGAACGCTATTCTCTTTTTATGACTTATTTTCTAACTGATTGATATCTAAGTGTTTAATCTATGCTCGTAGTCAGTCGGAGCTCAAATATACCCCAAAGTACATTTTCCACAGTGAACATTTTCCAAATAAGATATGACCTAAAGGTCTCTATCACCAGGTCGTAAAAAAAAAGAGCTCAAATAAATTTAGTGTCGAATTTGCCATTTTACAAGGATTGGAAAATTTATAACACCGGTCACTCACATGCGCACGAATACGCAAACCCGCAAGTGTAGGACGACATTTGCGAATGATTATGCAAAGTTTTCGCTGCATTCGTGGTTTTCCAAGCTGTGTCGGTTTTTTAACAGACATCAAAGCGCGCGAACCTCGAACCTTCGCGTAGTCTCCCACACATTCGTTTGCCCAGTTGCGCCGACGATTGCGAAGGTAACGGACGTATCGCCATTTTCATAGTTCGTGACGTCTACTGTGTAGCGTATCTTCATCAAAAGAAATCCCATAAAAACAGCATGGCTGTTAATGATGTCTGGGAAAGAATTCAAAATTCTTTTTCTTTTCAATGTTCTATTGACGAATTAAAAAGGAGGAGAAATTCGTGAGACATTCGTAAACAAGTGTAGGAGGAAGCGCAAACGGGTTCGCAAATTGAGTGTGCGAACCTATTTGCACAACCGCTAGGTTTGCGAATGAATGTTTGACGGCCCTTCACATGCGCGCAAACATTCGTACAATGTACGAATATTTACGCGCATGTCAGTGGCTGGCATTAGACTTGGCTTCGGCCTTATTGAAATTTTTATTTCAGGAAGAAATTATAAAGGACTTGGCTTCGGCCTTAATAACATTTTTATTTCAGGATATATTAATATATATCATATAAGACCTGGCTTCGGCTTTTTTTAAAAATTATTTCAGAAAATATATAGAACAGACATGGCTGTATGGGCTTAGATTCCCTTGCCTTTCCTAACAAGGAAAAATTGTACCAAAAAAAATCTATGGTCGGAGCGAAAGGGGCAATAGAAAAAAGCGCGGGAAACTTCGTTTATGGTAGACGTATTTTTCACGGTGGTGAAAATTTAATTTAATTTTATAGTTAAAACGCGGAGGATAAGCTGGTAGTGTAAGTTTTTGTAATATATGTAATCTTTGTATCATATTTGTGTATAGTGTCATCGTATAGTTGGTAAGTTTTTGTAATTTTTGTAAATATTGTATGAANCATTGGAAACATTTAAAAAGAATTTTAAAGTATTTAAAAGGTACTAAAAATTATGGTCTTGTTTTTTCTAAGGATAATTCTTATATAGAAGGATATGTTGATGCAGATTGGGGTTCAGATTCAAATGATAGAAAATCTTTTTCTGGTTTTTGTTTTAAATTGTCTGGTACAGTTATTTCTTTTGAATGTAGGAAACAAAGAAATGTAGCTCTGTCCTCAACAGAAGCAGAGTATATTTCCATGTCAGAAGCCAGTAAAGAGGCTATCTATTTAAAAAGATTATTGTTTGAAATTTTAGGAAATTCAGAAACAATTACATTATATAATGATTGCCAAAGCGCACAAAAACTTATTTTGAACCCAGTATACCATAGAAGGTCTAAACATATAGACATAAGATATCATTTTCTGAGAGAAGCAGTTGCAAACAAGTTTGTTAAAGTTGATTATTTAGAAACCGCTGAAATGCCAGCAGATATTTTTACAAAAAGTTTAGGGTCTTTAAAGCATAAATATTTCACAAAAAAGCTTGGTATATTACCTGTTACGAAGTATTTATGATTTTGTTAAGCGGAGGTGTTAATATTGTAACAAAATGTAAATGATTACTAGCGCCATCTGTCATCATCTGTCTGTATATAACTTTGACAATAAATAGTTAGTCTATCCTCAACCGCCATTTTATTACCAACATCCGTCCTCGTAAACTTTCGCATTTATAATATTAGTAGGAGTAAACTTGGACACTGAATATTGAGTTAACATATTATCCTAATTGACAAAAATTAATTAATGCTTTCACGTGTGTAGTGCTGTATAATGTTTAAATATATTTGCGGGATAAGAACAAATACAAATACAGTCAAAATCTGTTATAACGACATCGAAGGGACTGCTCATATTCAGTCGTAAAAACCGATAGTCATAACAACCGGTGATGCTTAATGTGTATCGTGCAAGTACAAACAAATCGATAGGGAATTATTGGAAAACTATATTTACATAATACGCGATTTTTCTTCAATATTAATTTGTTTTTTTTTTCTTTGCGAGATTTTGAAAGTTTCACGAATAACTCCACAAAGTTTTGGTGCGTCTTATGTATAGATAAGTAACAAACTAACTGAAGAGATATGAAGAAGTGGGCTATGACTACCGCATGCACGTGTTTTGTTTCTAAGAATTAGAAAATACCCTAAACTGAACTAAATCCTATTGTTTTCTTTCCTGATTTTAAAAGCCATTGAAGACAAATGTGGACACCTATTGAAATTGTTTACAATACAGCTTAGCCGGTCGTTCTAACAGATCTAATTCTCCGAAATATTAGTTAAATGTGGTCGTTTTATGAGGTATGTCGTTATTACCAATGTCGTAGAAAGCAATATTTTTAATAAGGCGGTCATATAGCATTCAGCCGGGACCTTTGTTCTTGGTTATTATAACCGGCATGTTGTATTAAACGATGTCGCAGTAAACGGTTTTGACTGTATATATAATTGCGGGTCGCATAGAGGGCAGGCAAGCGCGCCGTGGGCAGAACACCAGCCAGATGGTCAGATCTAGCAAGAGAAGCTCTCGGTGGTAGTCTATACCATGCGGACCATGCCACCCATGATCGAGCATAGTGGAAGAACATCACATGTGGTCGCGACCCTTAGGAGTGGGGAAACGATATGTAAGATGTTAAATTGGCACATATTGATTTGCTAATCAGCTAACTCACAATTTTAACACCGTGACTTATCTTAAATCCACGCGAAGCGAGATCTAATATGGCTCGTCCGTATCTCCCTTTGTTTAGGACTTCCTAGATCTTTCTAGATATTTATCCAGACTTCCCTGTCGTACAGAGGTCGTGAACATTTGAATATTTATCTAAGATACCTTGTGAAAAGAGAATTCCCTGAACTTGTTAAAATGGCACAACAATCTTAAGTCCAAATTCATTAATTTTTATTTTATTGCTTGGATGGGTGTACGAGCTCACAACCCACCTGGTGCTAAGTGGTTACTGGAGTTCATAGACATATTTTACAACTTCTTTTACTTTCTTTTACATTACAACGGCTGCCCCACCCTTCACACCGAAACGCATTACTGCTTCAGGGCAGAAATAGGCAGGGCGGTGGTACCTACCTGCGTGGGCTCAACAGAGGTCCTACCACCAGTAACTACGCAAATTATAATAAATTATAATACTCTACTAAATTCCATGAGTGAACGAGCTAGCAGCCGAGCTCACGGCCCATCTGATACTAAGTCAATACTGGAGACAATAGATATCATATCTCAATAACGTGTCGAAACTTTACGGTTTTCGCGGTCACATGCGACCGAAGTGTCGTCGTCATTTGAATATTATGCCAACTACCGTAATTATATTGTAATTCTATTTCTTTGTTTCAGATCATCAACATGGCTTATTGGGCGTTTTGTATTCTGATCTTCCTCCATACGGTCTACGGACAAACTGGTAGGTTAAAATTGGTTTTCTCGTCTTTAAAAAGGTCTTCTTAGTGCTTGTTGTTTTATTAATATCTTAAGAAAGTAGCATGTATGATTGAAGTCGTCGTGGCCTACAGAATAAGGCATCGAATCCGGTAAATTCGTGTCGAGCGATGCACCCGGTGTTCGAATCCCGCCGGCGGGTACCAATTTTTCTAATAAAATACGAATGACGAATCTTCAAGAAGGAATAGCATCGTGTAATAAAAATCAAACCAGCAAAATTATAATTTGCGTTATTACTGATGGTAGGACGTCTTGTGAGTCCGCAAGGGAAGGTACCACCACCCTGCCTATTTCTGCCGTGAAGTAATGCGTTTCGGTTTTAAGGGTGGGGCAGCCGTTGTAACTATACTGAGACATTAGAACTTATATCTCAAGTTGGGTGGCGCATTTAGGTTGTAGATGTCTATAGGCTCCGGTAACCAGATAACACCAGGTGAGCTGTGAGCTCGTCTAGACACATAAGCAACAAAAAAATAATGTAAATTGTTACATTATGTCGTATTTTTTGTTGGGTTAACTTATTACGTTACATACGTACAGTTGTCTATTTTGGACAAAGAGGTTTTTATACATATACATTAAACTGAAGTCTTCTGAAGTATAGAAAAAAAAAACATTAACTCCATTGTCACTAAACTCTAGAATAACGAGCTATTAAAAGCTCATTGAAGCTATAAAAGAAATTAACGACGAAGGAGATGCTGTACGCTCAACTGTACTCCACAGAGACCGAGCCACCGACCACAGCCACGACCAAATCTTCTACGACCGCCTCTCCCCCTACCAGCGTGACTTGGGAAGCAGAGACCTTGAACGAAGGTCAGGCCATTCAGAAGGCGCTGCAGTACCTCCTGAACCATCGGCAAGCGGACTGGGGCTGGGGCAACGATACTCACAACGTGATGCTCACACTTCAGGTGAAACCACTAATCCACTATAACATACTACCGGCACAACCATAAACTATACCTGCTCTTAAACAATATATGATAAAAAAAAAAAAATTTTTGTACGTTATTACAAAGTTAAGTCGTACACTGTGTGCATTACTAATAAAAATCTTACGGTACGGACGTTTTTCCCCGGTTAGGGTACCCCTCCGCATCGTCCCATAAGGAACTTCGTTCCACAAAAACTTTAGTTGTTAACTAAAAGCGTTTAGGCCTTCAAAAGCCGATAAGGTTACTGTTGAAGAACTGCCCGCTCATAGCTCATGACTTGGGGTATGGTCACAAGTAATAGCGTTCGCTGCAGATAGTCAGATTATCCTCAGAAGAGACATTAAGCCGCTTATTCGCCCCGACAACACACAAACTGGGCACATGACTGGGTACACCTTTAGATGCTTTCAAGATTTGCATCTATTTTATTATAGATTTTTTTTAAACTAAACATTATGTCGTTTCAAAGCAACATTAAGACGAGATGATATCCGATTCTAGGCGTATAATAATATATACTAATATTATATAAATCTACAGTGGTTTTTACGGATGTTCCGTTATAACTACTGAACCATGCATCCGATTGATTTGAAACTTGGTATCCGTGTGGAAAATACATGTACTTAATGGATAGGCTAATATTTATATGAGTGTTGGACTTCCTAATAATAATGACGATAAATAATAATGTTAATTTTAAATGCCCAGCAAGCAATACGGCTAGTAGAATATAATTTTATAGCAGCGAACTTAATATAGATGTTCTTCATAATAACTTGTTTTATAAACAAAGAAGCTTTTTAGCCTAATCGAACGGTCTCAGTACTTGCAGACTTCACTATGATTGGTATTCAATGGAAACATGAAAATTGTGGCCCTAATTTGAAAGATTTGTAAACACACTTTTGGTCTGAAATAAAAATATTCAGAGACGCAAAACATTTTTTTTTGTTTGTTAAACTATACTGAGAATTTAGAACTTATATCTCAAGGTGGGTGACGCATGTATGTTGTAGATGAGCTCCAGTAACCACTTAACACCAGGTGGGCTATGAGCTCGTCCGTCCATCTAAGCAATAAAAAAATAAAAAAATAAAACCACTAGTAGTCATTTTACTATTTCCAATGAAGTAATTAAAGCCAAACTTTGGTTTGGTTCCTCAAAACCCAAACATTTAAGTTAAATTAAATATTAATTTCAGCTGGCTAATAACACTGGCAAGGAGATCGAACAGCAAGGACTGGAGATGCAACTGTCTGCCAAGCAAATGGAGATCGAGGTTTTGCTCATGATGTCGAAGTAAGCAATCTTCTTTGTCGTGATCTTCGTTGCTAATGGTCGTGTCATCGAACGATTCATACATCAACTGACCCAAAGCAGTATGGTCTTGTGATGGTCAATAAGGACAAGTATACACAGACGCCGTATGCCAAATAAGTTTCATAAAGATATTAAGGATACTTAATTATTTATATGAAAAAGAGGATACCCCGCAGCTTCATTTGCCTCAAAATTTGTATAATAATAATAATAATGTAATAAGTGGCACCTTTTTTTTAAATGTATACAACCAAACCGGCATAGTTCTGAGTAAAAACATATAAATTGCTCTGAATACCCAATATATAGTATTTTAACATCTAATAAGTACACTGCATTGTTTAACAATTAGTAGTGAAACTCTTTCATAGTTATTTAAAGTTTTTCTCCCAATTAATTCAATAAAAATAAGCTCATCGTTTTCCTTAGGCACCACGAGTCTCCCCCGCCGCTGGGTCGTCTCGCTGCCTACACCCTTGCTCTCGGCGCACTCTGCAAGGACCCTCGTTCTTTCCACGGTCGGGACCTGGTGGCCGCGCTCCTCCACCGCGAGCCTCCTCAGGACCTGGAGTTCGCGTACGCGACCCTTGCCGCCTGCTCATCGGCAGCTCACGTCCGCCGGCGGCATATCCGAAGACTGCTAGACATCGCTAATGCCGCATCGGACCACAGTCTTGGTAAGATTAAACATAAATTAAACTCGTGGACATATATGTTACTTATGACGACGCTTGCAGCTGAAAGTAAGTATTGTACTTTTTGACGAAGCATGTTGCGGATAATAATATGTACTTTTAGGTTAGGAATATTACGTTTTTTTGGAACGAAGTTCCTTATCGCGCGTTGTGAAAGGGGGCTAGACGGAAAAAATTCTTACGAAAAGTTGTCACGACACTTTTTAGATCCGTCATTCTGACCAATCAACGTGTAGGCGCTTATCGCGTGACATTGCTCGTATCCGATTGGTCCGCGTAATGAGTACAGTTTCTCGAGATAGCGTTTCAACAATAGTAATTTAGTTCATAGTATTGTTTTTTTCTTCTTCATAATGCCGTAATTTATTATTATAACTTTAAAAAAAAATTACAATTCCTTCACTAATTAATCGAAAGGAACTTCGTTCCATCCGGGTGTCCCTTGACATCTCTGAAGTTTTTTTTTTTATAAATTTAAATGTATGCTGTCTAAAGAATTAGCTCAATTAAACTATAGCTGTTGCAAAGTACGACTGCGCGCCGCCCTTAGTTGTGTGAGTGATCAATCTGTATACGCGTCAATGTAGGCTATATTTGAATTAGTCGTAGCTTAAAGGATAAGACGTCCGGTGCACTCGTATCTAGCGATGCACTCGTATCTAGCGATGCACTGGTGTTCGAATACCAGGCGGGTACAAATTTTTCCAATGAAACACTTACTTGACAAATGTTAACGATTGACTTGCACGGTGAAGGAATAACATCGTGTAATAAAAACCAAACCCGCAAAATTTTAATTTACGTAATTACTGATGGTAGGACCTCTTGTGAGTCTGCACAGGTAGGATGTTTTAAACACATTTTTACTGCATATTGTTGCCATTTACCACTAGACAAAAACACAGTTCCCACGAAAATTATTTCTCGACCTATTTTTTTTATTTATTGCTTAGATTGGTGGACGAGCTCACAGCCCACCTTGTGTTAAGCGGTTACTGGAGCCCATAGACATCTACAACTTAAATGCGCCACCCACCTTGAGATACAAGTTCTAATATCTCAGTATAGTTACAACGGCTGCCCTACCCTTCAGACCGAAACGCATTACTACTTCACGGCAGAAACAGGCAGGGCGGTGGTACCTACCCGCGCGGACTCAGAAGAGGTTCTACCACCAGTAAAAATCACACCAAGATATCACACCAACTTGCCTTTTCAGACACGATTTCAATGGTTATCCTGGCTCTGCGCTGCGTGGTCCAGGACCATCGCCACCGCAGCCTCATCCACTTCGTCAGACGCCCCATGGCGGGACTGGCGCGGCAACAACATCCTGACGGGAGCTTCGGAACCCTGACCACAACCGCACTTGCTATACAAGTAATGATTTTTTCCCCAAGCCTCGAGATCGTATCTCGCCGGAGCTGTTGTTGTTGTTGTTGCGTTCATTTTACCATTTCAATGGAAATGTTTCAAATTATTGATTAATTAATTCATGTTGAAATTATCTGTCAATTCTGAAACCATTTGACGTCTACTCGTCTAGTGCAATAAACATACGTTGCGCATAAAACTGATGAAGTACTCTCAAATCTTCATTAATGATGCCAGGTTTTTTCTTTCCTACCTAAGCCGAGAGCCTTGAGAGGCTATTTCAGCGTAACCTTAACTAGTAGGTGAGCTCACGGGGCTCAAACCTGACGACGTTGATAACACGAACCCTAGCAAGAGCCGTGCTTCGCAGAATCTACCACCGGATCGGAAATGCGACCCACTGAGAAGATCCGGCGAGAAACTCAATAGGCTAATAGGATTCCAATCCAGTGGTAGAATCTGCGAAGCACTGCTCTTACTAGGACTAGTGTTAACTAATTTACTCAGGTTGAGCCCGTGAGCTCACTTACCCGTCCGGGCGTAGCTGAGATAGCCTCTTAGGCCACCAGCGGATGGGTAGGAAATAAGCCGTTGCTTACACCTTTCTAACATATCTATCTTCAGGCACTAGAGGACTCTGATAGCGGTCCCGGCGCTCACCAGCACTGGAGTCTGCCGGCGGCTCGCAAGTGGTTGCTGGAGCGTCAGGCGGCGGACGGTGGGTGGGGTGATGTGTCAGTGACGGCCGCTGCGGTGGCTGCGCTCACTCCCGCCTCGCTGGCTGCAGTCCGACCTCCGCATTGCAGCGACAAGCTCATGGACAGTCGTCACGAGCCTTTAGGTTTGTCTCTTACATCTAGCCTACTGAGACCTTAGAACTCATATCTCAAGGTGGGTGGCGCATTTACGTTGTAAATGTCTATGAGCTCCAGTAACCACTTAAGACCAGGTGGGCTGTGAGTTCGTCCACACATATAAGCAATAAATAAATAAAAACGGGCTACGAGTCCTTGTTCTAAAACTATACTTGAACACGTTTCCCATAGACTCAGCCCACTGAGTTTCTTGTCCGATCTTCTCAGTGGGTCCCGATTTCGGTCCGGTCGTAGAATCTGCAAAGCACTTCTCTTGCTAAGGGTGGTGTTAATAGATTCTCTCAGGTGGAGCCCGTGAGCTTACATACGCGGCCGTGCAAAGTTGAAATAGCCCCTAAAGCAACCAGAGAATTGGTAGGAAAAAAACACACGCTGTATATACAACTGAGTTGGTAGAAACTTATAGAGTTATTCAGAGAAGGTTACGGTAACAGTACTATAACCCTAACATAAATGTTAAGCTAATGGCAGTAGCGGACGAACTCTGTTAGTTAATTCAACTGTCGTTTGTCAGTTGTTTTTCATTTGCGGACTGTTGATGTTTCGTGCGACAGAGTTAACGTTCTCTGCTTCAGTTCATGTCCACTCAATGCTGAGTGTAGGTCTCTTCACATCCACTCCATTCCTTTCGGTCTCTTGCCTTCAGTCTCTATCACCTATTTTGACCAGGTCTCTGGTATCTCACGAAAATCAAAAGTGTCAAGAGCACAACCAAATCGATGCCTGATGCAATACCACAGCGAGGGCATGAATAGCGCTTAGCTCCGATCTTGAAATAAAAATCCTTAATAAATTGGCTATCTATCTTATCGAACTAAGTTGTATTTGCAGTAAATGTAATGAATAAATAAAATAGTTTAAAAAACTAAAAAACACGCTTTATATACAAGGTTTATTTAAAATAAAATATTTTTTTTTTTACACAATTTTCAATTTAAATTTACTAAAATTTATTTTCTATTTTTTAGTTGAATTTTATATAAAAGCGTATTTTTAAAACTATTAAGTACTTTAATATCAATTCCTGCCTTATCGACTATAGATAAAAAATTATATAAATTGGCAAAAATCTTATTTTGCAAATTGAATAATGGAATATTCTTATCAAATTAGTGTATTGTCATCGGTCTTCGATAAATCTTCAAAGTTTTAATGAAATCTGACCGTTTAAAGTGGGTCAAAATCGCGTCGAAAGGAGTCAGTTACAAACATACATACAAGTGAAGCTAATATAAAGCGTGTAAAAATAGAAGTCGGTACCAACACACGTGGACTTACAATGCACCCAAGAACCCTATCACTGTCGCCATACCGACACCATTACAGTGACAGTTCTCAATACGCAATCATACCTGCTTTCTTCGCAGATAACAACGGTGGCGACGGAATCCTGAAGTTGGCTTATCAATCCGGACAGGCGATTAACGAATCCGAAGCTCGCAACGTCTCCTTCACCTACACCCTGTGGCTCGGCACTAACGTTACTGAGAACTTCACTTTACAAATGGTCGCTCCGAGGTAACAGCGGTTTTGAATCCAGCACCCAATGCCTTTCTTTAATTAGTACGTCTTCAAGCGGACCTGGTTCGCTGCAGACTAAATGTAAAATGGTTTTTAGTGGCCACATTGTCACTAATGTAGACCCTGATACACACGAAGAGCCAAATGTTTCAAATGTATTTCATAAAAGATGTCTTACCCTTCGAACCGAAAAATAAACATGGCATTTGCGATAATTTAATAATTTATTAAATATACCAGTTTGCAGGTACTATAAGCAAAAACTCACTGTGACAAAGAACACAGTACCAGCGTTCTTAGTGCGAGTTTTTTAACTTTCTCGATAGCGTAAAAGTTAACTATTGTATGTAGTTGGAACAGTGCCCCTAGCGGAAAACATAAGCAAACGTTCCAACTCCATACAAATTTGAGCTAAGTTTCACGCTATCAAGAAAGTTAAACACTCGCACTGAGGATAGGAGGACGGGACAAATATTCAATACCCTGATGTAGTAACAATAGATTGCAATGATTGTTTATAGTAGAGATGAAACGGATATCTGGTAACTATCCGATATCCGGCGATGTTTTCACTATCTGGCCGGATACCGGATAGTAAACCAGTATCCGGCCGGATTTCGTCTAGTAAAATTTAAGAAAATCTCATGTTTATACAAATGGCAAATAATACCACAATAGGTTATTGGACAACTTTTATTGTTATAATCGCACGTCAATTGCGTGAATGAGTACCAAATCGTCGTCGTACCGAGTCGTCGCGATCTCCGCTCGCGTGCGACAACACCCGAACGCGCACGAATATGCCGAAAGAGCCGAATATCCGGCGCTCCGGCCTTGCAGCTTGCCGAATATTCGGCATCCGGCATCCTGCCAAACCACTCTTTTCATCTCTAGTTTATAGTCCCACCATTCTATGCTCGCAATAATTAAGGCCACAACTTTTAAGGTTAATGAGTGCTTGTCGTTCTCAGGAACGTGTCCTTCTACCGCGTGATGCAAATGGCCGCCGAACAGAACCCGAAATTCAAGTTCGAAGCCAGCGAATGGCCGAACGGTCACTACGTGCACACTCTAGCCGGGCACAAGGAGGAGCCAATGGGCTACCACTACTGGCTGCTGTACCGTCTCCCCGAGACCCCGGACCCCACCAGCCCCCCCGGAAACCAACTGGTCGCTCCTGTTGGTTAGTATAATAGAAAATTATAACAGCTATAACAATTTAGCCGTTGTAAGTATACTGAGACCTTAGAACTTATATCGCAAGGTGGGTGGCGCATTTACGGTTGTAGATGTCTATGGGCTCCAGTAACCACTTAACACTAGGTGAGCTGTGAGCTCGTCCACCCATCTAATCAATAAAAATAAAACAGTTCTCAGAAGAAGACAGGGATGGAGTTTGTGAATGACGATATGAGAGAGAGAGAGGAGTGACTGTTGAGATGACGGCTGATAGAACAGAATGGAAGAGAAAAATTAGCTATGCCGACCCCACCTAGTGGGACAAGGTAGAAAAAAAGAAGAGCTCATGTCTCAAGGTGGGTTTCGGCATTTACGTTGTTGATGTTTATGGGCTCCGGTAACCACTTAACAACAGGTGGGCCTGCCTTAACAACAGGCAGTGGTGAGCTCCGTAGCCTCGAGATTCAGACATTGTCAACAAACTATTCAGACACTTTTACCCACAACTCCTAAAATCATCAGCATTATCATTGACCGAAATTTGAACTTTAGGTGTCAAGTTATTGTCACTAACGATAAATCTCCTCCAGGTGTTGACGATCTGCTGGTGGAAGACGGAGAGCATTACCTTTTCTGGTACAAGAAGCTGTAAACGAAATGTAATTGTTGTAATCAAGAGAGAAAGGTGAAGAACAACAGCAGAGATGAGACGATAAACTGTGTACTTTAGAGTTTACCTTAAAACTATCTGAACCTTAGAACTGTTTCGAAATTAGAATTCATTTTTTATACTAAAATCTTATAGTGTTCCTTAATTTAAAAAAATGTATTACTTCATCTGTTTTAAAGTTGGTAACATTGTTTTTCACCAGCGCATCTTATTAATTTCATGTCAACATCTTCATGTAGTTCTTATAAGTCTAATTTTGTAGTGTGGCTAACACGAGAACTACAATTCATATTTTATCGTTATCTATATGTAAAATAATACAGACTTTACAATTTTCAGATTCGATGATTTTTAGTATTAATTAGAGAGAATTATGGGGTGGCCAGCCATGGTCGGAGTTAGCTAGACTGATGGACTCACACTGAACTCGAAATGGCAAATTATTACAGCATACCATTTCGTCTCGGTTGAAAGTTATTGCGTACTTGAGACCTTAGAACTTAAATCTCAAGGTGGGTGACGCATTTACTTTGTAGATGTCTATGGGCTCTAGTAACCACTTAACACCAGGTGTGACAATCCGTTATGCTCCCGTAAAATGCAAACCGTGGATTGACAGTGTTAATAAAAATCAAAATAACGCGACCCACTATTATATTACATAATTTCATGGTGGTAACATTACAAAATTAAAATATCTCCGACACCAGTTAATTGTAGTCGTAAAATACATTATCTTAGCGCACAAATTGAATTGAACATTTCTGCTAATTAAAAACCTATAGGTATATAGTAATGTTAACTTGTATTTTATATCTGTATTTTCAAAGAGTGAATTTTCAGTACTTTACCAACAATAACATTGTATGTTCAGTACCGGTAATGGCAATAAGCGAAATCATGTGGTCAAAGTCTGAATTCGACCAAGAATGCTATACTGTTTTGCGGTAGTAATAGATAGAGTAATGGTACTTACTGTATGCGCGCGAGTTCATGTCCATCGGGGCCAGAGCGCGGGGGGCAGCTCGCCCCACCTTCGCCCGCCTCCCCGCATTCGTTTGACATCTGACGGTTGTGACGCTTATCGATATCATAATTTAAGCTAACGCTATTGTGTTATTTAACCATGACTACTCCGCTTCCAACAAGTTCAGATAGAAAAAAACCTACTGAAAAAAGATACATACTGTTTCCGACTCTGATCTATCGGTTGTCTTTTCATTTGATAGTGATTGAATTGGAATTTAAAGAATATTTTTCTCTATTAGAAATAAACAAGTAATTACTTATCACATTTATTTTATTTCATAAATTGCAAAATTACCTTAAGTTACATTAAACCAAATTGACAGCTGTCGACTAAATCGGTAGTTATTATCGCCATTACCATAATTAAATAGGTCACAGCACTACCGCATTCCTCAGGATGGACATGAACTCGCGCGCCTACAGTACCTATGCTGTCTATACGCCCGAGTATCATTAGAGTTAAAACCAGGCTGAGACTTCTAAGACTGTGAGTTACCTGAAAACTATTCAATTAACTTAAACCCGCTTACCTAATACTGAGCTGAAAATCACTTTTGGAAATACATTCTTTATAAATTAAACGTTATATTAAAATAATCAATGGAATATCTTATGTAAACATGCAGTACAGAGTCCGGTATTAGGAGCATTGCCAGATCGGGTATTTATTGAAATTAGTAGCTTAGTACATCAGTTTAAGGGTATTGTCTTGATTGGAATGCTCTAGAAACTTTGGTCGATAACGTGAATACTCTATGCGACATGAAATTTTTTATATGTGAATATGAAAAAATAATTGAATATTATCTTTAAAAACAACATTCTATTTCAACCATATTTAAATATCAACTGAAAGCGTGGTATTTTTGTTAATTTACTAACGAGTGAAACCTAATCACGCTCCGTTGTGACTATATAGTAATCGTATGAAAGACATCGATTTCTTGAAATCGAGCAGTTTACGTCCTTTATCATTCGTTAATTAAGTTCGTTAAGTACTTGTACTAACTTACCAGAGTCGGATGAATGGCTTAGTAAAGCTTAAGCAATGCTCGTAACGAAATTAAATTTTTATAACAATAGATTACAGTAAAACACACTAAAAACTTGGAAAGGCCTCTGGGCCAACAGTCATCCCTCATTCATAAAAAAAAAAACTAAAATCATACAAAAAATGAGAACACGCAATATATAATCTCACGCAAATCTTGCAAGTTTTTTTAGCAATTTATAAAGAGAATATAAGGAAAGGAAGAATTTTTAGTGAAAATTCCGACGTATTTGTTGTGTGTAATTAAAAATGCATGTGAAAACTATCTTCTAGTGGGTACACGTCCGAATCAGACCGGACCGACGTGGAGAAGTTTTTTTTTTTTTTGGTCAGGAGGAAATCGCCGGACATTTTCTGGGGATACTGGGCTGGGTATGTCAGAGTCGAACTGACTAAAACCTCCTGTCGCTCAAAAACCAACGTGGAGAAGCTGACAAAGAAAAAAAACCAAAAGATTCGCTTTCTTAATCTTTTAAGTAATCTCTCGATCATTTTCTTTTACCGGATTCTGTACAACATGTGATAGTGATTAGCCATATGTAATCGATAACTCACCTACGACATACCAAAGATTTCACTTCACCACCAAAAACTATGTATGTACATACATTTCAGTGATTTGTTTAAAATAATGTGTCATATGATATTTAAACGACTATTAGGAACGGATCGCAGGCGGTACGTTGGTAAAAACGAGATGATTGGATCATATAATCTCTTTTGTGTTACGTATGCTATTTTTGCATTCCGAAACTTTTAAAATAATTAAATCTTTTAGTTTTTCCACGACAATCGGTGATAACAGTAATACGAGTAAGAACGAAATAATCTCTTAGCATTGTATTTTCTTTGCTATAGTTTGATATTTCTAAAAATAAAACACAATCATTCATTCAAAAACGAATTATGAATTTGACAGATCATTTCATTATTCAATAAGCTGAGCAAGACACGTTATTTTACACAAATACTTTTCCTATCAAACTCTATAAGATTAGTTCTTGTTTACTTAAATATAATTAGCATTGTTATTATAACATTTAAACATTATTATAAAATAGCATTCTAAACGTTAACGGCAGCCAATACTCAATGTTATTTTACGAATTAATAAGAGCTCTCGCTTGACACGATTCTAGCAACACTATCGTAGTGAATAGTAAGAATTATTTTGGCAACTACGAGAAATATTTATGTCAACTATTGCTAATAAACAAATAATGTTATTTAAAATGGATTAGCCTTAGTACCTACGCAAAAATAAGCCCTATGACTCAGAAGGTCGCATCGAATACCTGATTTTGTATTCTACCTATTCGCTGATTGCTTAAGAGTTACGCCCGGACGGGAAATACCTGATTTAACCCAATACGGTACCTAAGCCCTAGTATTTTGGGGGAACAGATGAAATAGCTCACAACCATTATCTAGTCTTTTCTTTTTTAATTTTGTTGCAATTTCAAAACAGTACATACGTTTTTATATTTATTAGGAAAGTTTTATTGGAATGAAGTTCCTTATCGCGCGTTGTGAAAGGGGGCTAGACGGAAAAAATTCTTACGAAAAGTTGTCACGAAACTTTTTAGATCCGTCATTCTGACCAATCAACGTGTAGGCGCTTATCGCGTGACATTGCTCGTATCCGATTGGTCCGCGTAATGAGTACAGTTTCTCGAGATAGCGTTTCAACAATAGTAATTTAGTTCATAGTATTGTTTTTTTCTTGTTCATAATGCCGTAATTTATTATAATAACTAAAAAAAAATTACAATTCCTTCACTAATTAATCGAAAGGAACTTCGTTCCATCCGGGTGTCCCTTGACACCTCTGAAGTTTTTATTTCACATTTATTAATATCAAAACATAGTTTCTTGTTCAAGTACTTTTAAATCGTTATAACTTGACCGCTGTTAGGTTGTGTTTAAGTAAAATATATTTGTTGCAATACTTATAAGTATTTACTAAAGGTAAAGTAACATGATATTGACTGCACTGCTAGGTATATCTCATTCCAACATTTATATTAGCTGTTAAGATCAGTACATGTTAGTTCTTTAGACATTTTTCTGGTTTAGATTTGAGTTAGTGAAAGGAAGCGTGAGCAAGATTGTCTTTTATTTGTAATCTATACTAATATTATAAAGAGGAAAGATTTGTTTGTTTGTTTGTTTCGAATAGGCTCCGAAACTACTGGACCGATTTGAAAAATTCTTTTCCCATTAGAAGCCGACATCGTCCCTGATGAACATAGGCTACTTTTTAAAAAAAAAAAAAAATTTTATTTTTTTGGTTTCATGTGTGTTTTGATGTTTCCGAAGCGAAGCGAGGGCGGGTCGCTAGTATAATATAAGTTGATTCACTAAGGAAACTGTTATTAAACTCCTATTGACAATATTTTATTTTGGTAAATTATGTTTCTGTGTTGTATTAGTTCATTTTCTGATGAAACAGATGCCTAGAAGAAGACTTCTAGGCAAGTTTTTACTATATCGATAACAGCCGAAGAAACGACCCACCTGATGTTAAGTGATCATCGCCGCTGGTGGACACTGGTAATGCTGTAACACAGCCAGGCTACCGCTAAACAAAAATAACTGCTTTTAAATTGAAAATTAAATAATAATGTATTTGAATGATTCAATTATTGGTTCTTTGTCACGTAAAGATTGTGAGACAGGTAAATGGGTCAAAGTATTAATTGACCAAACCTATTACACTGTGCTTAGTGCGAGTTCATTAACTTTCTCGATAGCGTAAAAGTTAACTCAAATTTGTATGCATTTGGAACAGCGCCTCCAGCGGCAAACGTTCCAACTCCATACAAACTTGAGTTAACTTTTACGTTATCGAGAACGTTAAAAAACTGGCACTAAGCACACCGACTTATAAACGTTTAGCCAAAAACTTTAATTCCGTAAAACAAACATACGTAATTTGGATGCTAACGTTACTTTCACTAACTCAAAATGAAGTTGTCGTTCATAGACAAGATGTTATCTGGAATGTAATTAAGTACTATTAAATTCTTTAGTACGAGACTGAGCGACCGACTCGCTATCGTAAAATAGCAATTCGATGTAATTTGATGAATGATTCTTAATAAATTATTAAAAATAATAATTAATTGTTTTGAATTTAGTAAATCTATATCACTACATAGTATAAAACACAGTCGCTTTCTCTGTCCCTATATCCCTGGTAGTTTTCCAATTACAGCACTAGAGCGCATTATGCGGCATAATGCTCAACGTTGAATGTTTCAACTACAGCAACGCTTCGCACAAGTTCTAAGGTCTCAGTATAGTTACGACGGCTACCCCACCCTTCGAACCGAAACGCATTACTGCTTCACGGCGGAAATAAGCGGGGTGGTGGTACCTACCCGTGCGGACTCCCAAGAGGTCCTACCACCAGTGATTACGCAAATTATAATTTTGCGGGTTTGATTTTTATTACACGATGTTATTCCTTCACCGTGGAAGTCAATCGTGAACATTTGTTGAGTACGTATTTCATTAGAAAAATTGGTACCCGCCTGCGGGATTCGAACTCCGGTGCATCGCTTCATACGAATGCACCAGACGTCTTATCCTTTAAGCCACAACGACTTCTACGGTTGAGCTCGTCCATCCAACTAAGCAATAAAAAAAAAAAAAAAAAACAATCGAGCACTCTCAAAAGTACCTATTACTCTCGCGTGATACTCGCAATCGATACCGACTCAGTGACCGAAAATTGACAAGTGTTTTTTCTTTAAGTTGGCATTGATCGAAATTTTGTTTATATTATCGTTTGTAATATTATTTAATGTTGAAAAAATTGTAAGGCTTTCGTTTCGTGGTAGTTTCTTAGAAATAATCAATATTAATTAAAACTGTGCTAACTTAGCGCACTCTGCTGATGCATTTGAAAACTCATTCACGTTCCAAATAAGCTTCAGCTTTTTTTTTTTTTTCCTACCTAAGCTGATAGCCTTGAGAGGCTATTTCAGCGTAACTAGTAGGTGCGTGGCTAGTAGGTGAGCTCTCGGGGCTCAAACCTACCTAGCAAGAGCCCTAGCAAGAGCCGTGCTTCGCAGAATCTACCACCGGATCGGAAACGCGACCCACTGAGAAGATCCGGCGAGAAACTCAGTGGGCTGTGTCTGAGAGTTAATTTACTCGTCGAGCCCTTCGTCGCAAGCGACGGGTTCGACGAGAACGGTGACCGGTGCTTGAAGTACCTAAAAGCACCGTTAGTGGATCGGGAGGATCCGAGATGACGTGTTTTGGGCGACGTCGACTGCTTTCCATTCTGTCCGCAGGATCGGGAATGTAGTTACCGGCGGCCACGATGAGAGGGTTCTCGTGTCGTGCCGCTTTATCGAAGTGGCGCATGGACGCCGACTGCAGATACTTACTGATGGACTCTAAGTCCAGGTCGTCATGGAGGTCGACGTTCCTGACGAACCACGGGGCTCCGACGGCTATCCTGCAAAAACGGGATTGAATGACTTGGAATGATTTTAAGTGTATGCGGGCCGCGTGAGCGAACACTACACTTGCATAGGTCATGACGGGGCGTATGCAAGTTTTGTAGAGTGTCACCTTATTTCTAAGGGACATTTTACTTCGCCTACATATCATCGGGTAGAGACGTCCTAGAATGAAGGCGGCACGGTCGCGTACCGTCTTGATGTGGGGGCGGAATGTCATCCTACTGTCGAGGGTGACGCCTAAATATTTGACCTTCGGGGCCCACGGTATGGGCTGGTCGAACATCGTGATTGGGCGAACGGCGGGGGCGGGGGTGTTGACGCGCCTAGTCGGGAGAGGGATGCTCAGCGTGGTGTTCGGAGGGCGACCCCTTTTGAAGAGCACCGCTGTGCTTTTCGTGGGGTTGATGTCGATGCGCCACTTCCGGAACCACTGTCCCATGGTGGTAGCTGCGGTCTGAAGTCGTCGATGAAGCAACGCCTTCTTCCTACACGAGTAGTAGATGGCGGTGTCGTCGGCGAAGAGCGCCAGATGGGTCTTCGGAGACGGGGTATATCATTGATATACAAAAGCTTCAGCATAATTCGGCATTGTGCGTCACTGAATCGCATTATGCTTTGTAATTGGAAAACTACCTCTATGTAAGTATGCTTAAATCTTTAAAACTACGCAACGGATTTTGATGAGGTTTTTTTTAATATAACTGGCTTCTCAAACATTTCGTTTGCCGCAGCCAGGCTGCATAGTTTTTTTTTATTTTTTATTGCTTAGATGGATGGACGAGGTCACAGCCCACCTGATGTTAAGTGGTTACTGGAGCCCATAGACATCTATAACGTAAATGCGCCACCCACCTCGAGATATAAGTTCTAAGGTCTCAGTATAGTTACGATGGCTACCCCACCCTTCGAACCGAAACGCATTACTGCTTCACGGCGGAAATAAGCGCGGGGAACCTTAAAAAGCGCGCAATCTGAGTCAGTCGGCTCCTCATAATATTTCACATTAATAACAAAAAAGTGCACATGCAAAAATAAACTTTACTACAATTAGTCAAAGCTCTGTTTCCAACGTCATAAAAATCTGCCCTTCTCTCCGAGCCGGTCCGTGTGAACGGACCCTTATACGTCGTGATGATTATGGCCTCCGACAGTCGACTACATCCCGCAATGAATTTACACAACAATGAACGTTAATATTGAACTAGAGGTACCGCAGTAGTCGAAATTCGACTATAATTAAGTGGAATTGTAAGTTTGTAAATTATTATGATTGTATGTTATACTTCTATAATCACAAATATCGCCAAGACTACTGTATAAAAAATATTAACAAAGACAAACAATATTTAATCTATTCTCAATTTGACAACAGACGTCAAGAACAAAAGTTTGACAATAAATAGTATGCATGCGTGTGTGCGTCAAATACGTGTGGTATGTAGTGTGTGTAATGTTTTTTTATTGATTTAATGTATCTTTTATGCATTATTTAAAAAAATAATTAGCATTGTGCATTTCTTCTCTATATTCTCTATAAGTGTGGAAAATTTCATACTCCTCCGTCCGCGCAATTTTCGTAAAAAGGGATACAAAGTTTTTGCTTCACGTATTGATATATAGATAAATAAAAAGCAACAATAATTACAAGTTTTATTGTGCGATATACTGTATCGAGTGTCAAATATAAATTACATTACAAATTGTATTATGCATAATTTATTTAAAAAAAAAAAAAATACAAAAAAATTATCGATTGTAAAAAATAATCGTAATCATTTAATTTCGTCGATACAATAAAAATTGTAAATCTACATAATCGAACACATTATATACGTAATGTATAAAAATAATTATTATTATATAAGCAACCTTTGCGTACGGATATACAAGTCACAACGATCACAAAAATCAACATCAGTTAATCAAATGTCTTGTATCTCACTCTGCCCCGATGACGTCATCGGAGGCGATAAAGTACACTATGCGTTTTTAGCAAAAATAACTTTTATATCCACGCACGTATGGTTTCTTTCTCTCTCTCTCGGGACCTCGACCTCAACACTATTGCCTCAACACTTACTGGGTCTATCATTTAATGATGTGTCAATTTTGTAATACGATCGCATTAAAATTTAAATTCTTGCAATACATTTAAAACAATTACAATTCGAATAGTAGATATAACAGTTAATTTTTAGATTTGACTAAAGGACCTGTTAGATCTGTCTGAATAAATCGAGTTAACTTCACATAAAAAAACATTACCTATATAATATTAAGATTATTAAATTTATTTTCGCCTATACATACGTATTAGTACATAACAATAAGTTACCTTAAATCACTGCCCAATTTTCAAACACTTCATATAATTATGAATAGAAAAACAAAAAAAAACAAAAAAAAAACAAAAAACAACCCGTCACCTGTTTCAATAGAATACGTTTTTATAAAACTACCCTTCTTACTGGTAAAAAAAAAACGTTGTTTCTTTCAAAGCTAGTTGAAATGTCGAAATAAAGCGAAGTTTGACAGAATTTAGTGTTTTTCAACAAATGAATAATGATTTTTCATCCATTCAAATAATTCTAAGCACGGTCGATTAGTGAGAAACCTTTCACATCTGGCGGCGGTGGTTTCAGATAAAGGGGGACCTTAAAATGATTACTGGAGATCAGTGTGCTTAGTGCGAGTTTATTAACGTTCTCGATAGCGTAAAAGTTAACTCGAATTTGTATGCAGTTGGAACGTTTACCGCTAGGGGCGCTGTTCGAACTGCATACAAATTTGACTTAACTTTTACGCTATCGAGAACGTTAAAAAACTCGCACTAAGCACACGAGAGACGTAGCCGCTACCCACCTGAAGGAATCACTTCTATTTAGACCTTTAATGACTAAACAATAAGGAACTGTGATGACCCTTGTGATAAGAATCGATAAAAGAAACATTTGTTTCAAAAATTTTTTTTTAATCTAAGTACTTTTAGTTATTTCTTGACAAATCCATCTTTTTTGGCCACAAATGACGTCATCATTTCGATTTCAATTAGCGTTCGAAAATTTGAATCCGAAATAAACGGTTCTATTGTGATGTTTGTCAAAATTTAAAATTAACTAATTGCAGATTTGCATAACGCATACATTTCATACTAATAACATCACATATACTCGGAATACTGAGAGTACAATTTATGAGTGCCACAGTAATTAAATTTTTAAGCCGAACACACTACTTAATCGTCGCAAGATCTTCGAAACAGTACGTCTTATAAATAAATTCCTTCTATTAAGATGTCAGAGTTCCAAAATAACGGATTGTGTGCAAATCTTATTCAGAATGGATATTTTGTCTACCGTGGCATATATACATTACGAAGCCACGACTTTAATCAAGAGTAACTGGGCGGGTCGATGCGCCACACAGGGAAGGGGTCATTGACCCCAGACCGACAGCCATGGGAATGGCAATAGACAACCGCTGACTCTGACGTCACGATATTAAAATCTCGACTCTACATAAATGACAGTGGCGTCAAAAATTCAAATTATTTCTTTGTAATATTCAAATATTAAATCGTGCTAATCGTTCGGGCTAATATCAAGATAGTAAATGTTCAGTATGAACACTCTGAATTTTTTTTAAACTAAATATTAAATAATTTTAATTTTATGATGAACTTTATTTATTACAATAGCATCATTTGGCCTTTAAACTCGAGCCGATTCCTGAGTTTTTTTTTTTTTTTTTTAATTAACCTTTTCATACTGAACATGTACTATTTTGGTGTTAATCCCTATTTGCCCAGTGACCATGTATATATCTAAGTTATTTTGTAGTTATTCTGTTCATCACCGTGGAGTACGCCAAGCCGAGGGCCCAGGATACTTCGTGACCATTAACTTTCTTGAACAGCTGCGAACAAAAATAGAAAAAAAAAATTCATTAAAAGACTTTAGATCGGTGTTTCCTAACGTGGGGCCCACACCCCACAAGGCGGCAATTTGATAATTAAGGAGGGCAATCGCACTAAATTAATATAGAAAATCTCTATTAAAATTATTTTGAATTAGAATTTCAGTTTTTTATTAATGTTTTGTAAAATGTTAGTTACTGTGTTTTGATAATAATTTTATAATGATTTCTTCCTAAAACATATCGTTTATATTTATTTCGTAAGTGAACAGATAATTTTTTAATGTTAAAAATTATGTATCGGGGACATTAAAATTTTAGAAATGTTATAGTTGGGCATGGCACAAAAAAAGGTTGGGAAACACTGCATTACTCACACAAGACAGTGCCGAATTTGTACACAATGTTCCTTACAACTATACGACAAAACAACACGATAACAAAAACTAATCTAACTTATAATGTAAGGAAACAATTTTATTCACAATATACAATTAAACAATTACACTACTAACTTGGAGGATGAATGAATGAATAATTGAATGAATGATTGAATGAAGAAATGAAAGAATGAATGATTGAATGAATGAATGTCCTTTAACATTTTTATAAACGTGAATCTATCAGCACAGGTAGGAAAAAATAATAAATAGACGGGGCTATATAATGTGTATACGTACATATACTGGCTGTTCGGTCGGCACCCTGTAGGCGTGGTGCAGCAGCGCCAGCACGTACACCAGGTCCAGGCACGCCCAGGGCTGCTCCACGTTGTGCGCCGAGCACGCCCGCTGCGCCGCGCGCGAGTACTGCGCCACGCTGCCCGTGCCGCCGCGCGCCACGTCTGCAGCCGACCGGGGGCTTACTTACACACTCCACCACGCAAACTGACATGGCCTTCTTCAAACGAGCCTTGTGAAGAGTATTAAACGGTAGGCAGCGGCCTTTGCTCCTGGCATTGCCGATGTCCATGAGCTCACCATTTATATAATAAAATAATTTTTTTGGATGAAATTTCGTACAAACCTGGTGGCTTGGACATTTTGATCCGGCCAGCGCTGGGAGCGTCTGCTGTGGCAAATACGAGTGAGAAGAAAGGTCGTATGAGTAGAAGAATGAAAGAACTAACTTTTCGTCCCGGTAAAATGCATTTAAAAAAAAAAAAAATATTTACTGACAATCACGCCACGTTAACTGATTCCGTGCTAAGTTCGTAAAGAACTTGTGTTACAGGTACCAGATAACAGAAATAAAAATAAGATTTTTATTATACACATACATATATTTAATATACATCCTTAACTCTGAAAAATACATTTATATTTATCATACAAATATCTTCCCTTGGCGGGATTCGAACCCGCGATCCCCTTGTGTAGTGACCATATATCTTACCACTACACCAGACGGCCGTTAATATGAGTCATTATTTTGTGAATCTCAAATTCAAGGCACATGACACATCACATCCGGAATTACCAATGATCCCGGCGTCGGCGGCGACGTCGTAGAAGAAGCTCATGGCGGCCAGGCTGCCGCGCGGGCCCGGCGCGCCGCCGCCGCCCAGCGCGCCGTCCAGGTACTGCTTCACCGCCTCCAGGCACGCCTCGAACGCCGCCTTGCGCTTCGTGCCCGGCTTGCGGGGCGCTCCGCTGCAATTAACGATACGACAAAACCTTATTCTAACTCTATAGTGGTGGTAGGACCTCTTGAGAGTCCGCGCGGGTAGGTACCACCACCCTGCGTATTCCTGCCGTGAAGCAGTAATGCATTTCGGTTTGAAGGGCGGGGCAGCCGTTGTAACTATACTTGGTGTGTGGCGCATCTACGTCGTAGATGTCTATGGGCTCCAATAACCGCTTAACACCAGGTAGGTCGTAAGCTCGTCCACACATCTAAACAATCAAAAATCGGTTGTCTGTAAAGTCGGTTTACTGACGATAGTTGAACGTGACATCGTCATAAGCCGTCATACTGATGGCATGGTTTCATTTTTCAATTATCGCAATTATCGTTGTTATAAACAATTGACACCACAATTCACCACATTCACTTTTCAATGAACTTCATACTTGACGAAAACATGTAAATGTATTATTGTATAGCAGCTGTCCACGCGGATGCATCGCTCACTCAAGTAGGAGAGAAACAAATGTCGAACGCTGCCGAACGCGGAGGCCAATTGTGCCTCTTTGTCGCTCGTTGCGCGCTCTCGCTTGCACTTCAAGCCTTAAATGGAACGCCTCAGAGAGAAGTAACGCTGCATGAGTCACGTTTTTTCGTGCGTGCAGCCGGCTCCATCGAATTATAAGACGTTGTCACGTCAAAAATAAAAATAAAAACTTGAACACATGTGTATCTTGATAGTGGACCGCGACGGGAGCACGCGACTCACCTAACGCGGTACTGCTTGTTGGCGTAGACCCAGGGCTCGTCCTTGATGATGGGCTCCACGCAGACGGAGCTGAACTCTCCCGTGTCGTTGCCCCCGGCCTCCTGCAGCAGGACCCCGTAGCGAGCGGCCAGCAGCCCCAGACCCAGGTAGCTGGAACACGCCACACCGGTCACTTGGTTAAGCCCACGGTCAAATCAGATGGGGCCAGTTTCAACACGCTTTTGCTGTCGTCTGCATCGATTTATCTATGTAACGGAATCTTTGAACGTAATTTTTATTTCCCCTTTTTTTCCTACCTATGCTGATAGCCTTGAGAGGCTATTTCAGCTTCACCGTAACATGTACGTGAGCTCACGGGGCTCAAACCGGATTGTTGCTAACACTGGCCCTAGCAAGAGCAGTGCTTCGCAGAATCTACCACCGGATCGGGAAGGCGACCTACTGAGAAGATCCGGCGAGAAACTCAGTGGACTGTGTCTATGGGTTAATTTCCCCTGTTGGCAGACGAGCATACCTGATGGTGAGTGATAGCCGTCGATCATGGACATCGGCAATACCAGGGGCAGTGCCAAGTCGCTGCCTACCGTTAAACCATACCATTTTCATAGACTCCAAGACGTCCGATTAATTTAACAATTTTCACTCGTATCTAGGACCGATTTGTCATCGGTCTTATCTTAATTTCATATCTAAATAATATTCCGACCTAATATTCGGTTCGATGCATCATGGCAGCTACAAATACTCGGTGGTATCGGTACGGATTTTGTACTAAATAAATTTAGATTAAAGAGGTTAGAAGATTGACGTAGTGACGTCATTACGTAGTAAATACGATTGGCGATATCGAAGGCGTTCAAGTCGATTCATTAAAATGTAACTAAAGTCACGCGTCGACAGGTCCATGGACGCATTATCTAGACACATCAACAAACGAATGGCTGACTGCTAACTCATTAGATTCGGACCTATTTATTGGTCGAGTGACTTAACCACCCAAGTGACGTTTGTCGTTGTTCAAGTGCGACAGAGACAACGCGCTACGAAGCCCGGCTCAGTCTGTCTCTCTCCAAAGGTAGACATCCAATGCTCGTGGGCAGGGCCAGATTTAGAGGTCTGGAGGCCTCGGGGCAACAGAGGAACGGAGGCCCTCTGGCCCCAAATAATTTTCCAAATAAAATGAACCATTTTTAACAGTCGAGTTTTCCAATAATTAATTTATTTATTTGTTTTGAAGGGTGGGGCAGCTGTTGTAACTATATTTGAGACCTTAGAACTTATCTCAAGGTAGGTGGCGCATTTACGTCGTAGATGTCTATGGGCTCCAGTAATCACTTAACACCGGGTGGGCTGTGAGCTCGTCCATCCAGCTAAGCAATAAAATGTGAAAGTACGTACATTCTCTTAGTATTTAACAAATATACATAAATATAATCGGAGACAAGAATTATTTGAAATTAAATTTTTGTGTTAACGTTAACGTAAAGTAAAACAGCTGTTTACTAGTGTTTACTTGTCGGAATTAGAAATATATTTTTTTCCAAAATCTCTATCGTGACAGCCCTCCGATAGCGGAGGTCCCTAAAAGGCCTCGCCTAAATTTAGGGCCTGCTCGTGGCCGGCTAGCGGGGCGTGTGGCGGCCGACCTGTGCGTGTAGAGCGTGATGTTGCTGCCCGCGGGCACCACGTGCAGGTCGCGCGGCGGGTAGCGCGCCCGCTCGCCCTCCGCCAGCTGGAACGTGATCTGCGTGGAGCCGCCGCCCAGGTCCAGGGCTGCCATCGTCTCGCCCTCGATAAGATCTGGACAAGCAATAATCTCTCCTGTTTTATTGTTTTAAATAAACGCATATCGGTTCACGGCCATCGGCAACTCGTGTTTTAAGCCTACTTTCGTATTCAATTGAATATGCACTTTCGAAAAGGGCACATCTCTGACAATCTAAAATGTTCAGGAAATAAAAAAAACTGATTATTTTCTAAGGCGGTGTAAAATTTAAAATATGAACTTTTGAGATATATTTTAGTGTTAATTAGCAATTGAAATTTACTGGCATTATTATAAAATGGGTGTAGGTAAGCCTCAAAACTACATGTATAAGAAAAAACGTATTTGACAAAAAACGCGACATGTGCCCTTTTCGAAATTGCATATTCAATTAGTCATTAAAGTGAATGAGAATTAACTGATTTTCATTTATCACTTTTTGCAAGTACCCACAAACTATCCCATGCTATTTTTATTACATTAGCCTTCACTTGATCACTTCCACAGATACTAAAACTGTTATTAATACAACACTTAAAATTTATTCTTTATTTTATGTTACGATATGACACTTGTAAACAATATATTCTTCTCTCTACATACATTTTTTAATTATATTAAATATTATAGCGGATATTAAGTCACTCTTCCCGCACCTTAAAAATGATTATGTAGATCATATCATTTACAAAAGAAATATAAATAGTTCTGATATTTCGTTAGCCCGCAATCTAAGGCAAAATCGCGAAACTGTCGGGTCGTTGAACCAGCGCGTCCATTGCTGTTCGAGTAAGTATCACTTTCAATCGGTTCTCAAACTTTTGTCTTCATCTCCAAGAACGATTAATTTATACAAAGTGTTCGCATACTCACTATGCAGCAAGTTGACCGTGTACCATATGTAGATGCCCTCGTCCGCGCCGTCCATGATGTCCACGCTGTTCGGACCAACGTCGTAGCCCAGACTGGGAACACAATCATACACATCAGCACTTTTTTTTTCCTTTGCTGATAGCCTCGAGAGGCGATTTCAGCTTCGCCCTAACCTGTAGGTGAGCTCACGGGGCTGAAGCCGGGAGTGTTTCTAACACTGGCCCTAGTAAGCAGTGCCTTTGTACATAATTTTCCTATTACTCTGTACTATGTCTTCCTTTTTGTGTGTACATAAATAAATAAATAAAATAAATAAAAATAGGAATAGTGCTTCGCAGAATACACCACCGGATCGGAAACGCGACCCACTGAGAAGATCCAGCGAGAATCTCAGTGGGCTGTGTCTATGGGTTAATTCACTCGCCGAGCCCTTCGTCGCAACCGACGGGTTCGACGAGGACGGTGACCGGTGCTTGAGGTACCCAAAAGCACCGTTAATGGATCGGGAGGATCCGTAATGACGTGCACATCGGTATTGACATGGCAGCTGACACGCGACTCGGGGCACCGCAACCTACAAGATGAGCTTACGGTGTAACGAAAGCGGATACAATGATATTCGAACGAATTCTTCATCATCGAATTTGTCTTTTGTTTTCAATTTCTATCCTCAGACTATAATTGCCAACAACTATTATATGGAGCGATTCAACGAAATCTTATCATAAACGTGATCGCATAGATATTTTATAAGCATTAGAACCAACTACAGTTTGAACAATTTAGTGAGGAACGCTGAGAAAATGAGCATCTTCCTCAAATTAGCACTAATTTATTGAATATTGGACACGAAGATTTCCGTGAAGTAGGAATAACACTGAATAATCAAAATCAATCTGGAGCAATTACTGGAGGCCTGCACGGATAGGTGCCACCAGCCTATGCTGTCCGCGAAGCTTTCATGCGTTTTTAAGTGATAAAATTGAGACACAGGTAGGACGTTTTGTGAGTCCGCGCGGGTAGGCACCACCACTCTACCTATTTCTGTCGTGAAGCAGTAATGCGTTTCGGTTTGAAGGGCGGGGCAGCCATCATAACTATACTGAGACTTTAGAACTTATATCTCAAGGTGGGTGGCGCATTTACATTGTAGATGTCTATGTGCTCCAGTAACCACTTAACACCAGGTGGGCTGTCCGCCCATCTAAGCAATAAAAAAGGTTGACTTACACGGAAATGGCCTTCTTGACGTGTGCGAGGAGCTGCTCGGCGCGGTCCGCGGGCAACAGCCTCAGGCCGGCCGTGGCTCGTACTATGAGGGGGGTCGATTTCCTCTTCTCTAACGGTATCAAGTATTCCGCCTTTTTTATTAATTGCACTATTGTCTCTGCCCCCTGGAAACAATGTAAACATTAATAATGGGTCATAAACATTATAACCTAAAAATAAAAGCATAAGAAAACAATTACATATAACAGTTACTGCACTTTTTTTTCCTACCTAAGCTGAGAGCTATTTCAGCGTAACCTTAACTAGTAGGTGAGCTCACGGGGCTCAAACCTGACGACGTTGCTAACACGAACCCCAGCAAGAGCCGTGCTTCACAGAATCTACCACGGGATCGGAAACGCGACCCACTGAGAAGATCCGGCGAGAAACTTAGTGGGCTGTGTCTGAGGGTCAATTTACTCGTCGTGCCCTTCGTCGCAAGCGACAGGTTCGACGAGAACGATGACCGGTAACTGCACTAATGATCTAAACCCGACCCTAATTACTAACACCGTAAGATTTAAATTAAATTTGTCTTTTAGGTCTACTATACATCCCAAAGTCTGATCTCTTCTTAACAGTAAAACGTTCACAATCACGACTATTCACAGACTCACCTTTGCTGGATCATCAGCAAACGATGACAGTCCAGGTTTGGACTGCTCAAAGTGCTCTTGAACTAAGTCTAGGTTGGCTTGACTGAATACTAGAAAAAAAAAATCAAATTTTTTTTTTGTTGCTTTGATAGGTGGACGATCTCACAGCCCACCTGGTGTGGTTACTGGAGCCCATAGACATCTACGACGTAAATGCGCCACCCACCTTGAGATATAAGTTCTAAGATCTCAGTTAATTTTAACCACGGGTGACCCACGCTTCAAACCGAAACGCATTACTGCAGAAATAGGCAGGGTGGTGGTACTTACCCGCGCGGACTCAAAAGAGGTCCTACCACCAGTACTGAAACTTCTTCCTAGTCGTACGCTCTTGGCAGAGTGGTCGTGATCATGCATCAGTCGGATCCTGCGATACCGATGCTCTCGCGATGCGACGCCATGTGGCACGACTAATTTCCCACGAGAGTCATGAACAGGTCGTAAGTGTGCTTTGCGATCCGAATAACGACCGGCGCCCTGAGTTGTCCGGGAACCGGGGTGTGAAAATTAAACACGGATGCTTTAATCCGAAATATTACACGGCGAATCAAAAGCGAACTAAGTTCATCCTTGCAGCGGTACACCGTACTGCATGAGAGCGTTGGGTTCAGTATCGGGTGACACGGGGTTGGGGGGAGAGGTCGTCGTAGATGATATTAGCTGTAGTAGTAGCTGATTTCGGATCGGATTCCACGTTAACATTACAGAGTACATATTTGTATATCGTAAATTTCAGCATCTTGAATATTGTCATGACACCAAAATGTCATTAACCCTTTGACTGCGATGTAGGTCACCGGTGCCCTACGTAGCGCACTGAAGTAATTACATCGATTTCTGTTACTAAGACGCCGAAATATCTAATAGACTCTGGGAAAGACAAATCCGAAGATACTGAAAATAAATCTATTTCTAAGAGACCTAAAAGACTAAAACATACATTAACAAACTTCTTCTTCCTATTCGTACACTCTTGGAAGAGTGGTCGTGGTCATGCATCAGTCGGATCCTGCGATACCGATGCTCTCGCGATGCGACGCCATGCGGCATGGTGTTTCGCAGAGTGAGAGCAATCGTTTATGTTGGAGTGAATCACAGATTTTATGATGTCTGTGCATCGTTTGGAGATCGTCGGCGAGATCTTTTGCCCTTGCACCACCAACCGCTCAATGGAGTCCTCATTACGAGTGATGTGCCCGAAGAACTTGAGGGTTCAGGACATTAACTTGAGGAGATTAACAAACGAAAGGAGGCAAAGTTAGGCCAATCCAGGCGATTAGTAACAGAAATCGACGTGATAACTTCAGTGCGTCACGTAAGACACCGGTGATCTACACAGCAGGCAAAGGGTTAAGGTTACCGTCAATAAGATCGCGGTATTAATAACTCATAACAAATTAGGCCCTCGTGAAATCAACAAACGTTACAAAACAACTCACCTGTAAAAGGAACTCTGAATTTATAAGCGAGTACCCGACTTCCCGACGAACCAGCGTCGATTATCACAGCGTAATGGTACTCGCTCTGGTAGCCGAGGGTCTTGGCGATGCTATCGAGCCATTGTGATTGGCCGGCGAACAGACCTGTCGCAAAAAACCTTATGATAGTTACCACGTCACGTTGGTGACGTATGTCGCGACACCTTGATAAATGAAGTCCGAGTCTCAAACACAGTTGGTGTTCAAGTTATCCTTACATTCTCACACATTCATCCTTCCATTCCGGTCACAAAACACAACTGATTGCGATTATTTTTTTTATTGAGCTGCCTAGAAAGTTTCAGGAGGAATAGGCAAATACCTGCCTATTTTAACGATGGCAACAAGCCTTTAACTTATCCGTGAAGAGATAACGGTACTAATACCGGAACTGCAAACAGTTCCTTCGTTCCATCAAATTCGTTGGTCTCAGAAACGGAATATAAAAGAAATTGTATAGTAGTCGCGAGGCAACTCTTCTGGGTTCTTTTTTTTTCCCTGCCTATTCACTAGTAGTCAAGAGGGCTATACCAGCTAAGCCCATATGGGTAGGTGAGCTCACGGGCTCAACCTAAGAGAAATTGTTAGCACTAGCCTAATAATAAGCAACAATAAAAAAATCAAAAAATTGTCTTTTCTAGCCTAAGATCAACCAGAATTTTTAAAGTTAAGAAAACGCGCGTACAAGTTTTTGAACTATCTTTAACAGTTCCTTTTGTTATTGGGCTCTATCATTTTGCCCTATTACTGCAGCGAAGCTGTTCCGATTTATGGCCCAATATACTGCTATTATGAATACACACCACTTCGATAAAGCGGCACGACACGAGAATGCTCTCATCGTGGCCGCCGGGAACTACATAACCAACCAAAACACGTCATTTCGGATTCTCCCGATCCACTAACGATGCTTTTAGGTACCTTTTTTTTTTTTATTTTTTATTGCTTAGATGGTTGGACGAGCTCACAGCCCACCTGGTGTTAAGTGGTTACTGGAGCCCATAGACATCTACAACGTAAATGCGCCACCCACCTTGAGATATAAGTTCTAAGGTCTCAGTAAAGTGACAACGGCTACCCCACCCTTCGAACCGAAACGCATTACTGCTTCACGGCGGAAATAGGCGGGGTGGTGGTACCTACCTGTGCGGACTCCCAAGAGGTCCTACCACCAGTGATTACGCAAATTATAATTTTGCGGGTTTGATTTTTATTACACGATGTTATTCCTTCACCGTGGAAGTCAATCGTGAACATTTGTTGAGTACGATTTCATTAGAAAAATTGGTACCCGCCTGCAGGATTCGAACACCGGTGCATCGCTACACACGAATGCACCGGACGTCTTATCCTTTAGGCCACGACGACTTTTTTTATATTACCTCAAGCACCGGTTACCGTTTACGTCGAACCCGTCGCTTGCTACAAAAGGTTCGGTGCGTAAATCAACCCACAGACACAGCCCGCTGAGTTTCTCGCCGGATCGTCTCAGTGGGTCGCGTTTCCGATCCGGTGGTAGATTCTGCGAAGCACGGCTCTTGCTAGGGTTCGTGTTAGCAACGTCGTCAGGTTTAGGCCCCGTGAGTTCACCTACTAGTTAAGGTTACGCTGATATGGTATCTCTAGACCATCAGCTTAAGTAGGATAAAAAAAAATGCACAGCGAATTAAGACTTCTACCTTAGATCTCGAAGATGAGTGACAACATTCGTGTTTGATATCTGATCACTAATTAGACCATGAGCCCGTCTGCTGTTCCGAACCAATAAAGGAGTAAAAATACAGTGTAAGCCTAGTCGCAATTTTTTTTTTTTATCGAATTATTATTTCAAAAAGAATTTGTAGTTTTGTGGTTTGAGTAATACTAAAGAGTGACCTCTCACTCACGAGATGGACATCGTGCTAAATAAACTTGATTGTGCCCCTGGCATTGACTATTGACTGGCAATTACTTTTAAACACTGCCACGACACATTGTTTTTAAGCCGTGAACTTGTTTACTTCGTAGAGCTTGTTGTTGTTATTCAAGTAATTCACGTAATTAGCAAAGACGCTCGTCCGAATAATGATCACGACAGATTTTCATCGGAGCAAATGAATTAAAAAAAATATTTAAAAAAAAAACATACCCACAAACAGGATAGGAATTGTATTATTCATTTTGAAGCACTCCGCAAACTCACACAAAACTGTAGTTCAATAATTTAATGATAATCCATTGCCACTTCACGTAGATTTATCGATGCTCTTGAAACCACCGAAATACTGGTAGGTATCCCAGCACGTTCGACCAAGACCTAACAAAGAGCCAACTGATTCGTTGGGACGCATTTGAACAGTCGCGGTCGCAACGAACAATGAAAAACATGAAAGTATATTATTATACCCTTGACAAGACTTTTTTGTTCTGTTGGAGTACAATAACCTATGGCTTGTTACGAGACTAGTTTTCTCTACATTTATGTCAAGAAAGTATGTTAAATTCAAGCTAAATTGAAGTTTTTCTGAATCAGATAAAAAAAGCATTTGAGAACGATTTCTGGACAAAATCGTTTTGTACTTCAGTTGTCAAAAACAACAAGAAGACATCAAATTGAATCCAAGAAAACGATCTACTTGTATCGGAGTTATAAAGCTCCAAGTACAAAAATCCAAAGTATTTTTTTCTCTAACAATTCTATTGAGATTCAAAAGTGAACTTGCTACAGGACTTATCTCTAGGAAATCGCATTTGAATTAATAAAGTTGATATTTGATTTTAGTATAAATTCAACACAAGATTAGAACAATATTTCGTTATATTATAGACGATTTAAAAAACAGCTGAAATAAGAGAAAACCTTTACTGAATATAAGGTTTTAATAAGCTTAAAATTAACAGTAAAATTTGCTTTGATTACATTAGATACATTGACAAATAACGAATAAAACAGATTAACAATGACGTCAACTTATGGCTGATAATTTCAACTAAGAAGTTTACATCATTCTCCCGCACTATTTTAAAATATAATCTTTCAAAAATCCTGGCGTTTTATGGACGCGACCAGATCTACGAAGTGTTGGCTCCGGCGGTGGTGATGATGGTAATTCTGTCTCTAGCTCTCTGCTATTATCAAGTACCACAGGTTCCGTAAGGTTCGCAGTTGGGAGATACATTCGCAAAAAGCAGTACAGCTGGTACTGATGCTTCAGCTACGTTACATTGCACGAAAATGAAGTTTTCGAAAGTTTTACGCCAATGTATCCAAGCTCTCGTACTAGAGCTATCTGACGGGTCGCTATCGAACCTTTCAGGGCGGAGATATCTATCCATTTTTTTAATTTATTTAGCTTATTAAATTGAAATAAGAGAAAACCTTTACTGAATATAAGGTTTTAATAAGCTAAAATTAACAGTAAAATTTGCTTTGATTACATTAGATACATTGACAAATAACGAATAAAACAGATTAACAATGACGTCAACTTATGGCTGATAATTTCAACTAAGAAGTTTACATCAACAGCTAATCTTTAAATTCGCACGAAAAAGTATTGCAAACAAGCCAAAGCCGGCTTCTCTACCTGCTCAGGTTAACGACATAAAAAAGATAACTTCTACCTTGATGACATATTAATTAAAGGCAACACATTCCCGATACCAAACAAAAAAAAAACATAATTCTGCACTCCAAAAAACTTAAGATCGCTTCGACGATAAGGCAATTCCGCGTGTAATTTTAGGATGCTATAAAATCACTATCGCAACGATAAAAATACACATAAAAGTTCTTACTTTTGGTTTATAATTTCTTTTTCTTTTTAAGTACAATAAGCGATTTGGATTTTTTTCCATTAATTTACAAGGTTTCATTAAATGATAATGAATCAATCAATTCAAACGTTTGTTTAAGCGTTCGTTTGCATTGAATTTGCGATTTAGCATGTAAGTAGAAACAATTGGGGTCTTAATCACGAAAATGATCGGATGTGTTAGGAATATTTAGTATTTTTTTTTTCGGGTTGGGGGCCGAACCTCCTACGAGGTCCCCGCGCAAAAGGGGCGCACGGGGTATGTGCGACTCAACGATCTGCATGGTGTTGTGAGCAGACCGCGGGCCCAAGGATTTTAGGGCCCACCCACTAAACGACTCCCCTGCACTCTTACACCCGACGTCCGATCCCCTCCGAGGTCAGAACCCGGATGAGGTAGGGGGGTTACCGCGGTCAACACTACAACCAGATATTTAGTATTACCTGCTTGGTTGAAAAACTGCTTGTATATTTTAAAAAGTTATTGTGAAATTTCTTGTGTCAAAAACATATTTTTTTTTTTAATTAAGTAAATAGATATCAAGGATAAAGGAAAAGTCTTCCTCACTTTCAATGCGTACAAATATCGCAATTCTATATTTAACACAATGCGCCCTTCTGAACCACGTAGCGTAGATTAATATTTTAATTAACCCACTCAATTTCTCGCCAGATACTGCGAAGTACTGCTCTAGCTAAGGGCCAGTGTTAGCAAACTCTCAAGTCGAGTCCCTGAACTCACCTATCCGTCCAAGCGTAGTCGGAATAGTCCCTTAAGCCACCTTTACTTATCACATTAATACATGACACGCTCAACTTTAACCAGAAAATCACACCTCTTATGATACATATGCGTGCGCTTTGTGCTTTTCATTAGTTGCGGCAGTTGGGGTATGTGGGAGTTGAACCTCACTAAAAACTCGGACCGGGCCGGAGCCCAGTCGGGGCTATTGAGACGGCGGGACAGGGTTGACGCAGAGCACATTATATCCATCCCACCGTCCCACGGACGCCGGACCGGCGGCCGCCAGCGACACGGCCACCGGTTCCCTCGTTAAGCGGGCCGAGAGCCCGCCTTGATGGCGCCGCGTTACACCTTCCCCCAGAGCGATCGGGGGAACGCGGTCTACCATCACCCGGCTTCCTACTGCGGGTGAGCGTGAAAAGCACGCCACCCCACGTCTAGGTCTCTCCCCGCACAAAACGGGTGGGACCCCTAGCTCTTAGGGGGCCAGGTCACGGATAAGACCCCGGTCCCGACCCCCTGCTCGGCGGCGGCGGGTTTCTGCGTAGTGAGGAGAGCTTTGCCTCACTCGCCCCGCCGCCTCCTTCTGCGAGATGGTGCACTCGCAGAAATCGAGCATAGCCTTCCAGGACTCATCGCCGCCAATTATCGATGCCACGACGCCCGGCAGCGACAAGTCAGGTCCTATCTTTGCGACCAGGACACGGCGCTGCACCTCCCAAGCGGGGCAGACAGCGAGCGTATGCTCCGCCGTGTCCAGGTCGTGTCCACAATGGTGACACCTCGTCGTCGGCTCAGCCCCTATCCGGCGCAGGTACTTCCCGAAGCATCCGTGCCCGGTCAGCACCTGCACCAGACGAAAGGNCCTCGTCGTCGGCTCAGCCCCTATCCGGCGCAGGTACTTCCCGAAGCATCCGTGCCCGGTCAGCACCTGCACCAGACGAAAGGTGAGACGTCCTTCGCCACGATTCACCCAGTCATCAAAGACTGGGTAAACCGCCTCGACGGTCCGTAGCCCCCACGTGGGGTTGGCCAATCGCCTCGACCACGACTCGAGCACGGACCGCCGAGAAGCGGTTGGGCCCTAAGACGTCCTTGGGCCCGCGGTCTACTCCCAACAACTGCAGATCGTCAAGTCCCACATACCCCGAGCGCCCGCTAGACGCGAGGACCTCGTCGAGGTTCGGCCCCCGGCCCGGAAGTAGCCTGAAAAGTTGTAATGTTTGCACTTAGTTTCTAATGGCGGTCCTCTGGACCTTTTTTTATTATTCCATCGAGTTACATAGAGGGTGCATTAAATAATGTTGCTTTGATTACGTATTGGTTTAAAAACAAGACTATTTACCATTTTTCTTATTTTATTTGCCTGTATCCCACTACTTGGGGTTGAGGCAGCATGTCCTCTTTTTCCCATTCAGGCCTATCATACATTATCTCTGCACTCACACCCTTTTCATGCAAGTCCTCTTTCACAGAGTCTATCCAAGTCTCTTTAGAACACCCAATCGCACATTAGCTTTCGTAACATTTAAGTTAATGTGTTTAGACTCACCCAATAAATATGTTATGACTAGTGCCAAAACAATCAAAAGAATGAATACTTTCTTCAGACGCCTTGGCTGTTTTATACCTCTGCTTCGAATATGAGTTTGGGTTGAGGGGACATCATCTTTTAACTGAAATAGATAAAGCATTTTTTATTTCCCTATTTTTATAAACATTTTAATTCAGAATCACACAGTTACGATATCTATATATATAAAAATTTATTGCTGTTCGTTAGTCTCGCTAAAACTCGAATTATTTGTGGAAATTCAGAGAAGGTTTAAAAGGTAGATAAATATGAAAAGACTCAGAATTAAATAAAAATAACAGTTTTGTTTTTCCTTTGATGTGTTCCCCGTCGGACGATTTCTTTTGTTTGTTTTAAGTTTATTTTATACAAAAGTTTAGGTCTTTTCTTTATCAATTGAGGCACTACGAAATCTGCCGAGTCCGCTAGTAACAAATAAAATAAGCCAACTTTGATTTCTTCACTTCTCTCTCTCTCTCGTCTTGTCTGAATGGTATAGCATAACAGGTGCCTTCAAAATGAGCTTGTATATTTTAGATTTTGTATATATATAATACATATTATTATATACTGAAGTACCATCAAACTGATACGCATTACTGCATCACGGTCGTAATAGGCAGGGTGGTGATACCTACCCATGTGGCTCATAAGACACCTTGCCATATATTTATGCAAATTATTATTTTTACAGGTTTCATTTTGATTCCACAATATTATTTCGTCATCATGGAAGTAATTCGTGAACATTTGTTAAGAATCTATTTCTTTTGAAATATTGTTACCTGCTTGCAGGATTCGAACACTAGCACAGTTCCTTCACTAGATACTAATGCACTGGGTGTCTTACCCTTTAGGTTGTGAACACTTCCAAATGCAAATTTGCAACTATTACTTTGGATGAGTGTGATAGTGTAGCGGCTAACTAGTTAAAGTAATTTCAGCCTATATGGAGGAAAATCAAGAAGAGGTGACAAAAGTTGTGTAAGCCCTTTCCATTTTCCCTTTTGTTTACATAAGGGATACACATTATATAGTATAAATATTTAATATGAAATACCGTATACCTAATTAAAATTTAATAAAAGGGGAACCTGGAAAAGGACTCCAACATTGCCCATTGAATATTTGTTTCCAAATTGTACATATTTTTTCTTTAGAAGTTTCTTTAAAGTTCGTTACGAAATTTAGGTAATTTTATAAATTTTAGAAAGCATTATTTATTACAATATTTTCACTAGCAATAAAAAAATGTATTCATTAAAAAAGTATTAGTTATTATTATTTAAATACAAATAACTCACCTCTAAGTATCGATAATTGCTGAATTTCCCCATATCTAATTGAAATAAACATTACAGACAGTGCCGTTCTAATTCTACTGCCAAGGCAGATTTAGTGTGTGAAACACAATTCATTTATAAAGTAACACACTGCGTGTATACAATTAATTTAAATTAAACTTTGAGCACGTCTCAGTCGTGAAAATATACGGCACAGACTACTGTTAAATATTAAGTGTAGTATCTATGATCTATGCAGACTATATAGAGATACTAAAACTTTTTGGCAGGAACGCGAGGAGTGAAGTGTGTGTTTTGTTTTATTTTGTCTATTTAGTGTTTCTTCAGGTTTAAATGTGTAGTAACGGTGGTTTATTGACTGTTTAATATCTGTGAAAGTGCACAAATGTGGGAAAATGAAACAAAACCGCTGGACGTAACTTCTCAGATCTTCCAAAAAGTCCACTGAAGAAATCTCAGTAAATGATCACCATTTTACTAATACTTATTTAATATATATTATATTTCATTCCATATCATTAGTTATTCGATAAACGGCTTCTTAAATTCACAAGAAATCCTCATTACAAGTTTAATTTCTTTTGTTTATTCTCATAAGTACCACATTATATTTCATAATTAAGCTATTCTAAGAAATAAATAAAATAAACATTTTCTTGTCTCCTATACTACTGAATATCTGTGTGCTTAGTGCAAGTTTTTTAACGCTCTCGATAGCGTAAAAGTTGGCTCACTGAATTTGGCCCCTTTTTTATTTTTTTATTATTATTTGTTCGTTAATGTTTGAATGTAAAAATTGTTTGTTCGTCTTTTATTTATTTATAATTAATTAAACAAATGATCACCGTTAAGTGGGCCGCCCTTACTACATATATTTATTTTTATCGCTCAGATTAATTAATCTTGATCATTTATCGTTTGTTCGACGACTATTGGTGATTGTTCGATCATAAAAACAATTAAATACCCAGTTATTTTATAGCAAACCATCACCTCACGCCTACATTGCGCATGCGCCGGTTTTGTCAGTCAGCTGGCAATGGCCGTATTTACTAGCGTTTTGTTAACAAGTGCGTTTAAACTGTCCAATTATTCCTTATGTAGATCAAAAATATATTGAAAACTTCAACAATACTTCAAACAAAAAAATGTCAGTGAAGACGGCCAATTAGTCGTTAAAGTACGATTAGCGCGGTTATAATAAATTCAGTTATTTTTAATGATATTGAATATTAACAAGCACATAGAAATTTCAGTGATTTCTAATTATTTTAAGAATATTTTAGTACATTTATCTTGTTAAAATGATACTATTCATTACCATGCAATAGGAGATAGTTATGATACTTTTATTTTATAATAAAATTAATATGTAATTCCTAAATTCATTACGCTCAAAAAACGTAAATATAATGCACACAAAATCTGTTTTCGTTGAAATGATAATTATTTATAAGTTCAAGAAATATATTGCAGGGACATTTAGTAGAAATTCATTTAATATGGAAGAATAAACTTAGTATATATATACTCTATAAACAGGATTTTATTTAAAAAAAAACGTCTATATTAACTTAATTATTATTATCGAGAAGTATCTTGGTTGATATATATTACAAGGCTTCGTTTTTTTTAATTTAATTGTTTTTATGATCGATTAATCATCAATAGTCGTCGAACAAACGATGATTGATCAAAATTATTTAAACTAAGCGATAAAAATAAAGATATCTAGTAAGGTGGGGCAACTTAAGGGTGATCTTTTGCTTAATTAGTTATAAATAAATAAAAGACGAACAAACATTTTTACATTCGAACATTAACGAACAAATGACGAACAAATAATTAAAAATAAAAAAAATCCGAATATCAAAAAAAGGGGGACCAAATTAACTGAGCCCCGTAAAAGCTAGCCCAATTTTGTACGCAGTTGGAACAGCGCCCCTAGCGGCAAACGTAGGCACACGATCTCATTCCATACAGATATGAGCTAACTTTTACGCTATCGAGAACGTTAAAAACTCGTACTAAGCGCATTGAACTTAGGGATGCCAATTTGAGATCGATTAATCGAATAATCGATTTCTCGAGCCAAAAAAAATTTCGATTTTTTCGATTTTTAAATCGATATTCAACCCTTGAAAATCAACATTCGATTTTTTCAGTTTTGGTAAAAACCATAAAATTATTTCCAATTAGGAATTTAAATTACGCTCTCCGTTTTTCAACCAATACAGAATCAGGGACCATATTTTTGCGATACTCAGTTAACTTTACACTTATTTTGATTTCATCTATTTTAATACTTATTATTATACCTAGTCAGGTCATAAATTCTGTCACATGTTTAATGTAAAATAATTGAAACACGTTTATTCATTATGTAACCATTCATATACCAAAATGAACTTAACAAAACATAGATTCTTATGACACTACAGTTTATTCAAAATTACCTCCGTGATTTTGAATACAGACCTTCAATCTGCGCGGCCAGTCGTCTATCGCAGCACGAACGAGGTCCATGTCAATATCGGCGGCTGCCTTAATCAAGGATGTCTTGAGTGACTCCAAATTGGGATGAGGCTTTGAGCACGCCTTTTCCTCCAAGTGTTGCCATATCTTGTAATCTAACGGATTCAAATCTGGACTGGAGGAGGGCCAGTCTTCGTGCCGGATGAAGTCGATTTCACGCGCCGCCAGCCAGTCTTGTGTGCTCTTCGCTCTATGAGCTGGCGCCGAATCTTGTTGGAATACCCAGTGCCTGTTATTGAACATGGTATGAGAAACAGGTTCCACAAGGTTCGTCAGGACTGTATTTTGATACACAACTGCATTCGTTTTTACACCTTTCTCACAAAAATGTACCTCTGTTAAGCCCCAATAAGAAACTCCCAACCATACCATGAGCGAGGATGGAAAATGACCTCGTTGGACACGCGGAATACGGTTGCTCGCTTCTTCACTACTGTGTGCGTACACCTTATCATTTTGTTTGTTGTAGCTCTCTTCTACGGTAAAAATTTTTTCATCCGAAAAAAGAATTTCCCGATATTTTTTTCCCGCGTACCGCTTCAACGAAGCGCGGCATCTCTTCAGTCTCAGGTCCATTAGACGAGCCTTCAAACGATGTCCTGTTTTTCTTCGATATGCCCGAAGCCCTAAGTCTTCATTTAACACCCTTTTCACCGTGGTTCTGCTTAACCCCATCTGAAGGGCCAACAGTTTCTGCTTACGTTTGGGATTTCTTTGAATTCGCGCCTTCACAGCTTTTATCACTGCTGGAGTCCTAACAGACCGAGGGCCACCACTTCTTGACCTGTCATCTACACTAGAGTCTTCATTGTATCGTTTGATGGTACGATAAACGAATCTTGGTTATATTCAAATTTTTCAGTATGTTAAAAATTTGAATTGGCGCGTAACCGCAACGATGCAACGCAATAACTGCAACACGGTCTTCTTTAAGCGTCCACTCTGTATTTAAAAATGAGTAAAATTCTAAAAGTATACATTTTTATTTTCATGAACAATTTGAAATTCGAATTCAATAAACTTTTTTGTGGCCAGCATTCTAAAAGAAAAGTTTTTACTGTGTGACAATACTTATGACCTGACTAGTTATAATAATATATTATATATAATTACATTGTAAAAGCAAACTTGAAAAAAACGATTTTTAAGGAATCGATCTTTTGGACCTCGATTTTCTTGTGAATCGATTTTTTTTTTATTGCTTAGATGTATGGACGAGCTCACAGCCGACCTGGTGTTAAGTGGTTACTGCAGCCCATAGACATCTACAATGTAAATGCGGCACCCACTTTGAGATATAAGTTCTAAGGTCTCAGTATAGTTACAACGGCTACCCTTCAAACCGAAACGCATTACTGTTTCACGGCAGAAATAGGTGGGGTGGTGGTACCTACTCGTGCGGACTCACAAGAGGTCCTACCACCAGTTTTAGATTACATTATTAGCACATTTATTAGATTACGATTCGAATCGATTTAAAAATCGATCTTTTTCGTAAAGATTCTCATCCCTACCTCAACTTAGCTTTATATAGATACAAAAAGTTAAATTTCCATATAAAGATACAAAAAGTTAAATTCTCATGAAGAAAAGTCATTAGTGACGTACCTCAGATACCTATGTTGGATTTTTTGCAGTGATCCTAAATAATAGTTCCTAATAATAGTTGTATTACCATGGACCCTTAGAGAAATACTAAATATTATAGGGAAAAAGAGAGGTTTGTGGTATATAATTAATAAAATTTACTTAAGAGATAGCTTATTAGAGCACTTTGCTTGTTTTTTTTTTCAATGAGGTGGCTTGGATATCAACGATAACAATACCAATTAGTAACATAAACCCTACCGACTTGAAAAGCAAAAATATAAGTCGACTGAAAACTGATGAACATCTCTAAGAATTTGCCGGATTAATCCTACGAATGACCCTGACTATTATCTGTACCATGTGATCGTGGTTAATTCTCCGTCTTTGTGAAAGATGTGTATTGAGCATCCATACATAATCACAATTATGTTTTTTTTTATAAATTCGGAATAAAATTAGATTATAATGCTACAATTTTATAAAATTACTAAGTATTATGGAATTACGATCATTTTTGAGGGGTGTTCCATATTAGTATTCTATTGTGTGTTACCTAACAGCATTTATCCGAATTACTGATCACTACATATGTAGTTATTCTAAAAATCCCGTTTTAAAGAAAAACCGGGAAAATTAGATGCCGCAAGAAACACGTTACTAAGACTTTAATGCCATAGATTATGTCATGTTCCCAGTTAGTCCGTACCTATCCCAGTTAACCATTGTCTTCTGCGGAAATTGAGGTACCTACCTTTTTTGTCTGTCTTCCGGATGTTATTGTTAAAAACACGAAGAGATTATTATTATAACAATTAGAATCTAATAGATTTGTGTACCTTTAAACAACATAACCTCACATATTATTTACTCACCTTTCTTTGACGAATTTCCATGTTTTTAAGATATTTTTTTAATATTCACAATAATTGAGGGATACTACTTAAACCATTAGTAACACAACTGAATCACTTAAAAACTTAGTCTTTCAAAACAACTAATATTAAATTAAAGGTTTATTTAATTTACAGACACGTATTAATATATCACTTGTTGAGTTTTGAATTATCTAGATTTATCTAGAATTGTGAAGAAGCATTCGCACGGAATGATGTTTGAAATTGATATCCTGCCAATTGAATTGAACCATTAATTTTATAACTTATTAAATAACTATTGCGATTTATTACTTAAAGCACCTAGACAACGCGTAGTCGCGTCTAAACTATTCACTTGAACAGTATTTTCAATTGAATGTCAGTTTCATTGATTCAATGACTCGCATATTTTATCTATTTTTACATAATAATAACGTAAGAGCTGAATAATGATGACTATAAATTTTAAATAGATTACATTTTAGGTGATATTGTAGGCGTTTCTACCGTTGAAATTGCTATATCGTCTGTAATTTTAATTTGAAGAAGTTTTAATAAACGTGTCGTTGGTTTAAACTGTTTTATCTTGAGCCCTAGCTCAACAATAAACCGCAGTCTGGAACTTTTAAGCAATTTTAAGAGAAGTCGATCTCAATTCGGTCTGTTGTGTATTCATTTCGTTTATAAATATAGATTATTAATCCACAATGATTGGCTACTTATGACTGCATTGCGATAGGTACCTAATTTGTCAATTTTTTCAGCCAATCTATGCTGATAGCCTTGAGATACTATATCAGCGTTACCCTAGCGTGTAGGTGAGCTCTCGGGGTTTAAACCAAGACCTAACACTGGTCCTAGAAAGAGCAGTGGTTCACAGAATCTACCACCGGGTCGGAAACGCGACCCACTGAGAAGATCCGGCGAGAAACTCAGGCCCGGTTCCAAAAAATAACGAATCGTCATTGTATTATAACAACTAATCGTAATCATGCTACCAATACGTAGGCGTATATTAGCGTTCCACAACTATTTTACTTGCCGCGTTACCTACGAGCATCCGTCGGCGCGCTGCTTACTAACGAATCCCTCTGCGTTTCGTTAATGCAAATGATTGTGTCACAAAGATCCNTCAATTACTTTCAAAATTTTGCATTTTCAATGCAATTTAGCATTTTCAAAGTGGTCTGCCACAAAGTAAAATGCGCGATAATGGTCTGCCATTCTTATTTTCCGATAATAATAATCATATATTTTCAAAATTTCAAAACGGCAGACGTGGTCAAATGGATTTAAAATCCGTCAAAATCGGTACCTGTCCTACCTGAGCGCTCGGCGCGTGGACCACTTTGAGCTTAGTGAGTCCCCATCTCATGCATGGTAGGTATAGGGGTCTCAATGTACGAAAATTCAGGTCTGGTCAAATACATACAGGTAGATCCCACGGGCTCTCGGGCTAATAATTTTAGTACGATAAATTCTTATTCAGAGTTTATAATTTCAAGTTCCTTTAATTATGTTTTTTTTTTAATTCTATTTGTTCTCCCGCCCTCGCCGGTCGACTACTAATCAACTATCAATCGATCAGTTATCCCTGCCAGGTGTCACCACACATCCAGCAAACATCACGTAGTAAAGATGAGGACAAAGCCGGTCTCCTGTCTTACTCACTATACATTTTTCAGCCATGTTTTTTTGGTTTTATTTGTGTATCAATCGTAGCTTGCCAGCCATGTTTTTTTGGTTTTATTTGTATATCAATAGTATGTTCAGTAGGTCTGAGAATCGGCTACTATCTATTTTTCATACCCCTAAGTGATAAGGGTTGTCCAGCCCAAACATTTATTTTTATTTTTTGGATAATTTTTTTTTGTTTATAATGAGGTATTATGTGGTTGAATGAGGTTTTTTTTCTACACTAGAATTCCCTAGAAATCTTATTTAAGGCAACACAACGTTTGCCGGGTCAGCTAGTAATATATAATAAAATATTGACGAACAGTTTCAACCGCGTTACTTTTGTAATAAAAAATAATGGAAGACTGCATTTTCACATTTGTAATATTAGTATAAACTCTAGTACTTTAAGATATATTCACTGTACTTAATTTTATTAGATTTGAAATGTTTTATATAGGTACGTACCACTGGTTTTTTTAATAAACTGTTAGTTTATAAACCACAGTGCAAGAAACTTAATATCGAGAAAGCGTTTCATTCTTTCTTTCTTTCTTTCTTTCTTGCGTAATTACTGGTGGCAGGACCTCTTGCGACCGCACGGGTAGGTACCACCGCCCCGCCTATTTCTGCCGTGAAGCAGTAATGCGTTTCGGCTTGAAGGGTGGGGCAGCCGTTGTAACTATATTGAGACCTTAGAACTTATATCTCAAGGTGTGTGGCGCATTCACGTTGTAGATGTCTATGGGTTCCAGTAACCACTTAACACCAGGTGGGCTGTGAGCTCGTCCACACATCTAGGCAATAAAAAAAAAACATTACAAAGTTAACGCGGGCGAAACCGCGGTTAGGTCTATTAATATACTATATTAAACAAGAGAAATTAAGAGAATTATTTTATTTTGTAATTTCAAATATAGGCCATGATAAATTAATGCAAATAGTCGCGATTGTTAATTAAACATGCCTTATAGTTTTCAAACAGTTTTGTCATTATTATCAAATATAGATATTCTAACACTACCTATAGTGTTAAATTACATACGCAGCAGGTCTTTTAAGCTAAAAAAAATGACAATAATGGTAATAAACTTTTCCTTTTTCAGCTGATTCCAAAAAGGCTGACAACCAAAAAAAATGAATGCAAAATCTCTATTGGAGAAGCTTAAAGAATATGGAGTAGGAAAACGGATGCTTGATGACGTTATGTTTATACATGACAAACAACCAACTAGACTTGGAATTTACGATGTGGACGATGGAAATTATAACTCCAAATTGTAATCCATCATATTTATTGTCATGCTCTGTTACTTAAACACTAATTGTTGTGATTAATAATCCTGCCTTGCTTAATTGCGTAAGTTGTCACTTAGCTCCAGAAACATTGTGCTATGTCGGTCAAACTCAAAAGCACCAAAAATATTGACGTCACCTAATGTCTGTTTTAAATGACTTGATTGGTACAAATTTCTATAGACTTTCTGGTATCTCTCAGCAGATACTTTTCATAATACATGTTCATCAATGTCCGTTTCTGACGAAGGAATAACACTGTAGTTTTTTTGTCCACCGTTTAATTTACGTAATCGCAAGTGGTAGGTCGTATTATGAGCCGGCATAAGGTTTTTTTCTTAATTTCCTCTGTAGGCAGACGGTCACACGGCCCACTTGATGGCGAATGGTTACTATCGCCCATGGACGTCTGCCAACCTGCTGCCTACCGTAAGTAACTAAATACCTACCCTCGACAAGCCTTCTTTGAAGGAAACGTCATAGCGCTCGGGAAACACCAAAGAGGGGAGCTAATTCCAAGCTTAATCCAAAGGTACTTGGACTTCAGATTTCAACCACTTAACGCCAGGTGATTCGGATTCGTGAGCTAGTTCATCCTGATAAATAAATTATGCTTCCAGTAAACAAACTCCGTGCAGCATACCAGGATGTAAACACATCGCTGATACACTATTAGATTATGAAAACCATTACAACGCGACGCACAGGTACTCGTGCGCTCAATGCAAGAAGGTGCTACCTTCGCCGCATTTCTTAGACCTGCATATACAGGAGAACCACGATTCGTATTTTGCTGTGATGGCCGAAAAGAAGCCTTCGGTGAGTGTGCTCGGAAGCTGGACTTCGAATGAGTTTAAATATTGCTTTCTTAAACTGTCAAAAGACTATGCTTAACTACAGTACTAAGACGAAGATAGGACAATAAATCGATCCATCTATGTGTAATGTGGTGTAATATAAAAACGAACGTTTGAAGGCTGTATAAGAAAAAACAAAAACAAAAAGGCATTGGCTATATTTTCCATTTTATGAAATTACTCGTGCTATAAGTAAGTGATAGGTTTTGGTATTGTAATGAGCGATTTAGTGGGCAACTTAATTTCTGTTAATTTTGTATCACGGTGCGCGCGCATCGTAAAATTTCACTCTCATCAATTTTTCATAACGCGCCTAAAGTAGTATAACTTCAAAAAAGTTACCCTTGCTTGACTGAAAGTGACGCACTTTGCTTTTGCCAAAATCCAACTTCTTTATATCCCTTATTTATATAGATCCCCCTTATATACTCTTTATATCGTATTACTGGTGGTAAGACGTCTTGCAGGGGTAAGTACCACTACCCTAAATATTTCTGCCATGAAGCAGTAATGCGTTTCGGTTTGAAGGGTGGGGCAGCCGTCGTAACTATACTGAGACCTTAGAACTTATATATCAAGGTAGGTGGCGGCATTTACGGTTTAGATGTCTATGGGCTCCGGTAACCACTTAACATCAGGTGGGCCGTGAGCTCGTCCACCCACCTAAGCAATAAAAAATAAACTTCCTAATGTCTAACAATCCACTGGTTTACGTTAAATTCTCAACGTTAACTGGATAACAGCGTAAACGGGTGAACTAAGGGACGACTACTATTAGAAGTAGTAATAGTAGTAGTAGTAGTAGTAGTAGTAGTAGTAGTAGTAGTAGTAGTAGTAGTAGAAGAAGGTAGTAATAATAATGCTGTCAATATCGTTCTCAGTATTGCTGCTACATAGAAGAATGTAAACAGAAATTCAACAACACCGCCGACAGATTAGACCACTGCGTCCGAGAGCACAGGATACCCAAAGATTTTCGTTTTGAAAGACAAAAAAAGGATAAAAACAAAATGCCTAACGCTATGGACGTAGACGAGGCTAAGTCCAATAAATTCCATTTGAACAATAGCAAACAGAAGACGTTTAGCAAAAATAAATATGCAGGAAAGAAATTCACAAGCGACAAGAAATCGAGGGATGAAACAAGTATGGACTGTTCTATGGAGGATTTGAAAGATAGTTTACCGAAATGAATAAACCTCTCATAAAAGAAAATGATGGCAATCCTTTTACAATTCAATAAAATCAATAAATGCTTTTTTTTAGTTACGACTTTTATTAACAACATTAAAAACCTAATTAGGACCTTCAATATCAAATTAGAATTTTTTGACAGAAACGTGTTTCGTGATGTCATATGTGTGCACCATGATTCTGAGTATTTCTGCCAGAAAGAAGTAATGCATTCCGATTGGAATATTAGAGACTTAGACCTTATTGTCATGGTCTATGGGCTCCATTAAGCATTTTACATCATAACATGTAATAATAATAATAATACTATTTGTATCTCATATAAATAAGCGAGTCCCTAAATAATCCTCATACTATTGAATTTATTAAAAGTAATTGAAATTTACCATTTTGTAGCCTGTTGTGACATTTTGGTAACTTTTTGTGTTTGAAAATTTAAGTCCGAAATTATATATTTAATTAAGATTGCATTGATGTAGTAGCTATTGGTTCGTAAGAGAGGGGTCTAAGGGCAAGGTTATTTGAATCATATTCAGATACATTTAAAAAAAAAACTTTATAAACAAAATATTTTAATAATTCAGTTATACTTGTTTAATAAATTAATTTTTTGCATTAACATTTGTAAGAGCAACGTTTTAATATTCGAAAATTATTACGGCTACTCTTAATAAAAAAAGCAACAAAAGCAAAGCATACAGCTTTTAAAATAAATCTAATTGCATAGTATTAAAAATTATTATTTGTATCAAACATATTTGGTATATATGTATTGAATTTACAGCTTGGCACTGAAGGCCGGCTAATCTATTTTCCCGGTGGTGCTCAAAGAGTAACCATATCTAAAACACTTGGAAACAAAAAAAATCACTTGGCCTTGCCCTGGGCAGCGACAGTAGCCATAGCTTTTTTGACGGTTTCTTCATCACCAAGGAACACCATGGAATCTACAGGTTTTAAATTCTCATCAAGTTCATATACGAAGGGGATTCCTGTCGGCAGATTCAATTCCATGATTGCTGCATCGCTTAGATCTGAAATTACACAAATGTTATGAGTTACATTTTGTCAGAATGAAATGTCAAATAGTGGGAGGGCGCCATCTGTTGTTTTTTAACTTGTATGCTGGCAAAATCTATCCAGTTTCAAATTAAAGGATAAAACTCGCATCAACGCATGATGTAGAAAGAAATAGAAGAAACTACAAATGTTTCATGTTATTTAGAGTTCTAATAAAAAGCACATGATTAAAATATTCTTACCATCTAAGTGCTTCACAATACCCCTTAGACTGTTGCCGTGGGCAGCAATAATGATCTTCTTGCCTTCTTTGATCTGCAATAGAAATACAGTTTAAACAATTCCGTGGTCTCTATGTACAAAAAGATGTGTCAAAAATGTATTATGGCTTATTTTTGGTTCATAACCTTATTTAATTAATTTTTTTAAATAATTATTTGGTTTACTAAGCAATGTAATCATATTAAAGAACAACTGTTGATTAAAAAAATGTATTTTATAGATGTCTATAAATATACATATCATAGAAACCTGACCATTTTGACGTCACTTTATACTTAAGGACTGTCGAAATATTCTTAAGCTATTGAAGCAAAGGTTTTGAAGTATAGATATAATTGAAAGATACTCAGTGTTAATCAATGTATCTAGAGATCCAAAGTCAGAAATGCATTTAGAGTTTACGTTTATAGGTGGTTTTTGGGATTCTTTTTGTGATAAAGAACACTAACAACATCACCACTAGGTTATAGTTGATTCTTAGTAATGTAAATAAAATATTTACTTATTTCAGACCTGAGGCACAATAACATTGTTCCAGTAAGGTAGGGTTCTTTCAATAGTGAGTTTCAGGCTCTCGTACATAGGGAACTCTTCAGGTTTCGGGTCAGCAGCATATCTGGGATCGTTAACAATGGTGTCATAGTATGGGTGATCTTTTTCCATGGCCGGTGGAGGAACGTCGAAGCTGCGGCGCCAGATTTGAACCTGTGGAAATATTGTACAGATTTTAACTACATTACATACGTACATTGCCCTAAATGCAAAGAGTCCCTTATTGTATTGAGCCACAGTGAAACCGGGCCACACTCCACTGTGACTATTGTTAATTTTATTATTGTATGTTATATATTTAATTTTTCCAAACTATAACTCAGAGCCCCCCATAATGTATTGGTGATATGATGACTGAAATCTTTCATACAGTGTAGTGGCTGATATTAAAATGGTAATGAGAAATGACTTTCTGTTTTTATAAAACCAACAGCATTCTTGATAAGAAAATCTGATTTTTAAAATATAATGATGGTATATGAACTCAATGAAATCAGTTTCGTGACTACTTTAGATATTTTCATCGCTTCTCATGTTAGTAAATTTAGCTCCATGGTTCAATATATTTATATATATAATTCTGCTGTATGTGTGTATGTCACTGAACTCCTAAACAGCTAGACCGATTTGAATGAATTTTTTCATATGTGTTTGCATGGCACCCTGCATGGTTTCCACTCACAAATCATCCCGGCAGATGGCGCTGCAGTCGGTATCTAGGTTATTTATCTATATTGCAACTAAACAGCTGGATCGATTTAAATGAATTTTTGTGTATGCATTCACATGTCTGTCGGGTCCACTAGTGACATTTAAAATACCTGAGCCTCCCCGTATTTGGCAGCTGTCTCAGCCTTGTTCAGTCCAGTGAGGCCACCATAATGCCTCTCGTTCAATCTCCAAGTTTTCTCAATAGGTATATCTGGCTGACCGATCTCCTTTAAGATAGAGTTCAGTGTAATCTGGGCACGTTTTAGAACAGACGTGTGAGCAACGTCAAACTGATAGCCTTCAGCTTTTAAGGCCTTCCCGGCAGCAACAGCTTCTTGACGACCTGAAATAAAACACAAAATTTTTATTTTTCATTGTAAAATAACGAATAAAAATATTTTAAAATTAAATTGTATTTATTGGGAAACTGCCATGAATTGATTAAATTTTTTGGATGAAATAGATATCAAATATGTGAAAGGAGTTTATGAGGTATATTTTTAAATTATGAATTGAGAATTCACCTTTGTCGCTGAGGTCAGCGTCGAACCATCCACAGAAGAGATTCTTCTGGTTCCATTCGGATTCGCCATGACGAATCATAACAATCTTATACTTTGCAGGCATTTTGTTTGATAGATAAATTTCGGACCGGCTACAAATTACTGATAGCACCGATGAAAAACCTCGGTATTTTCTCTTTGACGTAAATAACCTTTTTGACCTTCAATCTAACAAATTTTTCGATATAATCTGTGAACTTCTAGGTCAAGATCATGTCAAGATGTCTAAGTGTTTGAACTCCAAGTGCTTCGAAATCTCTCTAGAGTCTATAAATCAATAAAAATTCAAATATACAAAATTTAAAACTAACTTCTTCTTTATCTATAAAGAAACAGTAGTATTGAGTGACTGTAGTAGACCTATTAATTGTCTAGAATCATAACTGATCTTTCTCGACGTTATGTCTGGGTTTGATTTTAATCTAATCGATATTTCTGAAACCTTATTTAATCATTTTGTCTATCCCTATCAAAATCACAAGTATAAAATAGAGAATTTTGACCTAAAGGTCTTAGTTACCAGGTTATAAAATCTCATTTAAAAATATAAAATAGAGAAACATTGTTTTTCATTTTTCATGTGAAGCGGTTTGCGATAGTTACTAAAGCTATATAATTTTGTTTCATAAACATATCCAAAATAATCAAACTTAATGAAAGAATGCATGTTTCGGTATTAAATATGCCACTGAATCTTTATTATTAGTAAGATAACCACAGAATTTTGCAATGGCTCCAAGAAAAAAACCAAATAATGTTGAAAACACCAACGCTGCAACCACTCCTAAAGCTCAGAAGCAGATAAAGAAAATTAACAGAAAGAATCCTGCTGTTGGCACAGTAAAAAAACCGCCTCAAAAACCCGTAGGTGAGTTACGAAGTTAGTGAAAGTTTGAAACAGCTTAACTGCATTTATTATTTGCAATTTAAATTATATACCTTATTACAACTGTTTAATAAAACTGTTTAATCGTACATGAAAGAATAAAAAAGATGTCTAATACAATATTACAATAAATATTATACTTAACAAATTTGTTCCCTGTCACCTGAAACTTGCTGAGGCAGCACCACTATATAATTTAGCCAACTTCGTTATTTTTTGTTTTGCAAAACGCAACCTTATTCCGTACATTGTATAGAAATTCTAAGTTTCACATTTATGGTCTCAAAGAAGTTTATTGTTCAGTGTATTTTCCAGAACATTGTTCTGTGCATCCAGAATGACTTACATTTTACTAATTTGTCGTTTTTAAGTCAATATTTTTATATATTTAAATCATCTCACTGTTAAGATATTTAATGTATTGCTAATAGAAGTGAATGCTGTTTATATAATTTTTATTTTATTTTTATGTATCTTTCCACTCTTTAATTAAGCCAAGCGAAATCAAAACTTTTGTTAGATTATTGCTATGCTAGCTACATTAAAGTTTTCATTCTAATTATACTTTACTGCAAGTTTATAATATATAAGAGCAATCATAAACCTAAATAGTATGCATAATAAGAAGCATAACATATTCTTAAGTTTTCTTCCAGCAAACAAACAAGTAATGCAAATGAATTATCATCATTCTGACAATTTACTAATTAGTAGTATATAGTGGTAGCATGAAAGTCTGAAATTTTATCCTAATATATTTTTGTGTCTTAAACATTATTGAATGTCAGTTGTGGGATTGACAGAATAATGCTACTTTTTATTCTGACAAAATCATACTTTGATCCTATTCTTTATTCATTTGTATCCCAATCCATACTAACTACTAATTTATGATACATGTGAAATTAGTTTGTTTAAGTTTTCTTGTCTTAACCAATTATCTGATTGTCACAAATTATGGCATTCACATTTAGATGTACAAGGGCTCCAATAACCAATTAATACCACTCACTTACAATATGAGCTTTGAGAACCATAAAGTGCAAAAAAGAGCCTCACAAAAATTATGGTTCAGTCCATTCTCTTCTTAGCTAGTATATTAGAAAAAGAAATTTATAACCAACCAGAGTTTTTGCCTACAGAACGACAAGTAAGGAAGAGAACAACAAAGAAATCAATAAACTTTGAACGAAATATAGAATTGGCTAATGAAGGTAATTTGATATATGTTGTTTTTTATTGATGTAGTTGCCCGACTATCTCATAGCTTGCCTGGTGCTGAGTGATCTAGTATCCTACTGAGTATTACAAGTAACTACAAGAATCATCAGAGGGTCGAGCACAAATGACTATTGAAAAAGTATTCATATCCTTATCGAGAAAAACGAACAGCATTTAAACAGCATCCGTACCGTCCATATATAGAATTAATTTGAGCAACATGAATGAATTTTTACTTACTTTTGTTTCGCGATCGAATCTTTACGTTCTCGAAACTTTTTGAATTTTTTTTATTGCTTAGATAGGTGTACGAACTCACAGCCCACCTGGTGTTAAGTGGTTACTGGAGTCCATAGACATCCGCAACGTAAATGCGCCACCCACCTTGAGATATAAGTTCTAAAGTCTCGAGTATAGTTACAACGGCTGCCCCACACTTCTTGCCGAAACGCATTACTGCTTCACGGCAGAAATAGGCGGGGTGGCGCTACCCACCCGCGCGGACTCACAAGAGGTCCTACCATGGTACCTACCAGGTAATTACGCAAATTAGCGGGTTTCATTTTTATTACACGATGTTATTCCTTCACCGTGGAAGTCAATCGTGAACAATTGTTAAGTACGTATTTTATTAGAAAAATTGGTACCCGCCTGAGATTCGAACACCGGTGCATCACTCAACACGAATGCACCGGACGTCTTATCCGTTAGGTCACGACGACTTCAAAACTTATACTTATACTCATAATATGTAATGTAATAATCCGTTTTCGTATCGAGGACTCGATACATTTATATTACGAATTCGATAGATTTTCGTGTTTGACGCACTGAGCAACATGACTAGATGAGATGAGGCTTTCAAGTAGAAGTCACAGTTCAAATCACCAAAACAATGAAATCGTCGTCGTGGCCTAAAGGATAAGACGTCCGGTGCATTCGTGTGTAGCGATGCACCGGTGTTCGAATCCCGCAGGCGGGTACCAATTTTTCTAATGAAATACGTACTCAACAAATGTTCACGATTGACTTCCACGGTGAAGGAATAACATCGTGTAATAAAAATCAAACCCGCAAAATTATAATTTGCGTAATCACTGGTGGTAGGACCTCTTGGGAGTCCGCACGGGTAGGTACCACCACCCCGCCTATTTCCGCCGTGAAGCAGTAATGCGTTTCGGTTCGAAGGGTGGGGTAGCCGTTGTCACTATACTGAGACCTTAGAACTTATATCTCAAGGTGGGTGGCGCATTTACGTTGTAGATGTCTATGGGCTCCAGTAACCACTTAACACCAGGTGGGCTGTGAGCTCGTCCACCCACCTAAGCAATAAAAAAAAAAAAAAAAAAGAAAAAAAAGAAATACATCAAAAAGCGGATACTGACCAACCTACTGCCTGGATACCCACCAACCTACTGCCTGGATACCCACCAACAATGAGAAGTTGAAGTCTCATTAATACTGCAATACAATTGTGCTCTGCAGTGTACGAATGCTTTGCAGAAATAGAACATTCATATCAATAAAATTGTAAGGTCCCAAGACTTACAGTAGGAATACACAATTCGTCCATCTTCAATGCATTTTACCTGAGCACAAATTCTATTAATTTCTACCATAAATTTGTTTACAGTTGCAAAATTACAGTTGACTAAGAAAAATTCAATAGTAGTTTCGTTTAAAAATGACATCAAAATAGAACCAGTCAATAAGCCTGCCCCGCGCCAGGTCAATACTAACAGAAAATCAAAAAGGGGCATGCCAAGCTTAGAGCCTGAAGCTGAATCAAATGGTAATGTTTGTAAAAATATTTTTATGATATATAGCGACCCGCCCTCGCTTCGCTTCGGAAACATTAAAACATACATGAAACCAAAAAAAATAAATAAAAAAAAGTAGCCAATGTTCATCAGGGACAATGTCGGCTTCTAATGGAAAAAGAATTTTTCAAATCGGTCCAGTAGTTTCGGAGCCTATTCGAAACAAACAAACAAACAAATCTTTCCTCTTTATAATATTAAGTATAGATTGCTTGTTCAGTTCTGTAGTATATACTTTTTTATTTATTTTTTATTGCTTAGATGGGTCGAACTCACAGCCCACCTGGTGTTAAGTGGTTACTGGAACCCATAGACATCTATAACGTAAATTCGCCACCCACCTTAAGATATAAGTTCTTAGGCCTCAGTATTGTTACAACGGCTGCCCTACCCTTCAAACTGAAACGCATTATTGCGTCACGGTAGAAATAGGCAGGGCGGTGGTACCTACCCGTGCGGATTCACAAGAGATCCTAGCGCCAGTAAGTTTAAATTTAAGCTTTCTATATAGGTAATATACCAGTTGTTTACTTGTTATGAATAAATCACAATTTTGAGGTTGGTTAAGTTATCCCCCAGACCTGACCCCTTTGGGAGTTGCTGACACACATGATATGTGGTATCTAAAGTGTTTTTTTTTTCTATTTTAATTGCTTAGTTAGGTGCTTATCGTAGCCCTAGACATCACAACTTGAACGCTGCCATCCATTGAACTGACTTGAACTAGACAATGAGTATCAAGTTTCAGTTGAAGATAGTCTGAGCACTAAATCCTACCAAATAGCACTAGACAATTACCACAAGTAACAATGGTTAGTTACCATTTGGTAAGTGTACCATTGCCAGTTGGAGTCAGGATCTGCGTTTAAAGCATTTTATACTCAGAGCTTGGGTTCAGAGCGCACTCAGGGAGAAGCAATGGGTCTTACATCAGCCATCGGATCGAATTCGCATTCCACTGAGGAGATTCGGCATTTAGAGCACCCTAGTTTGAGGCCGCAATTGCGGAATAATTATTACTTAAGACCCTCTGGCACAGTAAAGAGAATTGATGGGCTCTTGAAAAGAACAAAAAACAAATTGTTGCAGATAAAAAACCGGCTGTCAACGGAATAGCACCGAAAACAGTTAAAACGACTGATGGGGTTACTGAAAAAAAACCTGGTAAATATCGATACTTATACGAATCATGTGGGTAATGTGCCTTCGTTGTTATCCACATCAACAGCGAGCTTAGACAATCGTCCGGGGCTTAATAGGTAAGACGCTCGGTCTAGGCTCATATAACGGTGTCTTGGTTCGATCCTTAATACTAGGCATACTAGGCAATTAACTGTTATGTACCTAATATGTGTACATTTACATGGCTGTTTGATATAGAAACTTCAATTAAATTAATATGATAAATTTAATAAATGTGTCTGTAAAACATAAATTAAAACATACTTGTTTTGTTTTTTTGTTTGTGGGATTACTGGAGGCCCGGACGCCTCCAGTTTCACCAGGACAGGTGGGCGAGCAAAGCCTCAGCTAGGAGGGGTGAGATTTGCTAATAGCTGCCCGAGCGCCTCTGAAGGAGACTTAACAACCCAAGGGCAGCTACTTTGTGAATGAATCTACTACCGGATCGGAATCGACCTTGTGTTTAACAAAAATCCTAAGTGAAAAAAAAAATTGGGTAGACAGTTATTCATTAATTGACAGTGCATTACCTGAAATCATTCAACCACAAATGACATGTCCTTTTCCAACCATTTCCAAATGTTTAATTAGGTCAAAGGTTTAGTTCTACGCGTGGATTGGTCCCTATGTGTGGTCAAGTTGTTTCTATTCATTCCTTGTTACAGCACCAAAGAAACGCCCGGCGGAACCAAAACGGCCAACCCCGAAACGTAATATAGTCAAGAAGACGGCAGACAGACCGAAAATAGCACGTAACAATAACATAACGCGCTACCTAAAGTTGACGATAACGAAGAAAAACAACGTAGGTAAGGAAGACGTTATATCTAAAGTCGTTAGCGATCATGCAGAGGCGGGCGGTGAAGCGGTCCAGTCCGCTGTCGAACCTCAAGCGCCAAGCGTCGTCGAAACCAGAAAGGTATCAGTGGCCAGCTCATCCAACCTGTCCTGGACCAAGGACGTGTCCAGCTCCAACACGACGATATCGGCCCGGATCGACGACATCGTGCGTATAGATAACAAGATGCCGATCGTGAGGCTAACGAAATTAGGTGACGGCATCAAACAAGAGAAGTGCGATAGTGACGCGACTTCATCTATTAGTTCGTCAACGGACGAAAGTAAAATTGATGTAGCTAATGATCTGAATTTGAGTATAACCTCAGAGTCCACTATTGCGGAGGAGGCAGCTGATAAAAATGACAATGAAGCTAAAAAGACGGAAGTTAGAGATGAACTCCGTAAAGCCTTCGATAAATTGTCGTCTAGCTTAAAGAAATTCGACATAGAAATAATGAAATGGATTGGACATACGAGTGACGATACGAAAGTCAGTTTTCAGAATAAAATATTGAAGGTATTGAAGGAAGAAAGCGACGTTCTTAATAATTGCCGGTGCATTAAAAATCATTTGAGAGGTGTCACGAATGATACAGAGGAAACTTTGGATAGACAAGGTGACGGCTCAAAGCACAATGACGAAGTCGATTTCGTGAGGCCCGCAGAAGTTTCTAGAAAAGTACCTGACGATCTAGAAAGTACTAGGAGGAATCTGTCGAACAAAAGTGGAAATTGTATGTTGAATCAAAACTCGGCACTGAGTCCACCGCTCGTCTCTAAACCGATGCAGAGTTCAAATGAGGACAACGTGAGGCTGTCTGTAGGGGGTTATAACTATGAAGACGACGATGCAATATCACTGTTCGCCGAAAGCATCAGTGGTATGGAACTATCCCAATTCAATAGCTCCATAGCGGTCAACGGTACAGTGGACAACGAGGAAGAATACATTCCTCGTCCTATCTCCGAGAATGAGTCACCTGATAAGTTCACGTACTTCCCCACCAAGATAACGAATGGTCAAGCTGAGACCTCAAAAAAGACGATCTGCGAAAGGCATAACGCAGATTCTACATCGGTCGGCAAGGATTTCTATGACGCTCTAGCGGAGACTGCGATGGCCAGCTTCGAAGACGACTACCAGGAGTCTGCCAAAGACATGGAACCTTTCAGAGGACCGGCGAAATTCGTGAAAAATCGAGATACTCTTTCTCTCATGGCCTCAAAGAATAAGCCGATGCACGCTAGGAACAGCGTCTTGTTCAAAAACGTTTGCTTCTACAATACACTTGGCCACTGTAAGAACTTGATGTGCCGCTTCCCCCACGTAATCCCTGACGTTCTTGACGTCAAACGCCTACTGGCAACGTTGCACGAGAGCATCTTCATCAGAGAATACATGATTCTCCGGGATTACTCGAATCTGCGCCGCAAATACGGGTTTTGTTTCGTGGAGGAGTGTCGGAAACGGCAATTGACCAGGACCCTCGTCGAGATGGCGATCGACTTTATCACGAAAGCGACGCACGGCAACAAAGACGATTCCGATCTCAAACTATCGGTGCTCGAATATGTTCTCATGTACTTGAATCACGTAGACCTTGAAGGTTACGGGGATCTTCTCAAGTGCAAGGTCGCGCCGTCAGTCCAACTCTGCGACGTGCTAATGCTCACCATCGCGACCACGCAGAACTTCTCCAGGTTCAAACCGGTTTTCCTGAATTTAACTAGTTTCATGGTCGCCAACGATATGGGTTTTGGGGAGGAGGTTGCGAATCACGTGCTCGAGAGGGTTTGTATCCTGCCCAACGAGGATCCGTTGAGTCGGGCGGTGCTGGACATCCTCAAACGCACGGACGCCTCAATCTTCCAGAGCAACATGGCGGCCCAGTTCGAGAAGCAGCTAGGGGCGTTCAATAAGAATTTGCTAGAAGAGTACTTATCTGCTAGAACGCGGGCTGGTTCGAGGCAGGTCGCGCAGTTTGACCGCGGGATGGAATCTCTAACCGTGATGTGTCCCAGGTCAGATACATCGCCCGACACGACCAACGTCGAGACAAAGGTGCGTTTATTTGTATTTACATTTTCTTAATTGGATGGGTGGACGAGCTCACAGCACACCTAGTATCAATTATTTAAAGGAGCCCATAGACATATACAACGTAAATGCCGCCACCCACCTTGAGATATGAGTTCTAAGTTCTCAGTATAGTTACAACGGCTGCCCCGTCCTTCGAACCGAAACGCATTACTGCTTCACGGCAGAAATAGGCAGGGTGGTGGTACCTACCCGTGCGTACTCACAAGAGGTGCTACCATCAGTAATTACGCAAATTATAATTTTGCGGGTTTGAGTTTTATTACACGATGTTATTCCTTCAACGTGGAAGTCAATCGTGAGTTTGTTAAGTACGTATTTCATTAGAAAAGTTGGTACCTAGCTTGGGATTCGAACACCGGTGCATCGCTCGGACGAATGCACCGGACGTCTTATCCTTTAGGCCACGACGACTTCAAATGTGCGTTATTTACACCGTGTACTTCTGCTGCATTTATTACTAAGACGTGTCCATGAGCTCACGGTCGATGCAATGTTAAGAGGTTACCGTCCCTAGATGGCAGAACATAATTTCCACTTTGGAGTATGAAGGTTTTGCTATTATTGGCACAGTCGGAAAACTGAAGACGTATATTGAGTGCTTTGCATAATACATTACAAAGCTGTATTAATAAAGATGTGATGATTCAAAAAGAAGAAACCTGGGACTTTTCAATTATTCAAAATTAAAAAAAAACACAGTGGAAAAATAGTCAATCGCCTTCTTTTGTAAAAGTTAAAAATATTATTTTTGCTGCTACCATTACAGTCAATATATTATTATATAAAAAGCATTTTCCTTAAAGTTTTATAATCGTCTAAAAATTTTTTTCCAGCTAAACAGCCTAGAGCCAGCCGCCACAGCTCCTACGGATTCGAATTATCCAAGATTCAATCAATATTCTTCTAGTCGAAACTCTAGCGTGGGAGAGTGGCCGAAACACTTCCAGAAGTGGGGGCGTCCCTCTCCCAGAGCACCACCGCCGCTGATGTCTTTGTTCAATGCCCCAGTACGACCACCGGTACGGCCCCCCCGGCGGCAGGTCATGTACCGCCCCCCGACTAGACCCCACCATCCTGTATGTATTTAAGGTTTTCAATATTTTCCCCGCAAAAGCCCTCTGCTGTTTTGTTTTGCTGAGCTCGCGTTGTAGTTTCACAAGTGCATGATTACATACAGTAGAACCAGCAAATAGCACTGGTTTACGTGGCGCAATTATACCGATGTAATTGGTGTACTTTATTTACTTACAGAGGTCGCAAAGACAACATAAACCAACAAAAATTCGTAGGTCGATAAAAATAGGTCCTTCGATATTATACCGTCGTTGTCAAATCAATATCGGCTATATAGCAAAAAGTATAACTTCTGTAAACTTTCGTTAGTGAACTAGTAAGACGAAATAGCAGATATTGTTTTGATAATGGCGATATGACGTGAAACGACGCGTAAAATAAAAACCAAATATACCGAACCCGTTGTGCTAGACTAATTATAAGCGTTAGATCATATTAGTTTAAAAAAAAAGTATTTTTGCTTTAAGTAGGTAGGTACGAAATGGCGAGGCTTGTGCCATGACAAAAACTGATCTGACATTAACGTAGTTCAAATTTGACGTTTGACACATGACGTTTACGTCGACTTGCAATTTTTTTTTACTCAATTGAGCAAAATGGCTCCTAAATCTTTATTCATTGATAGATTTTTTTTTTAAAAGGTAAGAGATTCTTAACCTGATGCATATTTTTTTCATTGTATCAATTCATTTCTTTAATTGGCTATGTCTATGTTTTCTAACGACCATTATTTGTTTCAGAGTTACCAACGACGATGCGCGAGAGATTTCTGATATTTTCCGTTTAGGTATTTTTTAGCACTCACCAATATATTTTTTGTCTTGTTTAAAAACTAATTCCGTCTAAATAGTCTAGAACAATAAATAAGTGCAAGTCTTGAAGGATTTTTTGTCTTGACGTTAACTTTCGACTTTAATGAGAATACAAAGTTTTTTTTTATATTCATTGTCTATGGAGTCTCTGATTATGTTTAAAATACATTGTTTCTCGCGGCGTCATTAGTTTTCGATACGTCTCAAATTGATTGTACACAATCACGCGTTATTTGTTAAGATTGTTTACGTTTTTAAAGTGTCAATTTTTAACCTACTTCAAAAACGGCAGGAGGTTGGTAAGGAGGAAATCAGATAGTTGTATGACGTCACCGATGTCAATCCATACCACCAAATAATTTTATTTCGACTTAAGTCGCTTTTGTAAATTGCGCCAAAATGTAAATTATGAAATGACTGTTACATAAGATTTGTTCCGAATTACCATAATTTTTAAATGAAAAATTTTGCATGAGATTTCGTGATCACGATTTTCGTATCCTGAAGTGATCCTGACGAACAAAAAAAAACTTTCAAAATAGACGCCTTCGCATCGATATTACTTTAATATTGGACAATTCGTTGATAATTAATAATTTGAGTATGTATCAATATTTTCTCAGTTTAAAATTTACGTTTGCAATGCATAGCGTGTTTTTTCCATTTTTAAAGTGTCTATTTAGGAATTCGTTTGGTATTGACATTGATAATGTCATTCACGATGGCGACGTCGCTGCGACTTAAAGACGCGTTTTATTTCTGGACCACGTTTAAGAGTCTCGAAGTTTTTTTCAGTCGGAATAGTAACCAAAGTCTAATATGTTTTTGTCGTTATAGTTTGTAATCTGTAAATATGTTTACAAATGTACAACTCGCGGCGATGTAGTGTAAGTTTTCGTCGAAATCTAGTTGACGATGTGAGATGATGTCGAGATCACCTTGGCTTCGTAGGACTGTATCTTTCGTCTTAACTTTTACGCTATCGAGAACGTTAAAAAACTCGCACTAAGAACACAGAGGGGCGAGCACGAATGAATATCGAAAAAGTATTCGTATCACTATCGAGAAATCACGAGAAAAAAATGTATAGGATTTAAACAGCGCCCCTACCGTCCGTAAAAAGAATTAATTACAGCGGCACGAATGAATTTACTTTCGTTTCGCGATCGAATCCTCACGTTTTCCAAATTCGAAACTTATAATCGAGAGCACGATAATTGTTTTCACATACGGTAACGTAAATCTCGAAGGCTGGCTGGCTATCGAGTACTACCGTCTAATGTAATGATCCGTTTTCGTATCGAGGACTCGATACATTTACATTACGAACTCGATAGAGTTACGTGCTTGGCGTATTGCATCATAGCAATCACATTCCGGTGAGAGGGTAGGCAGCTATTATTCCAGTATTATTATTTTTTATTTATTTATTCCTAATGTTGAGACTTCTGTGTGCTTAGTGCGAGTTTTTTGACGTTGTCGATAGCGTAAAAGTTAGCCCAATTTTGTATGCAGTTGGAACAGCGCCCCTAGCGGCAAACGTACGCAAATGTTCCCATTCCATACAAATATGAGCTAACTTTTACGCTATCGAGAGCGTTAAAAAACACACTGTTCCAAGTCCGGCGATTTGAGTATAATCGACATTACTTCGGCAATTACAATGAAAGTAAATGTGAAGTTAAATATAAAGAGAAGGCGGCTGATGTTGATAAGTAAAACTTAAAAGTCTATCTAAAAAAAAATTTTCAGGTGGACTGCCTCAAGGTCTTCAATCTCTGGTTACCACAACCCATAGACATTGCAATGTGGAGACATGACACAAATGTTCACGATTGACTTCTACGGTGAAGGAATAACATCGTGTTACTAAAATTCAAACCCGCAAAATTATAATTTGCGTAATTACTGGTGGTAGGACGTCTTGTGAGTCCGCACGGGTAGGTTACCTACCACCGCCCTGCCTATTTTTGTCGTGAAGCAGTAATGCGTTTCAGTATGAATGATAGGGGCAGCCGTTGTAACTATACTTGAGACCTTAGAACTTATATCTCGAGGTGGGTGGCGCATTTACTTTGTAGATGTCTATGGGCTCCGGTAACCAATTAACATCAGGTGGGCTGTGAGCTCGTCTGCCCATCCAAACATAAAAAAAAGAATATATCGGTATTGTAAAATTAAAATAGTTGATTCGTGATTAAATCAATGCCGTTTCAAATCTGTCAGTTGTCATTGTTATTGGCTTAGACGGCTTATAGCGCACGCTGGGGTCATTTCTGAAGAGGCCCTTCGACCCCATTCGGCTTTTAAATAAATTAAAAGCTTTTAAACTTTAGATAGAGCATTTTTTTCAACGACAATCATTTAGATTTAGGTATCCACTGCGAAGTATCTGTTTTACAGTACGACCTTATGGCTCTGAATTGACGGAATTCTAAATATGAATGTGAAAATGTAAAATAGTGAATAGCGTTATGATTATTTTCGTGTATTTTTCTTGTAAATATGTAAATAATAAAAGCATTAGTCGATATACGCATAAATTTACTTTGCCTATTACACGTTGAATAGAGTACAAATACATGTTTCTTAAGTTGAACGTTTTGTTAGAAATTGTATAATATACTTTGAATCTTCACGGTAAGGCGCATGATAAAAAAATTTATTGTTTGGTGTTGTTATATCTTTGCCATTGATATATCTTGACGGGAACAAACAATATAACAAAGGTATGTTCATTACACGGAGTCGTCTTTTGGTTCTTATTAAATCATATTAATTATAAAGACGAAGTATCGTTGTCTGACGACGGATTCGTTCTTCTGGCGTTGGGTTTGTCGAGCTGACGCCGAACCTAATGATTTTGAAGTATCTCTATTATTATTTTTTAGAGAGGTAGGCAGAGGAACAGATAAGTCTCTGCCTACCGTTAAGTACTCTCCACAAGCCTCGTTTGAAGACAGACATTCAGACATGTCATAGCGCTCGGGAAACACCGTGGAGAGAAGTTCATGTTAAATGATAATAATAGCCTGTCCCAACTATAACTATTCGATCGTCAGTCCATGCTTTTGACCTTTTCCAAACCAATTTTATTGTTTAAAAAAACAGATTTTTTTTTGTTAAATATCAATCTTTTATTTACGCGGGTAAAGTTAATTTGACAGCTAAATGTCAAAACTAGTTCTCCTTTGCCTAAAAAAAACGTGGTGTTATTTCGTTGTGCCATACTAGGAGTTTTTATTATGATTAATACGGAGTGAATTATAATTTGCCAATTAAACCCGGTGGCAGGGGATATACTGTTAGCCTGCACCAATTGGAATCTATTTCTGCTACAATATTCTGATCTGGAGAGCAAGAGGGCCATATACTATTCTCTCACTCTGCCTCAATATAAATGACGGCTATCCCTTTGTGATGTCTACAAACTCCTCTTATCACTTAACATCGGCTGAGATCGTCAGTGTATCAATCGTGGGCACTAAAGAAACAATTTGTGATCAAACCTTTATTTCTACGTATCTTAATTAAGTGAATCGTTATAATCTTAAGTTTGTTGACGTTAAGAATATGTTTATGAAGAAGGTCAAATAAGCTAAGTTCCAATTTTGTTTTTTTTGATAATTTTGAGTGTTACTTTTTGTATAATAAAAAATATATTTTTTAATTGTGTTTTTATTTATTTATTTATATATGTATTTCATTTTTTGTTTTCCTATTGTTAATTTTCGAATCGCTTTGTTCATAGATATTCTAGTTTGTTGAGTTGTTGAGTAAGCTTGGCCAAAATCTAAGTTGAGAACTTAGATTTTGGCCAAGACGCCGGCTGTGAGCCTAAGCTGATAGCCTTGATAGGCTATTTTAGCGTAACCTTAACAAAGTAGGTGAGCTCACGGGGCTCAAACCTGACGACGTTGCTCACGCAAACCCTAGCAAGAGCCGTGCTTCGCAGAATCTACCACCGAATCAGAAACGCGACCCACGGAGAAGATCCGGCGAGAAACGCAGTGGGCTGTGTCTGATGGTTAATTTACTCGTCGAGTCCTTCGTCGCAAGCGACGTGAAGCTAAGCTTAGGTTCTAAGTAATCACAAATCTCCTCATACGTAATGAGAGACAGTTTTCATTAATCGACTTACTTTAGACACATTCTAGTGATGTTGAGTTGATGAGTTGCTTCAAAGAAATGCTTTTCTCCCCAAAAGTATTGCTATCAGAAGATGGACAACGAAGTATTGTGGTGAATCTTTAGTTAATCTTTACTATTATAAAAATCATCTAAATTCTTAGTTAGTTTTATATTTGTTATTCTCTCTTATTCAATATGTTTACATATAAAGAATGGTTTATTTGATATCGGAAAACTCTTCTGGAGTAACAGTTCCAATAAAACTAGATTTATTTATTTCGTGTGCACGCAGACGAATTTAATTAGGATTCGGAAAATGTTACTCACCGTGTGGTTCAGTATAACTTAGTTGATACCGTAATGCTTGATAATATTGTGCGCCATTTTGAGAAGGCGGCACGACATGAGAACCCTCTCATCGTAGCCGCTGGAAATTACATACCCGACCCAGTAGACCGAATGGTAAACCGTCGACGTCGCCCAAAGCACGTCATTACGGATCCTCCTGATCCATTAACGGTGCTTTTAGGCACCACAAGCACCGGTCACCGACCTCGTCGAACCCGTCGCTTGCGACGAAGGGCTCGACGAGCGAACTAACCCATAGACACAGCCCACTGAGTTTCTCGCCGGATCTTCTCAGTGGGTCGCGTTTCCGATCCGGTGGTAGATTCTNACCGTCGACGTCGCCCAAAGCACGTCATTACGGATCCTCCTGATCCATTAACGGTGCTTTTAGGCACCACAAGCACCGGTCACCGACCTCGTCGAACCCGTCGCTTGCGACGAAGGGCTCGACGAGCGAACTAACCCATAGACACAGCCCACTGAGTTTCTCGCCGGATCTTCTCAGTGGGTCGCGTTTCCGATCCGGTGGTAGATTCTACGAAGCACTGCTCTTGCTAGGGTCAGTGTTAGCAACTCTCCGGTTGAGCCCCGCGAGCTCACCTACAAACGTTAGGGTGAAGCTGAAATAGCCTCTCAAGGCTATCAGCATAGGTAGGAAAAAAAAAAAAAAAGATAATATTGTTGTGAATAGGTTTACCTACATGTAGGTATATAATTTTGCTATTCTCGATAACAATTTAAATAGCAATGGGTTAAATAGTTTTATTTCTGTTTTCTATCTTCAGTCAAGCGACCGTTCAACCATTAGAATAATTATCAGGTCACGGTTATAGTATTCTTGGGAGTAGCAATTAATCAATTTTAATAACTTCTATTGTATTCTGATTGAGTTATTTGCGGGATCCATGACAAATTAGCGTTACCGTCAGATTGCCCGAACCTCATCGTTCAGGCCTTAGTGTTGGCGCCGCTGTGGATTCTGGTAATAATAAATAAATAAATAAATATTTACTAACAATCACGCCACGTTAACTGGTCCCGTGCTAAGTTCGTAAAGAACTTGTGTTACAGGTACCAGATAACGGAAACAAATGTAAGATTTTTATTATATACATTCATACATATATATAATATACATCCATAACCCTGGAAAAGAAATTTTATATTTATCATACAAATATCTTCCCTTGGCGGGATTCAAACCCGCGACCCCCTTCTGTCACTTACCACTACACCAGACGGCCGTTAAACAGTAACCTGCTCGGTGGAAGAACTTCCCTTTGTCGTTGCTCCTAAGCTGGTAACACTACATCATCAGTCAGCTGGCCGACTTGATACGATACGCTTTGGTCATAGCTATTGCTTACAATACAACTGAATAACTCGGTATTGCAGTAATTAGCGCCCCTAACTATTGCGCCGAGGGTCGTGAGTTCGTTTCCCACATCGGGCAAACATTCGCGTGATGAACAGGTTGGTTTGCTCTTTGTCTGGGTGTTTGTATATGTCGCAGGCAATTTGTATGATATCGCCGTTTACAAACAGCGTCGTCGTTATAAAAACGCTCGGCGTTGTGTAAAATGCCGAAGGAAAAATGTAAATTGCCGTGTCACTTTATAATATGCCACAACATAGCATCGACAATTCAAGCGCCGTTTTCATAATGCCGCGGCAAATTGAAATATTTAGTTCAATTTTTTGAAATATTTAGTTAATTTTTTTACCACGCGCGCCACTGTTGATCAAAATAATAACAACGGCGTCAAAAAATAACTGAAAACAGTGCAAATCGTGTGGAGAAGACATTTCAGGAAAGAATTCTGATTTTAAAGGTATATTAAAAAAATTATACAATTCTCAAACGGAAGCTGTGACCAAGCCTTGGACAAATAGTAAGATTTTTGAGGTTATTCGCCACCTAAAAATGCTAAGGTGGCCACAGAATCTGGTTCGCGGAGGACTCCTGCAGAGTACTACTGGTCAAGAAAATACGAGGTCATGAGCATCAGTGAATTGGACTACCTTATTTTAAAAGGGATAGCCCTGATAGTCTAACCGTTCGTGTAATACCGTTGAAAGAATATTCCGATGTATTGTTAGAGGTTCATAGAGGTTGCAGACATGGTGATCGAGACAAAAATGCAATATCAAATAAAGGATATATTTATTAGTGTGAGAAAAGCGATCGATTTATTTGTATCGTAATTTCCTGTTTGTGTATCATAACTTAAGTACGTAACATACCAAATAAAGGTGTCGTAGTGAAGCCGATTATATCTCGAGATTTTAATGGGCAGAGTCAAGACCATGAATACTTCAAACTTCAAAATATGGTTTTACTTATGACCTGTTTGTTTTATTTGAAAGTGTCATATTATCCTTAGAAGTTTTATTATTGTCATGAGTATATAAAGTGTGTATTTTTTTTTTTTTTTTTTTAATAGCTTAGATGTTCGAGCGAGCTCACAGCCCACCTGGTGTTAAGTGGTTACTGGAGCCCATAGACATCTACAACGTAAATGCGTCACCCACCTTGAGATATAAGTTCTAAGATCTCAGTATAGTTACAACGGCTGCCCTACTCTTCAGACCGAAACGCATTACTGCTTCACGACAGAAATAGGTAGGGTTGTGGTGCCTACCCGTGCGGACTCACAGGAGGTCCTATCATACCAGTAAAGTTATAAAAGTATATTTGCCAGTCTCTGGTAGGGTAAAGAGGGGGAATGACGCTCGCTGGGTAATGGCGTTCACCTCTGTAACTCTGGCAAAATTTAACGTAGCAAAACGAAACGCCGTGTGAGACATGCGGGTAGGGGGCCTGTGATAGACAGTGCGACAGTGAAGTGCATTTCTTTGTTTGCGGCCGCGTAGTTATAATTTTTGGTTACGTGGTCTTTTTAGTTAAGTTAGTTAGTTAGTTTTTAGCTAAGCTATGATTGTTATTTAGTTTTAGTTTTACTTTCTGACAGTTAAACTATTTAATTCTGTGATAATGAAAACATTTTTCAAGGTTTTTTTTTCTTTATTTTGAAATTATTGTATTTTAAAATATTAACAAAGTGCTTTTTTTTTTCTTTTTTTTTTTAATTATTTACAAAACGAACGTTCGGGGTTATATCGCTCAGCTGAACGCCATTACCCCGTAGTGACTTTTTTTTTTATTGTTGTCGATATGCCAAGAAATCGTCAAAGGACCACCGTTAAAGCAGCTTGACCGAAGAAAGCTTTCTGTCTGCTAAAACTGCGATTGTAGGAGGTATGTCAAGAATCAAAACCAAAGCAAGTTGACGAAGAAAAGAAGAAGAAGAAACAAAAAACTTACAAGAGAAAAAAATTACGAGACATTTCTTCAGAGAGTGAAGACGAAGAAGCACCTTTGCGATGATGACAGTGATGATGTATGATGCATGTAGACGATAAAAATTATAACAAATTATATAAAATTACTAGCTGACCCGGCAGACTTCGTAGTGCCTCAATCGATAAATAAAAGACACATCAAGGGGACACATCAAAGGAAAAACAAAATTGTTTGTTTTTATGTAATTCCGAGCTTTTTTATATTTTCTGACCTTTTAAACCTTCCCTGGGCTTCCACGAATAATTCAAGACCAAAATTAGCCGAATCGGTCCAGCCGTTCTCGAGTTTTAGCGAGACTAACGAACAGCAATTCATTTATATAGATATAGATAACAAAATTATAATTATTTGCGAGGAATTCGGAAAAAATAACGAGTGGTATCCCTGAACTATCTGTGGACTGTGGGCTCATGCTATATTATGTTCAGGGTGGGATTCGCCAAACGCATACATCTGTTATTTTTAAGTTCAATAATAATATATCTATATATTAATACGTGAAGCAAATACTTTGTATCCCTTTTTACGAAAATTGCGCGGACGGAGGAGTATGAAATTTTCCACACTCATAGAGAATATAGAGAAGAAGTGCACAATGCTAATATTTTTTTTAAATAATGCATAAAAGATACATTAAATCAATAAAAAAAACATTACACACACTACATACCATATATTTGACGCACACACGCATGCATACTATTTATTGTCAAACTTTAGTTCTTGACGTCTGTTGTCAATTTGAGAATAGATTATATTATTATATTGTTTGTCTTTGTTAATATTTTTTATAGTGTAGTCTTGGCGAATTTTTTGATTATAGAAGTATAATATACAATCATAATAGTGTACAAACTTACAATTCCAATTAATTATAGTCGAATTTCGACTACTGCGGGACCTCTAGTTACTTTTAATTCGTCTGGCCTCTGATTATAATAATTTAAGTTGATTTTACATCTAAGGCTTTATTATAGGCATTTGTTGAATTGAAACAGGCTAATCATACCTACAAATAATTGATGCTAATTTGTGATTGTAGACATAAATTTTATTGTTTATGGTTGACCTCAATAATATTTTTTATTAAAATGTATCTTACTCATTACATTCTAAAGAAAACATGTTAGAACGTCATTACCCCTAACCCTGAGCGGCATTACCCAAAGTCAGGGGCAATGCCACTCAACCCTGTTTTTTTTAAATGGTTTTCCCGTTACTAGTAGGTCAAAGATATATGCTTTTGTTGTTGAATTGTTGATTACGCAATAGTTTAAGACTTTGTTACATTTCTTAATTTTGATTTTTAATAAATATTTCAAAATATACACCATTGCCTTAAGTGAACGCCGCGCCATTCCCCCTCGCTACCCTACGCATAAAACAGGGAACCTAAATTTTCAAATTTTTTAAAAATTCATATTCGTGCTTACGTAATGCAACTTATTTAAAACATAATAAATTTTGATGCAAAATCGGCCTATCCCTAGTTTCATCCATAGATAATAACAACAGTCTTTATAAACATCATTTTAGCGCGTATTTTATTGCCTACGAAGTATTGTAAAGGTAAATTCGAACCTTATTAACTCAATACTAACTATGATAAGCTTAGGTCACTTTTGCGCTGACGTCCTCAATTATGTAAGATAGTAGTAATAAATAAATAATAAAATAAATTCGAAATACATGTGACTTTTTGTCGTTTAAAGATTAAATTAAAACAATTCGTTGTAAACCTTTTGTTTTGAGGATAAACTACCGCGTCCATTCAGTAAGAACGAACGCAAGGAGACGGACGCCCGTTCAAATAAAATTAAATATGAGTGGGGCGTCGTCGACTCAATACAGTTTATTGCAAATATTTGATGTTTTCGGTAAATATCAAATTGTACAATACGCTTACATAGGCATAACGATTATTTTCCTGACACTAATAGATATTAATTTTATTTTTGTTTCTGGCGATCTGAAATACAGGTGAGTCGTTTTTATGAACTTGAACACGGCTTCCTCCTCCTCCATCCTCAACTTCTCATCATGTTCGAGAACGCATCTAAAACGCTCTACTCACATCCCGTAGTACAATTTAACTCCAGAACGCCGGGGCGAGTCAATTTGATCAATATGTGGTACCAACTATCAGAAGGTTGCGTGTTCAAATCACGTCGGGGTCACCAATTGTGGTACCAACTATAGTTTTGTTGCAGTGAAATGATACCACTAATTATAATTTTATATTTAATTAAATAGCGATCAAATAATACAAATGTTAATAGAGAAGCACCAGCGTATGTTTTGTCTCGAACTCAACCGAATGAAAACATTTTGCGAGTACCGACGAATATTATATAAAGTGCGATGCTCCAGCGCAGGGCCGTACTCAGCGCAGGGCCGCACTCAGACTCGCTACAAATACGATGTCCTTGTGAGATTGGTTCGCCCCCCTATATTAAGTTTTTTCGTAGTCCTTGGATATCAGAACGTAAATGCCCCCTCCAAGCTTGATGAGGTCGAGGCAACGATGCATACCGACTACTTAATTCCTGAAACCGAAACGCGTGAGAGACCTTTCATCTAGATTCTCTTTAATAAAGCACGCTTGTGTACGTGTTTTATGTCCATATCTCAATACGGCTTTTATAAAAGCCTCTATTTTTTTTTCTTATCTTTCTTCTTCTGTCATTCATCATTTCATTCACCTGTCCTTCTCCCAGTCACCTGGGGTCGGCGCAACATGTTTTCTTGTTCCAAACTCCTCTATCATATACCATTTCTTCGTTCACTCCTTTCTTACACATGTCGTCTTTCACACAATCCATCCTTTTTTTTTAGGTCTACCTCCTCCTCTATAGCCTTCCACATTCATAGTTAACACTCTTACCAACACTTACATTCTCTTACTTTCTTCTTCTGTCACTGTCATCTCCCATTCTTTTTTCTTTTCTTTTTTTTGTCAACCCTTTTGTAGGTTCTTCAAAATCGGTTGAAATGCTCATACCTAGACGCGGCGGTGGACTTTGTAACCGCCTAAACTGCTTTGCATCGTAAACGAACGCATTGTCAGCTTAAGGATGTACAGTAATAAATTTCAGATGCAAAGTGTCGGAATGCGAGAACAACATGTCGACAGCGGAGAACCCTACATGGTGGCCGAACAAGACGATTGATCGTTGTTACAGACCCGTCCTCAAAGACGACTATGGGACTTGCAACAGCAGTAGTTTCACTGACAGCCTAGTCCAGTGCACCGAGTGGATATACGAGAGTAACAACACTGTAGTTGCTGAGGCAAGGTGGACTTTATTGTTATTCGCTGAGACGGTTATGTTGCGTTGAACTACTGTCTCCCTGCGCCTTTAGTATGGTTTTAAAATTACACATGCGATGTTTCAATATTAGCACGATAAATAAAACCTCTAAATTCAAGCTGTTCAAATTGACGAAATATCCGTCATTACGTTTGCTTGTGAAATTAAAAAAAGTGCGCTCGCTACAAGCGTTTCTGACGACAGCCGTCGTTGCCCAAAAATGACTTGTCGGAAGAGTTAATCCGGAACTCTCGATGCTTTTAGGCTTTCCAAGCACCGGTCGCCTTTTGCAACTTAACTTAAAGACATGACTCACTGAGTTTCTCAACGGATCATTGCAGTGTTTTGTGACTCCGATCCGGTGGTAGAGTATTCAGTAAAGCACTGTGTCTGTGCAGGGACGTCTTAAACTAGGCTGGGGCCCTTGGGCACACAAGAATTTGAGGCCCTTTTGGAAAGTAAAAAAGCGAATTGTAATAACATTTTTTTACTGAGTATGACCATTTATTATAGGTAATCAAATACAGTATGATATAATAATATTAATTATATTAGAATGCTGCTGGTTTTTTGGTTACGATTACGATAATGGTTTCTTTCGGGATTTCTGTTGAGCAAAATATTCCATTATATCTTTAAAGTTAATTTTTTGAAGGATATCACTTTCTATGCCCATAATTGACAAATTACTCAGCCGTTCTTGTAACATTGTTGTTCGCAATTCATTTTTTATTCTCTTAAGCTGCGAAAATGACCGCTCTCGACTGCAATTGGTAACCAAATTGTCGGTCCTTCGGGGCCCCCTGAGAATGGAGGCCTTCGGCACGGGCTCCGTGTGCCCTTATGGTAAAGGCGGTCTGTGGGTTCCTTTGTTCGCCGGTGCTTGAGGTACCTAAAAGCGCCGTTAGCGGATCGGGAGGATACGAAATGAGGTGTTTTTGGCGACGTCGACTGTTTACTATTCTTTAGAGTGCTTACCAGACTGGTCCGTAGGATCGGGAATGTAATTACCGGTGGCCACGTGCTCGTGTCGTGCCGCTTTCTCGAAGTGGCGCACTGAAGCTGACTATAGGTACTTGCTGGACTCTAGGTCCATGTCCACATTTCGGATGAACCATGCGGCTCCGGCGGCTATCCTGCAAAAACGAGATTATGTGATAGAATAGTATCAATGATTACTGATGATCATAAAATGTATCAACGATTTGAAAATTACAGTTGAACTTGGGATGTCAACCGTGGAGATCGAATCTAATTGGTACCATACACAGCTTCGGCATGATGACTTCAATGTTCGTCACCGGGTGGATTTACGACGTGTGAGTACACAACGAATACAGACTTCAATCAGTCTATGAAAACACAGTTGGTAGTTGGTACACTGTTTCCGAATACAAAAAATTGAAAATCGCGGAAAGATATAGAAACAATTTTAAATTCAAATTTAACGGAGAATTATGCTTATTTTATATATTTTTATAGAGATTTTTTTTTTTGTGATCGTGCGGCGATTACACACGGTCTTCATTATCGCAAATTCAGGGCTACTTCGTCACTTTCTGCAATCGTTGAAGCCCGCTGAGTTTCTCGCCGGATCTTCTCAGCGGGTCGCGATTCCGATCCGATAATAGTTTCATATGCGAAGCAGCTACCCTTGAGTTGTTTGGTCTACTTTGGAGGCGCTCGGGCAGTTGTTAGCAAATCACACCCCTCCTGGCTGAGCTCTTGCTCGCCCACCTGCCCTAGTAAAACTGGAAAGGCCTCCGGGCCACCAGTAATCACTCAGGCATAAAAAAAAACAATCATAGAAGGGATTTTTTTTTGGGATTAAACGGTAGGGTTGGTCCGGAGTCCTCTCCAACCCAGCTAGGACGGATGGGCCCTTCCACCACTACTTAGCCAGGAGGGATCCGAATGAACTTGTTTATTTTGAAATTATTTATAGCGCGATTCAGGTCTTACTCAAATCATCTCAATCTAGCTCTGTATATATCTTCTAGAGTTTTCTCGGCCTGTACGCTGCTTGTTCACTAGAGCCACAGTAATGGATTGTTTTAGTCAGCAATTCGTAAACATGATGGAGAAAAAACACGTCAGAGTTATCGACTGTTATCATCGATATTTGGTTTAATGTGTTCAGAAACTTACTATGTACGTTTTCATGTTAAGGCTAAGTGAATTAATTGTTTTCATAAATCAATAACATGTCTTCCAGCTGGGGTCGTAAGCCGGCGCTTGTAATATGTATCGTCGGCAGCGCTGTGGGGGTTTTAAAAGTCCTAGTCAAGAACTGGTATATTTACGTAATGGTCGAATTCCTAGAGGCCTGCATGTCTGGCGGTACATACACTTCGGGTATGGTGCTCAGTAAGTCTCATAAAAGTTTTCAAATTTTTACGTAGTTACGTAGTCGAATAGTTACGTAGGTAAGCCTTTGTAAAGTTTAGCTGAGGAGGATCGAAGAGATTCGGAGATTCGCAGGAAAATCATGGTAACCGACATAGCCCAAAAATTGCGTCGTTGAAGTGGCAGTGGGCAGGACACATGCTCGTAGAACGGATGGCCGTTGAGGCCGGAAAGTTCTTCAGTGGCGACCGCGTACCGAAAGACATAGCGTGAGTAGGCCTCCCACAAGGTGGTCCGATGGCCTATTGAGGCTCGCGGGGGTCCGCTGGATGCAGGCAGCGCAGGACCGGTCTTTGTGACGAGACTTGGGGGAGGCCTATGTCCAGCAGTGGACGTCTGTGGACTGATAAGAAGTGCTCGCGCATCCGGTGTGGAACTAAATCATTTCATTAAAAGCCGTAGTATCATCAACAGTGCCTCAGCCTAGCTTTATGTAATAATTGATTCTTTAGGTGTACATTCTAGTGTAACTTTCGCTAAATGCTAACAACAATTTTACCAAATTTAAAAAAAACTTTATGGCCAAAAGCTCGGTGTACTCGAATTGAGCAATGCGAATATGCCGATTTACAAAATCAACTGCCAAATTTCAATGTTTTTAAGGAATCTAATACTTGTACACTAACGTATTACACGAAGAGTCCTAACTAATAAATCAAAATCAACTTACTTTTCAACTTACTTATAAATATTGGTAGGGGCTCGCTCGTACTGATACGAACCATTACCACCCCTCCTTCCAGAGTAAATAGTTCATGCATTCCTACATAAAGGGCAGAACAGCGACATAACTAAATCTTCAACCTCATGCGACAAGTGAGGGCCTTCACGTTATGATGTCAACAGATTTTATTAACCACTAGCTGACCCAGCAGACTTCGTAGTGCCTCAATCGATAAATAAAAGACCTAAACTTTTGTATAAAATAAACTTAAAACAAACAAAAGGAATTTTGATATTAACTACCATTTAAACCTTCTCTGGACTTCTACAAATAATTCAAGACCAAAATTAGCCAAATCGGCCCAGCCGTTCTCGAGTTTTAGCGAGACTAACGAACAGCAATTCATTTTTATATATACCTAGTCAGGTCATAAATTCTGTCACATGTTTAATGTAAAATAATTGAAACTAGTTTATTCATTATGTAACTATTCATATACCAAAATGAACTTAACAAAACATAGATTCTTATGACACTAAAGTTTATTCAAAATGACCTCCGTGGTTTTGAATACAGGCCTTCAATCTGCGCGGCCAGTCGTCTATCGCAGCACGAACGAGGTCCATGTCAATATCGGCGGCTGCCTTAATCAAGGATGTCTTGAGTGACTCCAAATTGGGATGAGGCTTTGAGCACGCCTTTTCCTCCAAGTGTTGCCATATCTTGTAATCTAACGGATTCAAATCTGGACTGGAGGAGGGCCAGTCTTCGTGCCGGATGAAGTCGATTTCACGCGCCGCCAGCCAGTCTTGTGTGCTCTTCGCTCTATGAGCTGGCGCCGAATCTTGTTGGAATACCCAGTGCCTGTTATTGAACATGGTATGAGAAACAGGTTCCACAAGGTTCGTCAGGACTGTATTTTGATACACAACTGCATTCGTTTTTACACCTTTCTCACAAAAATGTACCTCTGTTAAGCCCCAATAAGAAACTCCCAACCATACCATGAGCGAGGATGGAAAATGACCTCGTTGGACACGCGGAATACGGTTGCTCGCTTCTTCACTACTGTGTGCGTACACCTTATCATTTTGTTTGTTGTAGCTCTCTTCTACGGTAAAAATTTTTTCATCCGAAAAAAGAATTTCCCGATATTTTTTTCCCGCGTACCGCTTCAACAAAGCGCGGCATCTCTTCAGTCTCAGGTCCATTAGACGAGCATTCAAACGATGTCCTGTTTTTCTTCGATATGCCCGAAGCCCTAAGTCTTCATTTAACACCCTTTTCACCGTGGTTCTGCTTAACCCCATCTGAAGGGCCAACAGTTTCTGCTTACGTTTGGGATTTCTTTGAATTCGCGCCTTCACAGCTTTTATCACTGCTGGAGTCCTAACAGACCGAGGGCGACCACTTCTTGACCTGTCATCTACACTAGAGTCTTCATTGTATCGTTTGATGGTACGATAAACGAATCTTTTGGTTATATTCAAATTTTTCAGTATGTTAAAAATTTGAATTGGCGCGTAACCGCAACGATGCAACGCAATAACTGCAACACGGTCTTCTTTAAGCGTCCACTCCATATTTAAAAATGAGTAAAATTCTAAAAGTATACATTTTTTATTTTCATGAACAATTCGAAATTCGAATTCAATAAACTTTTTTGTGGCCAGCATTCTAAAAGAAAAGTTTTTACTGTGTGACAGTACTTATGACCTGACTAGGTATATATATATATATATATAGATATAGATTAACCATTAACCATAACACCAGACGAGGGGTGAGCCCGTTAATTAATCATTAATTTTCGTTTCTAAAATATTTCTCCTTTACTTCCAGTGTTAGAAATCTGCGGAAAGGACAAACGTTTACTAGCGGGCGTTCTATTTTCCTATTTTATATATTTTGGAGAAACACTATTCGCTTGTATGGCCATGGTGATCCCTTATTGGAAGACTATGATTCTGATTATATACAGTCCATTAATATTATTCTTATCCTTCATTTGGCTTATCAAAGAGAGTCCTAGGTGGCAGATAGTCAAGGGTAAAACAGAAGAAGCCAAAAATACAATGATTTTGATGGCGAAAACAAATAAAATCAATATGGATATGAACGAACTGTCTAACATTGATGGAGTGGGCTTGAGACAAAAGTTTGATATAAAAGAAAATGAAAAAGAAGGTTTCCATGTTATTTTCAAATCTCCAGAGATTTTAAAGAGGGTTTTTGTGGCGTGTTTTTGTAGATTTTCAGCAAGCTTCGTGTATTACGGTCTAATGTTGAATTCTGTTTGGCTTCCCGGTGATAAATACATTAATTTTTTACTAATAACCATAATGTCATATCCAGGAGAATTAATCTCCTTGTATTTCATGAAAAACATTGGAAGGAAATTGTCTTTAATTATTGGATTTATTTTGACCGCAGCGTTGTGTTTCTGCTCCGCTCAAGTGCCCGAGAGTAAGTTTTATGAGTCTTTATTAGGAAATAGTTAATCTGATAGACGATAAGATATTTAGATATTTTCATTTTGCGTATACTTCAAATATTACGAGAACCATTATTAATTTTAACAAGCTTTTATTGGTCTCGTTTGTATCTAGGTAGGTACCTAAGTAGCGGAATCTTTTGTATGGTACGTATCGTCAGCGTAGTAGACTACTGTTATTACTGGTGTTAGTTTTTAGGTATTAGTTTATTACTGGTGGGTAGGACCTCTTGTGAGTCCGCACGGCTAGGTACCACCGCCCTGCTTCAGCCGTGAAGCAGTAATGCGTTTCGGTTTGAAGGGCGGGGCAGCGGTTTTAACTATACTGAGACCTTAGAACTCATATCTCAAGGTGGGTGGCGCATTTACGTTGTAGATATCTATGGGCTCCGGTAACCATTTAACACCAGGTGGGCTGTGAGCTCGTCCACACATCAATGCAAAGAAAAAACTACGCGTAGGCCCGGAAGAGCACTCTATAACCGATGCTCCAAAAGAGAGGGCCGTGGACCGACTTCTTTGGAAAGAACAGATTTGCTTAATTTAGGTAACCATAATTATATCACAATATAAGCCCTATACCCCGGGGCTATAATTTTTAAGAAAAACCTGCTTTTTAAGATCGTTGGAAATAAAACGGTTTATTATTAAAACACAGTGCACAGCACAGACAATAAGACATATTGATTACAAATTCACCATAAAATGTATTTATTTATAAAACAAGTAAGTATTAACAGAAAGATAATAGGTATGTACCTACCTAGAGGAAAAGTTGTCGTATTTTACATACAAGTTTGAGACAATTTTTATCATAGTTTATTTATTTAGATATTATTACATATTGTAAGTCGGGGCTTAGGTAAAGTTTTTTCGTATTTTATTTAAAAATTCTATTTAATTTTTATCATAGTTCATTTGCATTTAATTGTAATATAAATGTTCGTTCTGTAGGTAAATATTTTGGTGTTTCTGATCAAAAAACTGCGACAAGTAGTTTTCCTGTCCTCTCTTGTTGTTAACCTAACGCTACCTAAAGAACTCTGAAGAGGCCAAAACGTCAAAACCTGAGGGTGCAAGGTCTGGGCGGGTGATGACCAAGCTCTCTCAATGTCTGTTGGGTGGCTACGATTGTGTGTGATCTGGCGTTATCGTGATAAAAAACCAAGCCGTTTTTCTTTTATGTCTCGTTTGACTCTTATCATCCGTTTTTTTATTGCTTAGATGGGTGGACGAGCTCACAGCCCACCTGGTGTTAAGTGGTTACTGGAGTCCATAGACATCTACAACGTAAATGCGCCACCCACCTTGAGATATAAATTCTAAGGTCTCAGTATAGTTACAACGGCTGCCCCACCCTTCAAACCGAAATGCATTACTGCTTCACGGCAGAAAAAGGCGGGGTGGTAGTACCTACCCGTGCGGACACAAGAGGTCCTACCACCAGTACTCTGTTGGCGACAGAGAACCGAACTGATTTTGCCCGGCGGTCCTCTTCCTCGCGTCGTTTCCTCACTGCTAAAGCTCGTGACCATAATATTTCGACAGGATTTTACTCCTTGTAGTATCTCTCTAGCGCTTCCGACCACTGACCGCATGAGGCGCTTCGTGGAATGGGATCTTTAGTATGGTGCGGATTTTATCGAACCACCTTGTCGGATTGCGGCCGCGCGGTCTCTTTCCCTCGATCGTCCCTGTCACGAATAGTCTCTCCAAGCTGTCAGGTGTTTTCTGAGCAATATGACCGAAGTATTCGAGTTCTCGGCAAAGGCAGAGTGTGGCCAGTTTCGTCTTGATCTGCAGTTGGTCTAAGATAGACGCGTTGGTTCTCTTCGCTATCCAAGGTATCCGCAGCATTCTTCTCCAACACCACATCTGAAAAGCATTAAAGCGTTTGCGATCAGCCGCTTTAAGGGTCCAGATCTCGGCTCCGTATAGAGAAATGGCCCGGCGGTAAAGGGTCATAATGAACAATGCCCTTCCAACCCTACAACCTGTCCTTTGATCGTCTTCACGCGACCTTGTCTTAGGTAACCCATTTTTCATCGCCAGCGGTTAATCTTTTCAAGATGTTTTCGGTTTCTTTCGATAGAGAATCACAAAAGAGTACACGATTCATATTGTTTCTTTCAGTGTAGCACGTGTGGTGGGTAGAGCAGTAGGTAGAGCTCTATTTCTATTGCCAAACTTCTTCAAGAAGATCAAATTTGTTTTTGGGTCAACCTCTAGTTTTGCTTTGGCCTTGTCGTAATTAGGTACTACTGTGTCGATCTTGTTCCACTATTTTATTTTACATGCCATCAACTTTATCCTTAACGGGTCGGCCAGAGCGAACTTCATCTTTATATTAAAGTTCCCGCACTGAAAATTCTAGAACAAGTTGCGTGAAGTTTATGAAGCATACAATTTTTTTCGCGACATGTTTTTAGATTTTTCTCTTTTTCGATCGAATCTACAGTCCAAAAGTTATTGTTCGGAACACGTAAATATCAAAACTATCATCAAATTGTTTTTCTTTATCCACCTATGCTGGTAACCTAGGGGGCTATGCCAGCGTAACCAGGCGATTAGGTAAGCTCACGGGGCTGTAACCTGGTGACGTTGCTAACACTAGCCCTAGCAAGAGCAGTGCTTCGCAGAATCTACCATCGGATCAGAAGCGCGGCTGCGTCTGATGGTTAATTTGCTCGCCGAACCCTTCATCGCGAGCGACGGTTTCGACGAGAACGGTGGCCGGTGCTTGAGGTTCCTAAAAGCATCCCTAGTGGATCGGGAAGAAATGTCGTTATCGAGATTCAAGCATCTGTCCAATATATTGTGTACCAATTACAATAAAACTTTAAATATGTATCGAACACCTTCCTTAAATTCGCTCACCAGGCCATAAAATCTCAAAAAAATAATAGATTCATTCATTCATGTTGGCAAAAAGAAGATGTATTGAAAAATGTCGAGTAAACTATTTCAACTTTTTATTTTGTTTTGTTTCTAGCTTTTTAAATGTCAGATATACGACCAAAGAGAATTCACTGCAACTTTAATTAAATAAAAACACTTTTTCCCGGAATCAATTATTATTACTTAATATATATAATACGACTCCTGTTTTCATTCATATTTATAATAATTAAGCGTAGGTAAAATAATTCTTTGCAGCGTATTTATGGACGAAAATATCGTTATTCCTCGTCGGTAAAATGTTGATATCCGGTTGTTTCACTGGGGTCATAACATACTCTATGGAGCTATTTCCGACTAGTGTACGAGGGTTATTACTTGGTCTTGGCGCGCTCACGTCTAGGATCGGGAATATGATGGCACCTCTTACACCGATGTTGGTAAGTATACCTTTTTTTTTTGGTCAAGACGAAATCGCCGGACTTCCGCCCTCCACTGGGGATGGAGGGCGGGGCATGTCAGATTCGAAACTGACTAAAATCTCCTGTCGCTCAACAACCAACGTCCAAACCGCGCATGAGTCAGAACTCAAGAAAAGGCAAAGGGGGGAAAGTGAAGCGCTTAGTGCGGAGCACATCTCTCCCATCACCCTCACCCTCGGGACGCCGGACCGGCGGTCGTCGGCGCCACGACCACCAGCCCTCTCGGTCGGCAGGGTATCCGAAGCCCGCTTAGATGGCGCCGGTTAGAGTGAGCTATCCTACGGAACACTCCGCTGGTAAGTATACCTAGTATATTCAAATTCAACTGATCAATATACGCGAAAATCTTAGAAAAAATATTATAGGTGCCGCCTCTAAGCAATTTTAATTTACTGTATCAGTATTGTTTGCTAGAAAGTTTCCGCAGCATTTCGATTTAGCATATTTTTAATGGTTTTAATTAAATGATACATAATTAATAATGTAATGTATGTGTTAAGTTGTGATGTGATGACGTGTAGTACAAGTTCGTTGACATTTGTTTTTACGATACTAACAGATTGTTTAAAATTTCGGCTATTTTAACTGAGAAAAATCCATCTAGTACATTAGAGCTCAAATCACAAATAAAGCTTACCTTTTTTTATTGCTTAGATGGGTAGACGAGCTCACAGCACACCTGGTGTTAAGTGCTTACTGCAGCCATAGACATCTACAACGTAAATGCGCCACCCACCTTGAGATATAAGTTCTAAGGTCTCAAGTATAGTTACAACGGCTGCCCCACCCTACAAACCGAAACGCATTAATTACTGCTTCACGTGGTGGTACCTACCCGTGCGGACTTACAAGAGGTCCTACCATCAATAACTATGCAAATTATAATTTAGCGGGTTTGATATTTATTACACGATGTTATTCCTTCACCGTGGAAGTCAATTGTGAACATTTGTTGAGTACGTATTTCATTTTAAAAATTGGTACCCGCCTGCGGGATTCGAACACGGTTTGTAGGGTGGGGCAGACTTATCCTTTAGGCCACGACGACTTTCATAATTGGAGCAATGTAAGCAATTTTAATTCCACTAAATTGGTCTTTAATCACGAAGTAAAGTAACGTAGGATTTTAGCATTTCTTTTACTAATGTCTGTAGAGAACGATCACTTTAATGGTCGTCCCGTAAATTCTAACTTCCAATTTTGCTGCAATGTTGTCTGCTTTGTATGTCAATCCCAACTTCTTCTTCTTCTTGGTCGCTTTCTTCATTGCTGAAGGTCGTGTCCCTGAAACTTGACCGTTGCTTGTCTCTTGAGCTGTTTCCATCTCGTCCGGTCCTCAGCTGCTCGAATGGCGGTTGCGACTGGCAGCCCAGTTAGAGCGGTTACTTGATGACACCAACGGCTAGGTAATCAGCCGCGGGGTCTCTTTCCTTCTACTTTGCCCGTCATAATCACTGTCCAAGTCAATCAATCCCAACACTTACTTACTATTAATACCGTGAAGACGTAATGCGTTTCGGTTTGAAGGGTGGGGTAGCCGTTGTAACTATACTGATACCTTAGAACTTATAATATCTCAAGGTAGGTGGCGCATTTACGTTGTAGATGTCTATAGGGTCCAGTGACCACTTAACACCAGGTGGGCTGTGACCTCATCCACCCATGAAAGCAATAAAAAAAGGGTGCGTGTACTTATGTACGCGCGTAAGAAGTTATTCTTTATTTTTATTAAATTTATTTCTTTTTTTTTTAAATATTTAATAATTAATAATAAATATTTAACGTTAATAATTTAATAATATGAATTATATTAAATAATAATTTTGTCATTTATATTACTAAATAATACATACGGATAGTTAACCTCAATTGTATTGGCGCACTTAGGAAGGTTGATGAGCAGAGTTTTTTCACAAATATTTTCTAATATTAATTAGTATTGATTTAAATATTCAATTTAAATCATTTCTGATTATAATTCAGACGCACATATAAAATTCGCACTTGTATAATGAAAACAAAATGAAAACACGTGTTTTAAATGTAGAAACTCAAAGCATGTGGATAAATATTATAAATATAAATACACAGTGAACCAAGGCGGCGTGCGTGCCAACATGCGCCACTAACAGAGGTTCTATTTCTGTTTTGTTCTTTTTTTTTTTTATTGCTTAGATGGGTGGACGAGCTCACAGCCCACCTGGTGTTAAGTGGTTACTGGAGCCCATAGACATCTACAATGTAAATGCGCCCCCACCTTGAGATATAAGTTCTAAGGTCCCAGTATAGTTACAACGGCTACCTCACCCTTCAAACCGAAACGCATTACTGCTTCACGGCAGAAAATAGGCAGGACGGTGGTACCTACCCGTGCGGACTCATAAGAGGTCCTACCACCAGTGAGAAGTTGGTAGAATTATTTCCTCAACTTAATGAGCGATTTAGTGGGCAACTTCATTCTGTTAATTTTGTGTCACGGTGCGCGCGCATCGTTAAATTTCACTCTCATCAATTTTTCATAACGCGCCTAACTTCAAAAAATTTTGTTGAGTCGAAAATTTTAGATGTTATGATTTTTTTAACAGTGTCAATGTATACAACATGTAGTACCTAACTAACTAGGGCAATATTTAAATTTCTAGTGAGGCGTTGCGTTGTGTGTCTTGTGGGCTTTAATTCGCGCTATGCACTTTCAGATGACCTTTTCACCGTCGATTCCTTCAATATTCTTCGGTTGCGCTGCTGTAATGTCAGGGTTACTTATCATCCTGACGCCGGAGACAAGAGACCAACCGCTGATGGATACGGTACGTCAAGTTGAAGAGAGTGTTCTTAAGGAGAAACAAGTCAATTCCGTTGCAACTGCTATGTAGAATAGAATAGGAGAATAAATGTGTGTTTTACTTTATTTTAATCTTTAAACCACGACCACTGTCAAGAGTGTACGACTAGGAAGAAGATATACTAATATACAAGTCTGAGGTCAAAATTGTAGTTCACGCTTTCTGGACGTCGTCGTGACCTAAAGGATAAGAGGCTCGGTGCATTCGTATCTATCGATGCAACGGTGTTCGAATCTCGCAGTCAGAAGTGATGAATATTTGGTGTGATGATCAATGGATTAGTCAACTTTGACTAGCGATGCTCCTTTAATAATAAAATGGTGATTTGGAACAATTTGCCAGTGCTAATCATGATTAGAGGAAGCGCTCACAGCTTAGGATACTGGTTTTAAATGGTTACTGGAATATTTTGGTAACACAATGTGAATTCCTCCACCCAGCTGACCTGAGGTCAAATCACAACAGTATCACATAGCGGTAGTCCCATCCTTGAAGTCCAAAGACAAGCTTGCCATGCTCCATGAATTAGCTACCAACACTTGATAAAATAAAAAAAACTTATTACAAAAAAAGAAACATTTATTCATATTTCAATCAGACGATGTTTAAGCGCACATTAGCAGTTCTGCAACATAAGTTGAAACTAGTTGTAATATAGACATTAATACACATAATAATATCATACATTACATTAATTTTGTTCGAAATAATGTAAACGATTCAAATATTAAGTGGAATGTAAAATTGTATAAAGAAAAACATTATTATACTGACAGACGAACGGTTTTCAACTTTCGGCGTCCTGTCATTGACAACGTCAAAGACATTGCTAACACATTGTTGTCAGTTGTGAGCCTTGTGATGGCGAATCTAAAAGGAAACTCCATAAACCTAAGAGATAGATAGATGACATTCATTAAAGACAATAGGGGTGTTGAAACTATATTGTATTTTACTTGTACTAACGAGTAGAATAGTAAAAAAGTATCGATTCAAGTAATCGTTTCCATACAAAAGTAGACGATTCGAAATATCGATATTATTTTTGATACTCCTCATCATTCGCATAACAAAACTACGAATCGCTGGCCCACTATTATGGCTCCTCTTCAAAATCGGCATGATGGGCCAACAAATGATCGTCCATCATCGCCGCCATGATCGGGCAACTGTCCACACAATCGTGAACGTTCATTTACTGACTGTCTACTGATATGTTAAGACGTCTAGATATCGATGATGCAAATCGAGGGGATCGCGGCTGCGGCAATATTTTTAGTTAGCTCATATAGTCATTTAGTTATTGTGCGCGAAAAAAGAATCGTGAAAACTCTTTTTTTTTATTGCCCTTGTAGACAGACGAGCATGCCTGATGGTGAGTGGTTACCGTCGCCCATGGACTTCAGCAATGCTAGGTGCAGAGCCAAGCCGCTGCCTACCGATAACTAAAAATAAGATGGAGGAAGAGAAGGTGGTGGGTGGTGGCTATCAATCGGAACAAAACAAGGTCCACGCAACCATAGTTTTGTAGTCGACACAATTGACACACACTTGAGACAACTACATCCTGACTAAACGGCGATGGTGTGGCAATCATGGGCCATCATTCCTTTGATTACGGCCAATGGACTTGTATCCGGCTAATTTAACAAATAAAAAAAATAAAAAATAAAACCTTTGATCTACCGACACAACGCCGATTGCGCACAATCATACGCAATGATGGCCGATCACAGACATGCCCTCTACACTATCGTGAGTTTCTATAATCGCCCATCATGGCCGATTGTGAAGAGGAGCCATTAAATATACGTACCGTTTAAATTCATCATGCTGTATGTAAACTCAATTACACTTTCAATTTTGTTTATCAGAAAATTTTAACACATTATGTTTTTGGTCATGCGATTTTGAAGATCTGATACTTTGTCAACCTTATGTCTTGTTGGTATTCAAATACCAGTTTTAGCTGAGGCTCATAAAAAATACACATAACTAGTAACTATGATTAAAATTTTACTGAAATAAAACCAATTATAGTATTCATGGTGTAAAAATTCCTTATAATATATATTTATATAATATTAATTAAGTACATTAATTAGCCAACTACATATTGTCACAGCAAAGCGTATTTTTTTAATTTACGAATATATGGAGTCAAACGGTGATATGACTTTAGTATTTTTTGTTTCAAAGCATAATTTTTGTGATATCTTCTGAAGTACAGTTTCAGATCGAGATTATCTCATGAATATCCTAGTCCACAGGTATAGTATTACATACCATTTAACTCCACTGTTCTGTATTGAATAGATAGTATATGACCTTAACCTAATCAACCAACGTTTTAAACATTCCAATAATAATTCAGCGAGTTTTTTTTTGGCATTTTTAATACTGAATTTAAGTACATTTTTCTTAGGTTATCACCATGAATTTAAAAGAAAAGATATTTTATAGACAACAAAATGTTGCAAATGCAAAAAAAGTTGTGTGCTTGAAATCAGAAGAATCATGAATCATTGATATTTTAGAGATTGCCTAAATGACAATATAAAATTAAGGTGTTGCCAACGCAGAAATCGGAGCTGTTTTTTTTTATTTTTTATAAACTGTATCAGGTAGCCAACAAACATCTCGAATAACTGTTATCACCATCAAGATTATCAATTTCTAGTATTAACATAGCTTGGGTTTTATTAAAAAATAATATATTTAAAGCTAACATTCAGTTTGCAGATCAATGAAAATAATTAAATGTCAAAATGACCAACAAGCCTCTCATTTTTTTTTTTGGGTACAAAATGTAACCAAAATATAGTGAATACTGAACTCATTTCACACTTAGCAAATTATTATTTCGGTAAAGACCACTTATGAAACTTATCAACTATGAAACAAAGATCTATTTCCAGCTACACTTGTGATGACAATTCTAGTATCATTACATAGTATAAAACAAAGTCGCTTTCTCTGCCCCTAGGTATGCTTAAATCTTTTAAACTACGCAACGGATTTTGATGCGGTTTTTTTAATAGATAGAGTGATTGAAGAGGAAGGTTTATATGTATATAACATCCATGTGTATAACAACCATTAAATAGTGGAGAGATCAATAATAAATTAAAGTTTCCGAAGCGAAACGAGGGCGGGTCGCTAGTTGAGATATATTTCATTCACCCTCATCAAATTTTACAGGATGTAATACAAACATTTTGGTGTGATGCATTATCTTGAATTGTTAAATGACAAAACAAACGAACTCTACTTAATCTGATAGATATTAGGTGACGAGATTGATGTCTTAAACGATCTGACTCTCTTTCCAACTGGCTGGCGACTGACATACATGTTTTATAACGTAATATAAGTAGCTAGTGAGCACGTATGGCGTTTGTGAACATCTGTATCGACGATGCTATGGTACATTACATTTAAACACCAGTGATTAATCGCCAGTTAAATCTACACAGTGCATGGTTTCAACTTAAAGACAGGCACACTCGAATGCCAGCCAGTGATTAGCCTATAATATCTGGCTAGCCGCCATCTTCAAATTACAATGTTATTAAAATCATAACAAAAAAAACCACAATTCATTTCATTAAAAAAAAATTAACTCACAATTTGTTTTGTAATCTTTACCGAAATTCGAATAACAATAATTTAGCGTACGTTAAGATTATACTACGAAAAAGGCAGTCTTACATAAGCGGTGGGAATGCAAATTGTGCAGGTAGTTCACAAACGGATGGTTCATTGGAACAACGCTCGTGGCCTCTTCTTGGCTAGAATGTGCCATGAGTGTGTCAAACCTTTACGGCGTTTTGGTGATAATCTGAAATTAATATTTAATTATGATATAAAATGAATATGTAAAATGTTAATTAGGACAAATTGTGAGGCAATTATCTAAAAAACCTTATCTAAAAAAAGTCATTTCATATAAAGCTTTTTAATGCATTAACACGGTGCTGGCCATGATTGCAATCAGACTGGACTGCCCCTATATAAGACACTGTTGTAATAAGCATCTGTCTCACATTAATCTAACACAGTGACTGGTATGGTGGCGGTTACTCAGTTAACATTATTTCATTATTTATTGTATTAGTTCTTTTATTAGTTTTAATTTTATATTAGTAGTTGACAATTTTAATTTTAATAATTTTGATTTGGTTTCATTTTTGTTTGTTTTTGGTTTTAGTCATTCTGATAAATTATAATTTTAATTTTATTGTATTTTGATTTAGATGTTATGTATGTGACATTTTATGGGCTTAAGTTGCCTGAAATAAACGCATTTCATTCATTAATTCAGGTCACAGCCACAATATATTGTACCACCTGAAACTAATAATTAAAGAATAATAATTTACTTACACAATATACTAGGTTTAGGAGATTGGGTATTTCAACTGCTTACCCGTGATCTGGTGTGTCAGGCATGTACGGCGACATCCTAAATTCTCGTCCTTGTGGTGTTTCTATACCAAATGGACTATACAGTTTCGTCGGACTTCTTCCAAGTAACTGTAATTTTTTTTTTATTTGGTTTAGCTGAAGATTGTTTAATTCCAAAACGGTTTATTGTGCTTCTAAGTCACAATCTTAGTATCAATTATTGTTTTAAAAAAAACTCATGTGATGATGATGATTTTGTAGAAGGGTTTAAAAGTAAATGGGTAGTGAATATTTTCCCTCCCAAATATATCTGATTTCATTTATCTATGATTATCCAATTACAATAACTATTAAAAGATACTGGTAAGGTATCGGGCAATAATCGCGCACAAACTGGAGAAGTTAAGACTGATGGTGCCCATACAACTCTTCAAAATGGTTTGTATGAATGCTAAACTAAAATAGCTAGAAGAAAATGGCTACACTGTGTGAATGTTTACAACATAACATTATTGTCGTTACAAATTATCTCAGATTGTTTGGAAACTTTGAGTCTATAGAGGGACTTCAGTTCTGTATTTTCCACCTTTTCCATAAGGAAGTTTAGAAGTATTGTTTGAGATTATTGCATTGTCAAGAAACACTGCATTCAGCCACAGTGCATTACCAGGCTCTTTTCTACAACATATAATCTGGATTTGGAATAAGCTTCCCTGCTCAGTGTTTTCTGAGGGCACTCATGTCAAATGCGGTGTGCATATAGTAGTCAGCGACAGACAGCAGTTTGGCTCTATCCCTGGCATTGCATCCATCAACAACAATAACCACTGACCATCAGCTATATATGCTGCCTGCAGAGGCAATAAAAAAAGAGATTTTTTCAAGGGATCTAAACATTAAAATTTAGGAATCCTGGTTATTTCTATCCATTTGTCCTAGCTATCTACAGCTATCAGCAGCCCGAACAGTTCACAGATATAATTTATAGTATACAAGAAAATTATTATTCTTGTCAGATTTCAGTCACTTTCACCATTTAACATTTTCCCAGGTATCAGAAAAGAGTAATTTATTTGATTGAGTATGTGAATAAAGTTACCTGTTTTTTCTTCATAACTGGCGTGGATGGCGTTCGACAAGGAGACCCTGCCTCCGCTAGTCGATGACGACGTCTCCCACCAAAGCGGAGATGCTGTACACACGAAAGCCGCGATTAAATTTAAAACTTCATTCAATAGATGTGCATGCCGACAAGATTTGTTCTCAATGTTAATGGCTACGTGTTCTTTTTTTAAATTTTACTATCAACGATATTTTCCGATATGTAATTTACTTAATATAATTTTACGCCTAAAGGCTTGTTAATTTTTGATTTTAAGTTAAAACAAGTTAAATAATTATCTCACCTGTGACAAATTCCCAAAGGTATTCCTGACGCTACGAAATGTCCTGGTTATTTTATCCGCTCCCGACTGCAAGGCACGACGTGAATTGACGAACGAAGCGTTCTTAAATATATTTTTATTGTAACATCCCTCGACATTTCTTAGACTACCGTGAGCCGGCGAATCGATACTGTCTTTCACGAATGGATCCTTCATTTTATATATTAATACGCTAATAAATCTACGTATTAAAAAATCTAATCACTACGTTCTACGGTTGTTGTATAAAAAATACTATCAATACATTTTCACCAGTTTCCACAAAAAAATCAATCAAGCCAAAACGTCCGTTGGTTTTGTTGATTTTTTTAACGGAAACACGTCATAGAGCACAGATTAGTAGAGATGGTCATGAAATTAATCAATGACAATGACATTTAGCCTGGGCGCGAAACCATAATTCAGTGCGCGAAGCAAGTCGGTCTGGTCTAGTATCTATGATCTGTTCCGGCATGTATTGGTTATTCGGTATTTTTCGTATAGGTACAGCTCGCATACCTCACGAACTCGTAACTGAAACTGAACGGATCGCTCATTCGGTCGCTTCAAAAACAAACAGTATGAACATATAACAGGTTTACGATGGATTTAGTCAAATTTTTGAAAAGTATTGTTTGTACAGCTTAAAATAAGCTCCCGCAACTCCTCTCGACCGTGAACACTGCCTTACCTTTTTGAATTGTGTTACATTGCGAACAATGGTCCGCATGTTGGATGGTTAAATTTGAGGAATCGGGTTCTGTAGGTTTATGAGGGGCTATTTAAAAACACACTACTTCATTATAATTATATTGCAGATAGTTTGAACACTTTTACACCATTATATAAATACATTATCTTTATATTTTATATAAAACTATTACATGTTTCTCTTGCTGTGTCTAGATGAGAAGTCCTTGACATTTCCTTACGGGAATACAATCATCTGTTTTTTAAACATTTAAAATAATTCTAACATTCGAAATCTGTAATCATGTGTCAAGTGTTGCCTGCCATTACATTTTTAACCTATATCACGTTCAACTCTTCACGAGTACATTGGCACGAGTACAGTGGCCTGTATGCTTAGTGCGAGTTTTTTAATATTTTCCATGAAGTTAGAGCGTTTTCCGCTAGGGGCGCTGATCCAACAGGATACCTACAAATTTGATATAACTTTTACGCTATCGAGAACGTTAAAAAACTCTCATTAAGCACATTGCACTATAGCTGCTGCTTGCGTTAGAAGTAGAAAGGTTCAAAAATACGATCAAGCAGACCCATGTGAAACTGTCGATGGATTCAAAAGCACCTAGCTGTTGTGTAAGCTGCGGCCATGATGAAGAGGTTATCGTAACACGTCGCTGCCGCGTTATGAGCGTTCTGGCGCTGCTTCATATTTTTAAGGAGCTAACACTACCTATTTGCTATGTACGTTTTTAAGAACTATTCCATTACACACTGTGTCCTTTTACACAGTTCACCAGTTAACTGGACACATATTTTTTCTATATTTCTACGGAAGTTTATATCAGTAATCCTCCTTTCCTTCCTTTCCTTTCCCCCTACCTATTCGCTGGTAGCTTGAGACTATTTCAGCTAGGCGCGGATGGGTAGGTGAGGTTACCGGCTCAACCTGAGAGAATTTTCAAACACTATCCATACCAAGAGCAGCGTCTTGCAGAGCCTACCACCGGATCGGAATCGTGACAGATCTCTCTCTCGCATCGGTCGTCCTCGTGGAACTCGTAATTGAGTTTGACGAGGATGGTGACCAGTGTTTGAAGAGCCTAAAAGCACGGAGAGTGCATCGGGGGGATTCGCTTAAACATGTTTCGGGCAACGAGGGTTGTGGAGAGTATTAAGCGGTAGACAGCAGCTTAGCTCTGCCCCTCGCATTGCTGAAGTCCATGGGCGACAGTAACTACTCACCATCAGGTGGGCCGTATGCTCGTCTGCTTACAAGGGCAATAAAAAAAAGGAGGGCTTTACGTTGCCCTGTCGACTGGGTCGAATATGTAATTAGCGGCCACGATAAGAAGGTTATCGTGTCACGCCGGTATGTTGAACTAGTTGGCGTGAGAGAAAATTATCACTGTACACGAACAAGCTGTGCTATGCTATTTGCTGGTGGTAGGACCTCTTGTGAGTCCGCACGGGTAGGTACCACCACCCTGCCTATTTCTGCCGTGAAGGAGTAATGCGTTTCGGTTTGAAGGGTGGGGCAGCCCAGCTCAACTATATTGAGACCTTAGAACTTATATCTCAAGGTGGGTGGCTCATTTACGTTGTAGATGTAAGCTCGTCCACTCATCTAAACAATAAAAAAAAAGCATTAAAATCACATAGTCAAATACCAAATTTTCTTAGGAATCATATACTTCCACGACAAAGAGAATGGTAGATAGGCGTATTGTATTTTAAATCAGTACCACCAGTCTGGGAAACAGCCACGCACCCAACAGTGGATGGTCCACACGGTCCATAGTTCTAGTACCCCCACCCATTCAATATATGGTACAAAATTTTGCGACATTACAACTTTCATGCTGTTTGAGTGCCTACGGTGAATAGGGTGGAATTCTCATCATCACTATGATAAGTCTATCGCAGTCTTCAATGAGATCCTATGTTTGCTCGGGGCAGTAGTCAACGTTCTAGTAGATTTGGGAAGGTGTAGAGAAAATACTGCAACCACAGATGAAGTAATGGGAAGGTTGATAGTTAATGTTCACCACAGACTGTACCCCTTATCTCTGATTAGCTTGACTGACTATTCGGTGTCCTGAATTTCTGAAATCATTATGCATGCGAAATACGTAAGTCATTTTTCAAATAAGGTTAAAAAAACAGTTTTGTCATATTTATGGACAATAAATAAATTATCTTGCGTAGTAGAAATGTATAAAAAAAATAACATTACTAACATTTTATTGATAAAATAAACTAAATTATTATTTAAGCCCGTTGATGCATATAGTAGTCAATGATCGTGGAAAAGGCTGCAAATCCCATCGCTCCAAACATGCCAGCTTTTAATCCACCTGTAATAAGAATTTTTCGAAGATTTTAGTGCTTAATTTGCAATTTTTCAGAATGTTTAATTTGGGGAAGTTTTGTTGTTGATCGATTTTTTTTTATATTTCACTAAATATATACATAGAATTATATAGCTAAATATAAAATGGAAATCATAGCCCACCTACTATTAAGTGGTAACAATAACATACTTAAACATTTTCTCCTCCAATTTTTAAATATTAATTTTTTGTTTTTACAGTCTTTACTTAACGCAGACTTCAATAAAATATTTTTAAATAGGTAGGTAGCTTTTTTTTCAAAATGTTGATAACAAAAATATATGTACGTGAATTCTAATCTTGAGGTAATGGTTTAACGTCTTGAGAATCAATATCTAAAAATATTTAATTTTGAGAACTGAGTGAGTACTATTACTATATTACTATACTATACTATATTAGTTATATTATGGTTAACACACTACATGACAACAGATATTTAATACTATTTTATTATATTATTTATGTAGAGTGCATAACATTAAATGGAAACCAAGCCAAGCTCAACAATAATGGTAAAAGGAGAAATCAATCTCTACTACTAATAATTTTCTATAGAACTCCGATTGATAAATATATCGTAGCAAACAACTATAATCCAAAGAAGAGAAATAGACTAAACAATACATTACTTTAAAAATGATTAAAATGCATCATACCTCTTAATCCAATTAATCCTCCTGTAATTCCTCCAGCATAAGTACCGTTCTTCCAGTCAGACTTCCCCCTTGCTGTTTCGATACAGCACTCGACTCCAGAAAACACAGCACCAAGTATCGCAAAGTTTTTTCCATAACTCAACATGGAGTTTTTCATTTCCCGTAAAATCTCTCTAGCCGTTTGATTTTGTTGGGCAGTTGTATCTGTTACGTTAGGCATCAGGGAAGATGTGAATAGACCCACTGCTGCTCCTAGACCATATCCTGTAATAAAAAAATGTTTTTGTACCCTGTTAGCTATTAGTTATCGGTAACAGTAAAACTTTCATTGTTAAGTTAAAAAAAAGTAAACATTTTTGGCAAAATGTTAATCTTTTCACACAATACCAATTATAGAATATGAAAAGTACACCTTTTTTATTTGGTTAGTTTTAACAGTAAAAACAAAATAGTGTAGTATTTGTGAGCACAGATAAGCATCATTTAGGCATAGTTCTGAAGATGCCCAAAGGCAGACTAAAGAAACCATGTGGATATCAATGTGGTCATTTTATGCAATCTATGCAATTAGGCAGGGCTGGTGCAGAATAATCCGGGGGAAAGTTTTAACTCTTAAATCCCAATCAATGCTTCACTGCATTGGTGTTTGTATTTCGAAGCTCTCGTGGCCTAAAGGATAAGACGTTTGGTGCGTTGGTTGAACCACAGTGAAGGAATAACAATGTGTAACAAAAATCAAACCTGCAAAATTATAATTTGAATAATTACTAGTGGTAGGACCTCTTGTGAGTCCACACGGGTAGGTACCACCGCCCTGCCTATTTTTGCCGTGAAGCAGTAATGCGTTTCGGTTTGAAGGGTATACAGCAGCCATTGTAACTCAACTGAGGTCTTAGAACTTATATCTCAAGGTGGGTGGAGTATGTCTATAGGCTCCAGTAACCACTTAACACTAGATGGGCTGTGAGTTCTTTCACATATCTAAGCAATAAAAAATAAAAAATAAAAATTAACCGAAGATACAATATTACTGCAAGCACTTAACTTACCAATTATACAACTAGTCAATGATTTAAAGGGACAGCTCTCAACCGTTGCCTCGATCATCTTCTCCTCATTGGTTTTAATTATAACAGGTCCAAGAATTCTTGGTATAATGATATTTTCACGAAATCTATAGTTGTTGCCTATCAAATATTTTGCAAGCGAATCATAATCACTATTTTGGGTAAAGTTCACTAAATTTTGGTCTGGAGGTGGTCTCCGGTATTCACCCATACTTATCGCTATGTGTTGACATTAAGGTTTAAATATTAAATGCAGGTAATTATAGTTTATTCACTAGTATTTAGTTAGGTACCTACATAAATATCATAGTGTTTAAAAGTAACCTAAAAACAGCTGGTATCTGACACTTGACGTAAATGATTTATTCAGTAGACAGACAGTTTCGCTCATAGATTATACACTTAATATTGGTTTCGCTTTGACGAAAATGTGGGAAAATTAGATATACAAAATAGCTGTCTTGTTCTTCAAAAATGTGCTTCAAATACCAGTAAACCTCCATAATTTTGATGGAACTACATATATAATTTCAAATAAACTAACTTTATTCCGTTTCGTTCTAATTTGCTTTTTGAGGACAAGGTCTGATAGGAAAGTAATGAAGATTTGGCTAAAAGACCAGAATCCAGGCTATTAAAAATAATTTATAAAAAACAAACCAAAACAAATAAGGACTTTTTGGCGGGAAGTCAAACCTATTAGGCGGAATTTTTTGAAAGAAAATTTTCACAAATTGTTTTTACCAGGAATTTGTAACCAGGCATATAATCTCACTATTTATAGGTGAGCTTCAACATGAGGGGCAAGCGCAAAAAGCGCAAAGCCGACGATCTACATCAAGATGTGGCAAGTGTCGACGACTCAGATANCCTATTTATTGATAAACTGCAAGAGGTTTATAAGGATAGCATCCCGCCTTCTCTTCAAGAATTGCTTAAGTGCCCTGCAAGTTTTAGAGCAGTATATGAATACATTACCTCTACTTTCGGAGACTTATAATGGAGAACACAAATTTTGACTTTATAGTCAGATTATCCAAGAAACACGATTGCGACAACTCTCAACCGAAACAAATGGGGAAAAAAAAAAAAAATCTGAATAGACATTTACACGGATTTGAAAAATATTTATAAATGAAGAATACTAAAGAATTGGCTTTTTTGCCTTGAAACATAAAATTATATATGAAAATATTAAACTTAAGAATTGGCTGTATGGCTTAGTTCCTTTGCCTTTCTCTTCGAGAAAAACCTTACTACTACTATACCAAAACAAATAAGTCATTTAATAGTGTTTTATTTGAGCAAGGTTATGTGTTTAGTTATTTCTAACTTTTGAAACATTTTTATTAACTAACATAATATAATCAGTGGTTAGCTATGTCAGATTCATCTGAAGATGAAGACCTATCACGTTTCAAAGACGTCGTCGACAACTCTTTCGTAAAATCTCTATCCCAAACTCGTGTTACAGGATCTAAAACAATTCAAGGTACTTATATTATTTAAGTAGTATACATACGAGCCCTCCGTTAAACAATTAATGCCTAAATATGTGTATACACCGATAATTATCCTTCTACTCTTTTTACCTAGTAGGTTAGAAACTATGGCATCTGCAGTAAATAGCAATGATTAAATATGAAAGAATAGTAAAATAAATTATTTGCTCATTATATTTATTATGATAATGCTATTATTATATATTTCCATCTTTTAATGAAACGCTAAATAAGTGTTTGAGAGAAACATTCATTTTTAATTAAATAAATAATATTTATAGTTACACTTACAAACCTTTTTTTTTATTCAAGCCATTGAAGAAAAGCCCGTCTCCCAACGATACTTAGAAATATCAAGCCACTACAATGATGTGAAGGTTCCAGAAGAAATGCAAAAAAGAATTGGTGCTAAATTATCAACTATCATACAGAAAAATACAAGATTTGTGGATGTAGATCCTGTTAAACCAAAGTAAATGTTTATTTTCACTGCAAAAGATGATAGTGCTTATGATATGGAGTTAATGATACTGGAACTAAGCATTAATGTGAACTTTTATCATTTAACATTTATCATCTGGACATTTTAAGAATATTTGTCTAGGGAATACTTTATTTGAGACCAATAACTCATAGATTACAAACATAAATGATACACAAAAGTGTAATGTTGGTATTATTAAAGTTGGTCTTTACGAGTTGAAATATTATTTACTACTGGCAAACTTTTGTTAGCTTATTTGTATTTTACTGTATACTCCTAAAATCAGCAAACCAGTAGCTGGAACTGGAGCAATTGCTCCACAAAACTGTATACATTATATCAAATTGACGTCATTATGGTCTACATATAACACACCTGGTGTACACTAGACATGTGTAAGTAATGCGAGTGATATTACTCGGGTAATATTACCCTACGATGTAATGCAACATCACACATTACGCGAAGGAAACAAACATCACACTATCACCCAACATGTTTCTTTCTTTGTCGTGTAATGTTGCTTAATACACGAACGGAACAGAGCGAGCGAGACAGACCGATCGACGCAAAATAAATGAGCAAGAGACACGGAATTATTCCTAGTGATTTTGAACCGTATGCCCTGGCCGCTAGGTACATTTTTATACCTATGGTACGTCTGAATTTTAATATAGGTATTTGTGTTTATATTTTTCATGCGGCCAGCCGGTAGTACCCCGCAAGTAGTTACTTAATTTTTTATTCGCAACTTTTGTAAAATCGCTAGTCGCTCGTAATTGTTTAGTAATATTTCATATTAATTTTTGTGTTTGATTTGAATTACTTAAGCACTTGTTTGAAGATAGTTTTATTATTTGTTTTAATGCGTGTTTAATAAGTGAAAGAAATAACGGCGTCTAAATGAAAGTACAGTCCTCCTTGGATGCACTTTGAGGATATCGCGCCGAAACAATGCATCTACTGCTCTCGTATATTAACATTATTGTCGAGCTCAATTTGCAGTCTAAGTCGCCATATGAAATCCGTTCATCCCACAATAAATTATATTAAGTAAAAAATAAAATTATTATATTATTAAGTAAGTCAATCTCTGTCAAGTAATATAACAGTGTATTACAATACAAAGTTCATACTTTGTATTGTAATACACTACTGTAATGACACACCCGAATCATTACCTAAGTGATGTGTATCAACACATCACTTAAGTAATGATTCGGGTGTATAGATACGATGTATTCGTCGTCACAGTATCTATTGAACGCACCGAGTAATGTTATGAGTGATGTGTAATGTTTTCGAGTAATATCACCTGTCTGTAAAAGTGATGTCATATCACATTACATTGGGAAGTGATGTTTTGCGCATGTCTAGTGTACACAATACCAAGCTATGTCACTATGCTGGTGTTGAAATCCTACAGATTTATAATTTTTTCTGATAAAATACATACTTCATGTTTATTAATGACTTCCACAATAAAGCAATAGCATTGTATAATAAATATTAAACCTGGAAAAACATAAATTTTTCGGTAATGACTGGTAGTTGAATGTATTTTAGGCCCACATGAGTTGGCAACTACCATGTTATTTATTTTGGTTGTGAAGCACATACTCTGCTCTTAAGTATGAAAAAATGATCTGTATCAATTATGACAACAGGGCTGCGAGATTGTTCACTCATTGAAGCATAATTTTTTTATCAGACCTTATTTAGCTTACAGATTACAGGTTACACAGTAAAACAATTTTAACTCTAAACAATAGTTTATTTATTGTGATGAAACTTTTTGGAAGATTTACCAAATTTGTATATATTTATTACAGAAAACGCAAAATAAAGGGAGGTATCAAATTGTTCAAAGATTCAAATGGATTTTTATCTTGTGATGACGTTAAGGACATATCCACTGAGAAACATAATTGTGAAGCGAAACAGTTAAAGTTTAGTAAAGTTGGTCCTGATTCAGATGACATAGGTGAGTTAGAAAAGTTTACCGGTGGTAGGACTTTTTGTGAGTCCGCACGGGTAGGTACCACCACCCCACCTATTTCTGCTGTGAAGCAGTAATGCGTTTTGGTTTGAAGGGTGGGGCAGCCATTGTAACTATACTGGCACCTTAGAACTTATATCTCAAGGTGGGTGGCGTATTTACGTCGTAGATGTCTATGGGCTCCAGTAACCACTTAACACCAGGTGGGCTATGAGCACGTCCACCCATCTAAGCAATAAAAAAAAATCTCTTGCAAATTCTGTTTTTTTTGGAGGATGAAGTTAATTCAATATTATTAGAAAATGCTATCCAAATTATTCTACAATCATCACTACAGAAATATCTAAATCTGCTGTGGAGTAGTTCTGCCTTAAAGAAGCATTATCTCTAAACATTTCATGAAAGAGCAGATTGAACAAGTGACAGTTGGTTTTTCTCATGGTGACCCCAATCAATCTAGATCATCTTAAAAATAGAAGCGAGAAACGGTGAACACATACTTATGTTTAGATGAAACCACTTGATTAGATGTGTGGGAGGTTGCATGTTCAAATCACGTTGGGGTCACTAGTGTAGGAGGAGGCTTAGACGATGAAAGAAAGATCTTCCACCGAGCGGGTGATATTGCTCCGTAGATCGACGGTCCGAATGTTGTCATTCGGAAATTGTATATATCGATGCCTCCAATGAACACTAACTCAAAATTTTGAAATTTTCGTTTTTCACGCAAATCGCTTCATTATGTTAAAAGTATTATAATTAATAATTATTGATGGGGTTCGGAGCAAAAGTAAATCAGCTAGTTACACAAAAAAACCATAAATATATCTGCAATAATAAAGATTTTATCAACTTTTTTCGTCTAAACGCTCCTCCTGCAAATCTACCAAATTTGGAGTTAGCGTAGTGTTCATTGGAGGCATCGATATGCAAGCTTATCTTAAAAATGTCGTAAGCGAGATTCGGGCATCTGCCATATATCTTGTATTGTATGATGGCTACACGCCACAGATGCCTGCGAGTAACTTAGCTTTATGTTTTCAATCATCATTCTTTCAAATAACTCAAAACATTTCAAATTTTCTTCATCATGAATATCAGCTAAGTCAATATGATGCGTTGATTAAACCATTTCCAGGGTTTCCAGATGTTGGTTTTCTTCATATTTCTAATAAAGGCAGTGCCTATATTTTTATTAGGTTGGATGCATGTTTGGCTTGTACAAATTAACTAGGCAATAACGAAAATAAATCATGTATTTACAGATAAACTACATGCAGTTACAGTCAGTGGAGAATATGTACTATCAAAAGAAGAAATCAAATGTTGGAAATCTAGAAGAAAAGAGAAATTATATAAATACAAAGTGTCAAAAAATAGTGATGTTTTAGTAGCCTTAGAATAAACTTGTTTTCACTAAAAAAAAAACAAATTTATTTAGTTTTGTTTGTAACTGGTAGACCTTCTGCTAGTCTGCCTTCGAAGAAAGGAAATAAACCTATTTGTTAAAACAGCTCATACTCTGTATGTTGTAAAATGATGGTACTCAATCGCCCACAGCTACTACTAAGCTTCGACACTACAGAATAAACAACATGACGTGAACACATAGAACAGAATTAAAGAATAATTTTAACTGAAAAAGTCCTTCTGTAATGAATGTTGCAATGAATATACTATGGTATAACGTATAACCCAATGAGGGTTCACTTCGGGCAGGCCGTCGGTCGTAAAAGCCACGCCCAATCTCTACACTTTGATAAGAGTACATTTTACAACAACCCCAAATAATGTGAGGTACAGGCAGAAAGAAGTTCGTAAGAAGAATTTTGTAAAAATTCAAATGCCACTTTTTTTCATTCGCTGGTATTACGAGAAGTGTAGCAGCTACAAAAAAGAAAGTTAATTTTGTTGTTTTTCCTACCTATTGCTAGTAACCTTAAGGGATTATGCTACCTTCACCAGATGTGTAGCTGAGTTCACGGGGCTCAGCCACGTCATTTAGGATCCTCCCGATCCACTAACGGTGCTTTTAGGTACCTCAAGCACCGGTCACCGTTCTCGTCGAACCCGTCGCTTGCGACGAAGGGCTCGACGAGTAAATTAACCCTCAGACACAGCCCACTGAGTTTCTCACCGGATCTTCTCAGTGGGTCGCGTTTCCGATCCGGTGGTAGATTCTGCGAAACACGGCTCTTGCTAGGGTTCGTGTTAGCAACGTCGTCAGGTTTGAGCCCCGTGAGCTCACCTACTAGTTAAAGTTCCGCTGATATAGGTAGCCTCTCAAGGCTATCAGCTTAGGTAGGAAAATAAAAATTAAGGGGCTCAGCCTTGGAGACTTGCTAAGTAACATCTGCCATAGTAAGAGCAGTGATTGGTCGATTCGTTGGCAGTCGAATCGGAATAGAAAATGAATTGGAGAAATCCGCCTATAACAGCAAACCGAAATAAAAATATTTTTTATTTATTACTAGCTGACCCGGCAGACTTCGCAGTGCCTAAATCGATAAATAAAAGACCTAAACTTTTGTATAAAATAAACTTAAAAATCAAAAGGAATTCGTCCGATGGGGGACACATCAAAAGAAAAACAAAATTGTTTGTTTTTATATACCTAATTCCGAGCATTTTCATATTAGGGGAGAGGGGGATAGCCCCGGCCATTTTTTTGTTTTCGATATTATGACTATATTTATTAAGTAAAATAATAAAAAAACTATTAAAAATAATCAACATTATATTTATTTAAGATAAATATCGAAAACTCAGACAACAACATAATCCCTCTGTAATTAAAGCCACTTGAAAAAGTAATCAAATTTTGGTATCCCTTAAAGATGGCGGGTAGCTCCGGCCACCCAGATATTTAAAGATTAATGCGTTTTTTGGCGACACACACATCACAGTAATAGTATAAATGAGATGGATTTAAATCTACACAAGCTTCGTGAGTCCAGTCCTCACATATTTTGCAATTTTGCATTGGATCCAATCCTCATCGAATGTTTCACCGCAAATAATGCATTCCGTCTCCTGATGTGACGAATCTGGCTGAGATGCAACCTTCTTAACTTTTACTCCCGTTTTTATGTTTCTCTTGACCTTTACCGCACCTTTGGTGTCTTTACCGCACCTTTGGTAGAACGCATCAAGCTAGTTGCCTCAGGAGTTCTTAATGCCACATCTGGATTTCTTTTCTTAAATTCGCAGAAAAAATCTTTTCCTGCCATTCGTTTGTCCTTGTTAAACCTGTGAGGAATTTGAAGTTTTTCTGCTAAATCAAAGGCAAGGCGCAAAAACTCACTTCTTGTTAAAGGCATAAGACGGTTATCTAGATTTGTAACATGCTCACAGAGTTGTCTTTCAAACTCAGGTTTGAATGTTTGTTCAAAGCGTCCTAATTTTGGTTTAAGACTGACCTGATAACCTTGTTTTATACCTTTAATACGATCTTGCAAAGAAGTACGTGGGACTTCGTATCGGTCTGCGGCTGCTCTTTCAGAATATTTTTTGTCAAGGACAGCTTGAATTGCTTTTTTCATATTCTCTTTACTCCAGTCTCCGCGATTTGTAGTTCTATTCCTAAATTTGGGCATTGTACCACTGCAACATATTAATATTGGGTGCTAGATTTAAACATATGAGAAATAATAGCGTCAGCTCCTATGGCCGGGGGTACCCCCAAAATTGATGGCCGGGGTTACCCGACACAATTTTCATCAAACAAAAAATTCTTATTAAAAAGCATATTATTACACATTCAGATAAACTTAAATATATGAAATAGAAATGTATTGAAATATGTAAAAAAATATAATCTAAATAATAACCTACGTTTATCCAATAAAAATAGCCTCCGAAACAATTGGTATCCCGCGCAACCAGTCCGCCAAAAACAAAATACTCAATTTATGTCCGAGCACCGTGGTCGGGTGACTTCCAGCTGCCAGTATTTTTCGAATGGATAGTAAACGCACACAGACATAACACGTACTTATAGGTAACACTAAGAGAGTCACTAGTATTTGCGGTGGCCGAGGCTACCCGCCGGCCGGGGCTACCCCCCGCTCCCCTATCACCTTTTAAACCCCCCTGCCACGATTTCCACGAATAATTCAAGACCAAAATTAGGCAAATCGGTCCAGCCGTTCTCGAGTTTTAACGAGAATAACGAACCGCAATTCATTTTTATACATATAGATAATTAGCATAGTACTACATACTATTAGGATAGTAGTCTAAAATAATAAAACCAGTAAATTGTCAAGGGTCTTTGATACGCGGGGATTTTTTAAAACTAATGTGATGTTTTGAAGTTCTTTTTAAATTCGTTGAATGTTCTGAGGTTCTATGAACAACTATCAACTATCACATCTATTAAAGGCGTGAAAGAAAATTAATTTCTAAATACTTAATATTAAGTGATTATAAGTTTATTTAAATTAACATTCTTTCGAAATATTTTGATTAAAAAAAGGCCGTCGGTATTCTTTATAAAACAAAATGTACTTATCAAGTATCAATTTAAGTTGTATCTTTATGATAGGCTCTAGGCCACTCGTTACGGAATTCAACAACAACAATGTGAAATGATTATTCAATCAATATTTTTGTGAATTAGATTAATTTTTTTTTTTTTTTTTTTTCCTACCTAAGCTGATAGCCCTAGCGGCTATATCAGCGTAGCCCTAACTTTAGTAGGTGAGCTCACGGGGCTCAAACCTGACGATGTTGCTAACACGAACCCTAGCAAGAGTCGTGCTTCGCAGAATCTACCACCGGATCGGAAACGCGACCCACTGAGAAGATCCGGCGAGAAACTCAGTGGGCTGTGTCTGAGAGTTAATTTACTCGTCGAGCCCTTCGTCGCAAGCGACGGGTTCGACGAGAACGGTGACCGGTGCTTGAAGTACCTAAAAGCACCGTTAGTGGATCAGGAGGATCCGAGATGACGTGTTTAGGGCGACGTCGACTGCTTTCCATTCTGTCCGCAGGATCGGGAATGTAGTTACCGGCGGCCACGATGAGAGGGTTCTCGTGTCGTGCCGCTTTATCGAAGTGGCGCATGGACGCCGACTGCAGATACTTACTGATGGACTCTAAGTCCAGGTCGTCATGGAGGTCGACGTTCCTGACGAACCACGGGGCTCCGACGGCTATCCTGCAAAAACGGGATTGAATGATTTGGAAGGATTTTAAGTGTATGCGGGCCGCGTGAGCGAACACTACACTTGCATAGGTCATGACGGGGCGTATGCAAGTTTTGTAGAGTGTCACCTTATTTCTAAGGGACATTTTACTTCGCCTACATATCATCGGGTAGAGACGTCCTAGAATGAAGGCGGCACGGTCGCGTACCGTCTTGATGTGGGGGCGGAATGTCATCCTACTGTCGAGGGTGACGCCTAAATATTTGACCTTCGGGGCCCACGGTATGGGCTGGTCGAACATCGTGATTGGGCGAACGGCGGGGGCGGGGGTATTGACGCGCCTAGTCGGGAGGGGGATGCTCAGCGTGGTGTTCGGAGGGCGACCCCTTTTGAAGAGCACCGCTGTGCTTTTCGTGGGGTTAATGTCGATATTAGATTAAAAACTAAACCCAACGTTAAGATAAGCCAAACTAAATTAAACTAAACTAAAACCCAATCATGACATGAAGATTACGTTGTCTTTGGTAAAATTGCGCGGCAATTTTAAAAGGATGTGTTTTGTTTCCCTGCCGGTTGGAATACGTTGGAAGAGGTGAAGAAAAGGAAAAGAGTCGTCTATTATCAAAGCCGGCAATCTGACTTTTGGACAATGATTGGTAAATCAGAAAAACGAATTATTGACTTTGTATTCCATTGGCAGTCACAAAACTCTTCGGAACGACATCTTAGATAAATAACACGTTAACTATTAACCTTTATTTAATGCAGGTTTTGAACCGTATTCTTTGAAGGAGACGATTATATTCAAATCAATCTGTATTGACATATCAATAATTTTTTTTTGTCCAAATGCACAGATTGCCACCTTTGATAATAGACGACTCAAAAGTAAAGTTCAAGAATTTAAAACAACTTTTTATTTACAGTATTTTTACAGTATTGCTAACAAATAAATATGTAGAAAAATACAACATTGAATACATTACAAAATGTTTTCTTACAACGGCGAGCAGTTTTTGGGTCTAAACTTTAGCGTAAATAGGTACCTACCTACATAAAACTTTCAGAAAAAACTGAAAATACAGTGGTGCCCTATCTCGAATTTTAAATTTACATAAAGAAAATGCTCGCGTGGAATTGTCAGGAAGTTGCCGAGTTGGAGGTTATAAACGAAATATAAAAGACGATCAAAGCTATTGTTGTACTTCAAACAAATAAATTATAACAACTAATTACTAAAACTAAATTCCTATTGTAAATTTTACATCTAAAAATCTTAACAGTATTATTTCTGAAGATCTTGAACATTTTCTCATTGGTATCATTTTTTTTTTGTTTCAATTGAATAACTTTTTGGCTCAAGTGTTTTAGACCCCATTTAGTACTAGATAGGGCCTAACTTGAAAGATGATTATAATATTAAGTCATTTAAATCTTAATTTTAACTAAACAAAGGCGGTTTCAGTTAAATTTGACAAGTTAAATGTATAATGTTATTTGTAAGTATCAAGGACTACAATTACGTACAACATTCGAAATAACACCCTGTAATTGGCAGCACAAAAACTTTTTAACACTGTATCAAAGTACTAAGTTTGAAAATAAATGGTTTGAGGTTCACAGTAATCACCAAAATATGTATCGTACTGTATGTATATTTTACAAGCACATCACTTTCCAAGCACTGGGTTACCATTACACAAAACAATAGCCTTATTGCCGTTCTACTATAAAAATTGAAGGCGTGGCTCTTTATGATTATAATCTACTGTTAGGTGAGTTAGGTAATGCTCTCGTTTGCCTGAGCTCGTCGTGGCTGTAAGCTCTGTTGTCCAATCCTGTGGGTGTCGTTGTTTCTTCCTGTTTCTCAACCGGTCCGTCCATCAGGAACATTGTCAAGAAGAACAGGATGCTGCCTGTTGGTTGAATAATTAAAGTCATGTAATTATTTTTTTAAGCGACTTTATCGCGTCGATTTTTGAATTCCAGGGCCTTTGTTCTTTTTTTTTTGATAATAAAAATCTAGGCTGTTGCTGAAATCAAAGTGAACAGCTATATTGTATAAGTGAGTATCACTTTATAGTTATTTTATGTTTGACGTAATCGAACTTTAGATTGGGGCTTATCAAAACGCCTATAGCACTTGCTGATCTTTATTTGTTTGTATTGTGTTGAATGCAAAGAGGTTACAAACCAGACATCCTCAAAATCCGCGAAACAGGTATAAATATCTGGGACGCTTCTAATACTCAGTGAATACTCGTTTAGGGCGTCAGTATGTCTACTTGCAAATTCTTAAACGACTAATGAAATAAAATTAAACTTACTGATGCCATAAAATCCGGCATAGAAAATCATGATGGCTTCTCTATAACCGATGGCCTTGGAAACGGGGTCGACCAGAATTGGCAGATTTCCTCCGATGTTGTTCATAACGAAGAGGAAGACACCGACGGTTGTGGAACGCACGGACAAGGGCACGATCTCCACCAATACCGCGAACACAATGCCAAACCACATCTCGGCTGAAAACGAAAACGGAATCCCTTAAGTCATCGTGGCCTAAAGGATAAGACGTCCGGTGCATTCGTGTCGAGCGATGCAGCGGTGTTCGAATCCCGCAGGCGGGTACCAATTTTCCTAATGAAATACGTACTAACAAATGTTCACGATTGACTTCCGCAGTGAAGGAATAAAACATCGTGTAATAAAAATCAAACCCGCAAAATTATAATTTTCGTAATTACTGGTGGTAGGACCTCTTGTGATTCTGCGCAGGTAGGTACCACCACCTTGCCTATTTTTTGCCGTGAAGCAGTAATGCGTTTCGGTTTGAAGGGTGGGGCAGCCGTTGTAACTATACTTGAGACCTTAGAACTTATATCTCAAGGTGGGTGGCGCATTTACGTTGTAGATGTCTATGGGCTCCAGTAACCACTTAACACCAGGTGGGCTGTGAGCTCGTCCACCCATCTAAGCAATAAAAAAATTGCGTCATTGACATTGTGTCAGGTTTTTGCTATAATCGATTAACTAATATAATAATACAAATGGAACAAATCACCCACGGTCATCTGGCCCCAAATTAGGTTTCCCTGTGCTATGGGTACCAGATACTGACATACATATTTGTAAACATTTTAATTGATACAGATATAGTAAACACCTTGACAAAGACTTGTTTATCACAAAAACGTTTGCCCGAGGCCGGGAATCGAACCCGCGACTTTGGCGTAACATTCAAGGCTAGTATTACTGTACTACCTTTCTTATTTTCGTTATTTTGTAGAGCACTTTAATAACTTCGATTTAATTGTAAATGTGTGATATGTTTGAGTACGTCATTAGTTAAGATAGAATAAACGCGACCGCAGGAACTCACCAAAGAAATATGCGAAGGCCAGGGTGATCATAGCCCAAAGCGGGCCGAAGACGACGGACCCGAACGAAGGTAAGGTAGCTATCAGCTGGGACAACGCGAGCACAAGCACTCGGGACCTAATCCCCATTTTCGCTACGTATCTGAAAATATTGATCATATATTACATAATGGTGGTACGTCGTAGAAGAGAAAGAGGTAATGGATGGATTGCGTGAAAGACGATATGTCTAAGAGGAGAGTGAGCGTAGAAATGGTATATGACAGAGGAGTATGGAAGGAGAAAACATGCTGCGCCGATCCCAGGTGACTGGGAGAAGGGCAGGAGAACGATGGTGGCAGGGTGTGATGTGGTCGAGTTAATGCGACGTCCCCGCTCTTGAAGATTGGCAACGCTACAGTTATAGCCAAGCGATTCATCACCGATGATTTTTTTTTCTTAAACCTTCTTCGAACAATTACATTTCTTAGTGCTCAGGAGGGAAGTTTATTTTGGATCTGGCTGGCTATAGAGAAAATTATATATATTGAAAAGTATTGTGGATGATTACGGCGTGATGGTAAAAAGTATTATAGATTTAAAAAAATCCTCAGAGTGACTCAAACAATTCTCAAGCGAATTCATAATAAATCAATTGTTCTTATTTGACACGTATGATTTTTTTATAACCGAACTCGAATAAAGCATCTGCTGAACTGCTTCTCTTGAACAGATGTTCATTTTCTCCTCGGGTATTTGTTATTCTTGCTAGTTCCCGCTAAAATTTCTGTCAAAATATGATGTTTAACGTCAATGTCAATACTTACTTGTCTGATATAATCCCGCCGGCGACAACACCAACGGATCCAATGCCGACCGTGACAGCGAACAGCCACCAGCCGAGATCGACGTCGGGGAAGTAGTCACGGTAGTACAGATCGGCATTGTAGGCGAAGCACATACCACCTGGTGGTTAAGAAGATCTATTGATCGTTTTCTGAGGGAGCCGAGACTTGTGGATGTGATTCATTCAATAATTTAATAACAACATTAATATTGTGTTCTAAATTAAGTAATTTGTAAAACGATTGAATTAAACATTACGCGTAGATTAAATCGTAAGTTGATGATCCTTCGATGGATTTTGCTCGTTAAACAAATAAGATATAATGATAGGATACATTGTAAGATATAATAGTGCATTTATTACTGTGTTTTTATTGTGTATGTTGTGTGTGTGTGTGTATTGTGTATGTTATGTGTATGTATAGTGTATGTTAATTCTTCGGTTTGAAGTATCTAACGTTGCGATAACTCTAACAGAGATGGTGAAGTCGATCTACTGACAACCGCGCGACGAAACCGCTCGGTAGAGGATCCTCCATTTGTCTTTCACTGACGCACTGAGTTTCTCGCCGGATCTTCTCAGTGGGTCGCGATTTCGATCTGGTAGTAGATTTTGCGAAGGACTGCTCTTGCAAGGGCCAGTGTTAGCAAATTCTCTCCGGTTGAACCCGTGAGCTCACGTACCGTAGAAAAAAGTCTTTTACTCTTTAGGTCATCAAAATTAAACTTCGCATTTTAAAAAATCTCGTAATTTGTATCTACAGTAAAGCTATTATAATAATGACTTATCTAATTTAAAAAAACTTGTATGAAGTTCATTCGGGAAAAATATTAAACCATCTGAAGTCTTATGTTTTATTCCCTCGCATGCAAAATCCTTTAGATTATGTACACGCTTGTCTCTTTTTAATACGCTTTTATTAGCTTCAGACGTATGTATGTTTGTAACGGAATCTTTGAACATGATTTTGACCCCCTTCAAAACGTCGGATTAACTCGAAATTATTGAAAACACAATTTAAAAAATTTAAATTCAACTAAAAAATGATAAATAAATAATAGTATAGAAAAACTAACAAAATACCCTTTTAAAGAAAATCCAATTAAAAAATAGAAAATAAATTTTATAATAATAAATTTGAATTAAAAATGTGTACAAAAATGATTTTATTGTAAAAAATGCGTGGGGTGCATAGTATCAGTAGCTAAAAATATTTTAGGAACAGATATGAGCAGAAGGGTGATTTTGATAATATCCTGAAAAACACACCAATTTATTAAAATTTATTTTCTATTATTTAATTGGATCTTCTATAAAAGCGTATTTTGTTAGTTTTTTTCTTTTTAGGGTCTAGTTATTTTCCTTATGGCGGTGCTAAAGTCTTAATTTAAATCTTCTTTTAAAAAACTATTTAAATTAAACATTATTGGATAATATAAGCTTCTCGATAAAATACGCAAATTCTTCAAAAAAAAAAAAAACGCTTCCACAATTTCGTAACAAACTTTCACATTCCTAAAGCAGAACAAAGGCACAAGTTTCGTAACTAAATAGCCTTGTTACATTAATTTATCTTCTAACTCTAAAACAGGACAACCGATTATGAATAAATATGCGTGTGGTAAGACAAAATTTTTAAAAACAATTTTATAAAACCACGTGGAAAAATTAAGAACGAAAACGGGCTTTTTGGGTTCTCCATCCCAATTTTGCTTCCGTAAGTCATAAAGTCATAAAATGTAGGTTGTTTTATTGTTAGTACACACTAGTGACAAGGAGTGGATTTTATCGGCGTTTCTATAATGATTTAATTAGTTAGTAATAATACCAGTGCAATTACGTACCGATTGGGGGATGTAACCAGAAAGATAAAGGGTCTTTTGCCTAAACTGTTCCTATGTCTCCCAGATTATCACACTGTTACCTAAACCTATAGACATCGTTAATGGAATAATAGCCCGCCATAATAATACGTTGTACGCCTGTCAAACCTTTAAATCGAAACGCATGGTTAAGTTCACGGTTGTTATTCTATCATTCTCATTCTCATTTCTAATACACAACCAATTATGTGTAACATTCATATAAATTTATAATAATTTAGAATGCGATCTAATTATGGATGTAATTAAAAAGATTATGTACTGATCAATCGCACTAAGCAGTGCGAGATTTTTAAAGTTCTCGAAAACGTAAAAGTTAACTCAAATTTGTATGTAGTTGGAATTCTTGCCTACGTTTGCCGCTAGGGGCGCTGTTCTAACTGCATACAAATTTGTGTTGACTTTTACGCTATCGAGAACGTTAAAAAACTCGCACTAAGTAAACAGGTAGTTATAATCTAATTTATGTGTATTATTTATGGTTATAATATTAGGTACAATCACAACAGATCCACGTGGGTCGCAGTGACGACTGAGTTTATAACCCCCCACCGCATTCGAGCGAAAGATTAATAGTTCAAACGGTTCTTCGACCAACGGCCTGCTTCGTTTTAAACCACTCGCAACGCCCATGTTTATTATCTAGGTGCTTACAAAAAGGCATTTGAATTCGACCTTGAGGTTCGTTTGTTGTCAACCTCTTTAGGCGTATGTCGTGACTGGCAGGACATTTGGTAAGGTTATGATCACGCTGGGCGACAATCACTATCAGTTTTGCGTTGTTGTCCTTTTAAAGGTGACGTGCAGACGTAAGCTGACGGTGTACAGTCCCAGTCAACTAATCAGCTGCGCATTTTTGACGTTCAAGTCTTATGCCGGCCACTCACATGTGAAGGGCCGTCAAACATTCATTCGCAAACTTAGCGGCTGTGCAAATGGGTTCGGTACTCAATTTGCGAACCCGTTATCGCTTCCTCCTACACTTGTTTACGAATGTCTCACGAATTTCTCCTCCTTTTTAATTCGTCAATAGAACATTGAAGAGAAAAAGAGTTTTGAATTCTTTCCCAGACATCATTAACAGCCATGCTGTTTTTATGGGATTTCTTTTGATGAAGATACGTTACACAGTAGACGTCACGATCTATGAAAATAGCGAAAAGTCCGTTGCCTTCGCAATCATGGGCGCAACTGGTCACACGAATGTGTGGGAGACTACGCGAAGGAACGCGGCTCGCGCGCTTTGATGTCTGTTAAAAAACCGACACAGCTTGGAAAACCACGAATGCAACGAAAACTTTGCATAATCATTTGCAAATGTCGTCCTACACTTGCGGGTTTGCGTATTCGTGCGTATGTGAGTGACCGGTGTTAGTTTGCAATCAAGAAATTATGCTAACGTTTCCTTCACTTAAAACTATGCATGCGTGACTTTATGACAGCAGTTGCTACTTAAGGCAGTTGTACACGCAGTCATGTTTATATATTTTTTCCTAGTTAAGCTGATAGTCTTGGGAGGCTATCTCAGCGTAACCTTAGTTAGTAGGTGAGCTCACGGGGCTCAAACCGGAGTGATGCTAACACTGACCCTAGCAAGAGCAGTGCTTCGCAGAATCTACCACCGGATCTTAAACGCGACCCACTGAGAAGATCCGGCGAGAAACTCAGTGGGCTGATGTTTATAACGAAACTAATATTTGGATTTTGTAACGACATCCGATCGAAGTTTACTTTCAAAGTAATAATAGTACTACTCAATTATACGTAATTAGAGTGAACCTTTTTATTTATCTTTCAATTTTAATTAGCCTCTTAGTTCTAATTTTCAAATTTGTTTTCAAAGCAGCGATTTGACTTTTGATTAATAGGTTACGTATTTAGACGAATTAAAGTACCAGAATTCAAATCATTTGTTTTTATAATGCGCTAAGTAATTTTATTATGTTATGAAGTGTGATTTCCGTTTGGTAAATATATGAAGGATATTTTTTCTAATTATGTACATATTAATTTGTACACTGGATTAAGCGGTGAATACATACGACTCGACTTAAAGCTTGAAGTAACGATTGCATTTCAGCTATTATTTTTTTAATGAGCCTTTAAGCAATAAACGTAGCTCGTAGGGTCAACAAAAACAATGTGTTTGCATTATTTAATTTACAAAAACAATATATCATATTAAAATCTATAATGAACTGGCAAAGTCGTTAACTGTGTGCTTAGTGCAAGTTTTTTAACGTTCTCGATAGCGTAAAAGTTAACCTAATTTTGTATGCAGTTGGAACAGCGCCCCTAGCGGCAAACGTACGCAAACAATCCCATTCCATAAAAATATGAGCTAACTTTTACGCTATCGAGAACGTTAAAAAACTCGCACTAAGCACAGTGAGCTGGATATTTTTACTTGTAGGTTAGTGACGTTTATAAAAATGTTCAAAGGCATTCTTCATGTTAATAGTTAGGTTAAGTAGTGTAATTTTTTAATGTATATTGTGAGTAAAATTATTTCTTTACATTATAAATTAGAGTTTATTTTTTACAAAAGTTTAGGTGTTTTATTTATCGATTGAGGCACTATGAAGTCTGCCGGCTGAGCTAGTTTAATATAAAACTCGTATGAAAACGTACATTTGTGTATTCAGCTTTATCGTGCTCTTAATAATAATTTAATTTGTCCCTATCTGTTACAAATCACAATATCCTATGGACCTTGCATTTTATTGTTGTACAAGAATTATATCAAAGCCTTTGTTTGGAGAATTTCAAGTATTTAACTTAAGCGTAGTGGTTTTTGCAATTGTATCTATACGTAACTATAGCGCGGTGGTTTGCAAGTCATCATTGGAATCTTTAGGCACGTTAACGCGATTGTAGCTCCACTTTGAGTCATGAGGCCTCAATAGTTTTTTTGAAGTGAAAACTTCTTTAGAACCGTTGTGATTTCAAACCGGATGCAACGGAAAAAACGACAGGTAAGAGACACAAATACAAAAATGTGTAGGATGAAGCCAGCAAAGAATGAGATAGAAATATACATACTATTTAATACAGCGCCATCTGTGAGATTTTTTAATACTAACGTGTGTATGAAAGCTCTTGTAGTGAATTTTAATTTAGGATTATACGTGAAATTAAAATATCAATTCACAGAGGGCGCTACCTTACAATTATTTACTAATGACAAAATTTTACATATACTTAAGACGTTTAGGATAATTGTATTTTAATTTTGGAAGGTTTCACTTCTACCACGTGTGAATTGCACACATGTAATTTTTTATTTTATTTTATACGGTAGATAGGGCTGTGAACTATACGAAAAGGTCAAAAAGTAAAAATCTCAAAAGTGCACATAGCAGATTTTGGTTTGACAACGACGATATGCAGAACAAAGCACCTGTAGGTACGAGATTCTTTCATGCAAAGTAAAACAAATTTAACGGTAGGCAGCGACTTGGCCCCCCGGTGAAGGTCAAGGGCGACCTGAGGGGGTGAGGCCGCGCGGCGCGCTACCAGCACTCTAGCGCGCTGCCGTGGAGTGAATAGAGTGACCGGTCGACGGTGTATCGCGTCCCGACCCGGCAGGCTGGTTCAGGTTCAGCGGGGTATTCCGGGACAGCAGCGGCACCTGGGCGGCCCGACGGGCTGCCGTACCGAGACGGCCGACGTTTCAGAGCCTTCGATTCGCCTCGAAGGCTCCGTCGGCTGGGCGTCCTTGGGGTGAGCCGCGCCGTCTGGTTGTAGTGTTGACCGCGGTAGCCCCCCTACCTCATCCGGGTTCTGACCTCGGAGGGGATCGGACGTCGGGTGTAAGAGTGCAGGGGAGTCGTTTAGTGGGTGGGTCCTAAAATCCTTGGGCCCGCGGTCTGCTCACAACACCATGCAGATCGTTGAGTCTCACATACCCTGCGCGCTCCTTTTGCGCGGGGACCTCGTAGGAGGTTCGGCCCTCTACCCGAAAAAAAAAAAAAAGGCGACTTGGCTCTACCCCTGGCATTGCTGACGTCCATGGGCGACGGTAACCACTCACTATCAGCTGGGCCGTATGCTCGTTTGCCCACAAGGGTAATAAAAAAAACCCCTTCATAGCAATGAAGGTTTAATGCAGTCTAGTTTTTAGTCGCATATAACATGATTCCTCTTCGTTGTCAGAATCAAGAGTATATCTTTAGACTCACCACAATGTCTGATCGAAGCGGCTAAGCAGAGGAGCAGTATCCTGGGCTGGGAGATGACGTGCCAGATTGTGACCTGCGGCACCTTTTTACCAGATTCCAGAGTTGCGTCGTTGCTTTTCGTGTTACCTGGGAAAATTTGAAAATTCTGAGATTGAGGAAAAACGTGTTCCTATTGTTTTTCTTTTTAGTGGGACTCCGGACCGTCGGGGCGGACAGCGTTGTGAGATTCCCTAGTAGGTTCGCGAATTGAATTGGAATTTCCGACGGCCCCAAGATAATATGATAATATTTTCCCTTGTGTCATAGATTTTCAGAAATACATTTAATTCATTTTTTAATTTCATTTTAATTAATTTTTCTAATGAAATACGTACTCAACAAATGTTCACGATTGACTTCCACGGTGAAGGAATAGCATCGTGTAATAAAAATCAAACTCGCAAAATTATAGTTTGGTGGTGGTAAATTACTGGTGGCAGGACCTCTTGTGAGTCTGCACGGGTAGGTACCGCCAACCCGCCTATTTCTGCCGTGAAGCAGTAATGCATTTCGGTTCGAAGGGTGGGGAGCCGTTGTAACTGTACTGAGATTTTAGAACTTATATCTCAAGGTGGGTGGCGTATTTACGTTGCAGATGTCTATGGGCTCCAGTGACCACTTAACATCAGGTAATAAATAAATAAAATACATAAAATACAAGTTCCAAATTTAATATTCTCTAATACTGATACAGACTTCGATCTGGAAAGGTCTCTTGGAGCTTATGATTATTATAATTAGGACCTATGACCAAAATTATATAATACAATTTCCCTTGAAGCGGCTAACACCTAATCTGGAATGTTGGATTGTCTGACGTACCTTCTTCACCGATGGTGGTACGTTCAGGCTCCTTAAGCGTGAGGAACGTCAGGGCAGCGATCACCAGACCCACGACTCCAGCTCCGTAGTAACACAAGCGCCAGTTCTGTGGGAATTAAAAATAATCATAGTGTGGACGTGGATTGTCATTGGTTCTAGAGCCTAAATACCGCGCTGTTGGAGAGTATGTCCAAACAATTAGATATTTCATAATTGTCTTATTGTTTGACAATAATATGTATACATATATTGCGTGTATTAAATGAGTGATTTAAAAAGGCGTTAAGTGGTTACTAGATGTCGTCTGGTGAATCCATTTATCGTCTTTTAAGAGAACATGGGCTAGTGCTATCAAATTCGATTCTAAGCGGACACAGCTTTCGGAAAAAAAAAGTTGTTGTATTTGTATTTTCGGTTTGTTATTAGACCGAATCGAATAATATCAATCAAAACACGTGTATTGGTGATTTTTTCGGAACTGCTGCGAATATCGAATATAAAAAATCCGCAATTACGGCTCGACACAAAAAAGGAAAGTTAAGCATACGTCTTATGCATAATATGCACTGTTACTCACCAGACCCCAAATGTTCAAGTCAGGGATGTACCTTCCAACCGGGAAAGCTATACCGTATCCTCCATAAATACCCCAGTTGAAGATGGACAGGACCAAGGCTCTCTGGTGCTCAGCGAACAGATCTGTCAGGATTCCTGTCGCCAAGGGATTGCAGCCTGATTCCCCTGCCGCCATGACCATACGGAGTACTACGAGATGCCAGTATTCTGTCACCGTGCCCATGAGGAGAATCGCGACAACGAAAACCAGAGTGCAAATCGAGAGAATGCGCGCCCTATTGTATCTGTAAACAAATTATTGATTACTTTATAATAAACTAGCCGTAGTGGTCCGCTTCGCTGGGCATTTAAAATTAACATTATTATTTATTGTCATTATTATTAGGGAGTCCAACACTCATATAAATATTAGCCTATCCATTAAGTACATGTACTTTCTACATATTTTTTTTATTGCTTAGATGGGTGGACGAGCTCACAGCCCACCTGATATTAAGTGGTTACTGGAGCCCATAGACATCTACAACGTAAATGCGCCACCCACCTTGAGATATAAGTTCTAAGGTCTCAGTATAGTTACAACAGCTGCCCGACCCTTCAAACCGAAACGCATTACTGCTTCACGGCAGAAATAGGCGGGGCGGTGGTACCTACCCGTGCGGACTCACAAGAGGTCCTACCACCAGTAATTACGCAAATTATAATTTTGCGGGTTTGATTTTTATTGCACGTTGTTATTCCTTCACCGTGGAAGTCAATTGTGAACAATTGTTGAGTACGTATTTCATTAGAAAAATTGGTACCCGCCTTAGATTCGAACACCGGTGCATCGCTAGATCCGAACTTCCTAGAACCGACTTTCTACATGGATATCAAGTTTCAAGTCAATCGGATGCATGGTTCAGTAATTATAACGGAGCATCCGTAAAACCACTGAAGATTTATATATTAGTATAGACTAGCAGATCCGACAAACTTTGTTCTGCACGCGTCTTAAATCCGAAAATTTCAAACTTTTTTTTTATAAAAAATACAATTAAGAAAACATTTTCCAATGGAGCGAATTTTTAATTGTAACCATTCTAGAATTCATATTCACCAAAAAAATCACCAAAATCGGTCCAGCCGTTTCAGAGGAGTTCACTAACATAAGCACAGACAGAAGAATTCTTTAAACATATTATCTTAAGATTTAAAAGAGAACTGAATGGATGCATTAATACAAATAAGATACCACAAAGCACTTAGATTTTAAGCTATTCAATTTACAAATCATATTACTTCTGTACATTAAAAAAAAAATATAATAATAATAAATATTTACTAACAATCACACCACGTTAACTGGTCCCGTGATAAGTTCGTAAAGAAATTGTGTTACAGGTACCAGATAACGGAAATAAATGTAAGATTTTTATTATACACATACATATATTTAATATACATCCATAACCCTGGAAAAGACATTTATATTTATCATACAAATACCTTCCCTTGGCGGGATTCGAACCCGCGACCCCCTTGTGTAGTGACCATGTCACTTACCACTACACCAGACGGCCAGACTTACTTTGCCTCTAAGGTAATTGGCCAAGCCGGTTAAAAGTAATTCAAGCAGTATTATTATTAATGTGTGTAATTTAAAGGTTTGTAGGTATGTCAACACCACGGATTGAACGATTAGCTTGTCTCCGCTTGTAATGCATTTAATAATATAGTTTGTATTTTTCGCCCTTTAGTAAATCTTTTTAATGTCGGGTATTTTGTTTCACTAAATAATTTACTTTTATGGGTTTCCTTAAACGCGTAAAATATCTGATATCGATAAAAACATATTGATTAAGTTAATTTGAATCTATCAAACGCGTAAAAGATATAATCTTTCATATGAAGAACATTTTAAGTTAATTTGAAACATAATATGTATTGCTTAATAATTATAGTTTCTTGGAGTTTTTAATAATTAGGTACGATTGCAAATTTTTTTTATTGCTGACTATCTGACCCGGCAGACTTCGTAGTCTATAAATAAAAGACCTATAAACTTTTGTATAAAATAGACTTAAAACAAACAAAGGGAGTCCCTCCGACGGAGGACACATCAATGGAAGAACAAAATTGTTATTTTTATTTAATTCTGCGCATTTTCATATCTATCTACCTTTTAAATCTCCTCTCCTTTTATTTGTATCTACAAATAATTCAAAACCAAAATTCCCAAAACCAAAAAACCAAAATCAAAATTCAAATTAGCCAAATCGGTCGTGCCGTTCTCGAGTTTTAGCGAGACTAACGAACAGCAATTCAATTTTATATATATAGATGTCCATGGACATCAATATCAGGGTGAAGCCGATGCCTACCCGTTTAATTATTTTGTTAAAGATAATCCTTTACTACAGTTATTTTTAATAGTGTTATTGATGTAAAATAAAATAAAATAAAATAAAATAAAAAAGCCTGTATTTCCTTATCCTGCACTTCTTTCATTTGAAATGTGGTATTTATTTGTTAGTGTTTAGTTAGTTATTAATGCTTATTGTCTAAATGTTAGTACGAGTTAATTTTTGTTATTGGATATGGACCCCTCATCTCGGGTGAAGGCCTCCTCCAGTCCTTTCCACTGATCTCTGTCCTNTCAGCGACAATTCACAGTCTCATGTCCTGGTTTACTGCACTAGTGCCATGTAACTCTAGCAGAAGTCAGCCGCTTAAAATAACTCTTGTCGGAACTACCCACTCGTCATTGAGATTTGCACTTGCCTTAATTTCTTGCAATAGCTTGTTACGTGTTGTATTTCCGCTAGTAAATGCCATGTGATGAAGTCGACAGTCAAACTGGGCAACTTGAGCCAGAACGTAAGATGTGACTATTTCGTCGTGGTCAGATCTTCCATCGAAATAACAGAGACGTTATTACACGACTTACGTATGCTGCATTCACGCTCTTGTGGCGTACCACTACTAGTATTCTGATCTGCATCATGTTTTTTTGCTGTACTTCGAACATGTTCAAACACGTCACGCCAGTGAGAGTAGAGTCCCGATCTCACTTCTGATGTCGGCACGCGTCAGGGATGGCTGAGCGGTAGGTTCCGTCATCGCTTGTATTTGATTGAACTCAGTTTAGTCAATAAAACTTTTCAGTAATAATTATTGAAACTCAACACACACAACTTTCACAATGACAGGGTAAACCGACAGTTTCGTTGCACATACCGACAGACCGACTGACTGACTGACTGACTGACCGACTGACTGACTGACAGAGACTCACTGACTAAGACGGACAGAATTACTGTCTGACACGGAATGCCACGACTCTGTCCACGTACCGCCATTTTATACTGTGGCGTTACGGAGTCTACCCTTCATTTTGTGATATTTATCAAAACAACATTTCATCATTTAAAATAATAATCAAAACCACCGTCTTAATATTACTAAAAGTCGTTATCCACGACATGATAAACAGCAGGTGACAGGGGGTCCCCCTGTCTGACTCCTCTTTCAATATTAATTGCATCACCTCTAGATTCTAGCTTCACATAACTTATGCTGTTGTTGTATATATATTTTATAATCTTTATATATTTCGAATTTATGTTTAATTTCTTTAGTGATTTCCATATAGAGTTGTGGCTTATGCTGTCAAAGGCTTTGCTGTAGTCGATAAAACCTAGATAGAGTGGCTTATTAAACTCTTCGTATTTTTCTATAACTTGTTCTAGTGCCTGTATATGGTCTAGTGTGCTAAACCCAGAACGAAAG
>NW_021011492.1:1419924-1474735 GCF_003987935.1 Bombyx mandarina | reverse complement strand
ATATAAATGAATTGCTGTTCGTTAGTCTCGCTAAAACTCGAGAACGGCTGGACCGATTTGGCTAATTTTGGTCTTGAACCAGCTTGTTCTATTGGTTGTGCCTTTTCAATCTCTTGTGTTATGCGTTTAAGAATTATAGATGAGAAGATTTTGTATATATTTGCCAGTAAGCTAATTGGTCTATAGTTGTTGATATCGAGGGGGTTTCCTTTTTTATATAGTAATATGATGTCCGACGTGCACCATTGGATTGGTACGATTTCAGCTTCTAGTATGAGATTGAATAATTCTGTGAGAGGCTTAAGTAAAACTGGTGCGCCTATTTTCAGAGCTTCATTGGTTATTGCGTCGGGACCAGGACTTTTATCTGATTTTAGATGCTTCAGCTGCGCGTATGTATCTTTTTCTTCTATCGGTCTAATTGTTTCCGTGTTATAACAGTTGTGTGAATCGTTGGCTTCCTTGATGGTTTTATTTTTGTTTTTGTATAATTCTTGGTAGAAAGAAGTTGCCTTCTGTACGATTTCTTGTCTTGTTGTAATTTCTTTATGTTGGCCTTCTAGTTTTTGTATCCAAGTTTTTCTTAAGTTTAATTCTTTAAATGCTCTCTTTGTGCTTCGGAATTTATTTAAATTTTCTGTTATTATCCTTTGCCTGTGCTTACTATAGTCTCTTTTAATCGCTTTGCTAGTTTCCTTATATATTTTGCTTAGTTCTTTCTTTGTATCAGCATCTTTATTCTTTCTTAGAGTTAATTCACTGCGTTTGTTAATTAAGGCTAGTGTTTCTTCGCTAAATATTTTGTGTCGTTTTTCTTTTTTTGTATTGTTTTTGCTAGTTAAACTTTTTGTTATAGCTATTTCTAGCGCATCATAGTAAGATTGAACGTTTCTGGTATCTGCTAGTTTGGTTTCGATGTTCGATTTGAGGCTGTCTATGTAGTATCTTGTTTCTTCTTCATTTTTTGGGATTTTTGGTGGTGGTTTAAAGCCTTTTCTATTTTTTTTCGCTTGACTCAATAGAACTGTTGCTCTAAGTAGTCTATGGTCTGTTTGGAACTTTACGTTGTTGAGAACTTCATAATTTTGGACTATTTTTGGGACATTTGTCATGATGTAGTCAATTTCGTTTTTAACTTTTTCGTCTGGTGACTTCCAAGTCCATCTTCTGCTGGGTCTTTTTTTGAAATAAGTGTTGATTATTGCTAGTCTATATTCCAATGCATATTCTAGCAGTCTTTCGCCTCTTTCGTTTCTTTGGCCTAGCCCGTACTGTCCCATGACGAGTTTTTCTTCTTTTTTGGGTTGCCCTATTTTTGCATTGAAGTCTCCTAATATTATGATTTTCTCATTGGATAGTGTATGAGCTTTTTTCAGATCATTGTAGAATTTTTGTATTTCTGTATCGTCTGATTTTTCCGTGGGTGCGTATGCCTGAATTATAGAAATGTCTAGTCCGCCAAAATTCATTTGAAGTAGCGCTACTCTCTCCGAAATGCCAGTGAAGTTAGTTATATTGTTTTTCCATGCCTTTTTTATTAAAAATCCGACTCCATACAATCCCTTTGTTTCTCCTATATAGCAGAGAACATAGTCTGAATACTCTTCTATGTGGCAGCCCATTTTTCTTGTTTCTGAGAGACCTAGTATGTCGCATTTTATATCTTTCAATGCATTATTGAGTTCTAAGTATCGGTGTATTGATGACAGAGACCTGACATTATAAGTTCCAATTTTTATACAATTCTTAAAGTCTTTGTTCAGTTTAGTGGTTTTTGATGTGGCCAATATTTATTGTGTTGCCACGTAGTTCTGATTACAATATTAATGAAACTCCATTTTTAAATAAACACATTTAACATTAACACTACAATACCCATGTAGTTAATAAGTACCTACAACCTACGAATAAATAATAAGTCTATTTATTCGTAGCCTACAACTAAAATAATATTAAAATACTAACTCTATGACCAATACCTTATCGATTGACTTTGTCAAACATAAAGATCGTAGACGTAAACTGTTTTTACTACCATTAAAAAAAAAAAAAAAAAAAAAACAAACGAACACAACAAATAAGAAAGAGTAATAATACATGAATTGAATCTAAATACCGCGGCGTCAGTTATTACCTACCACTACCTACCTATATACCTACCACTAGGAGTAGGGTGGTTTAAATAAATACAAACAGTGCTGTATTTATTGTATAGATAAACGCTATATTTCTAAATGGAAGAACAAGATAATCTAGAAACAGGCTACAGTGTAAGCACTTACTTATCCGCGACCACTCCGAGTACAACTCCGACAACGGTGAAGACCGCCATGAAGGCAGGTCCAGCCAGGACTTGATAGTCGATGCCGAGGCCATTGTAGCCCCATTCGCAGTACCGTGTGCCGTTCAGAGTTAAGGACTCGCATCTGTAACAAATTTAAATTAGTCAATTTAACAAAACTGCTCTTTCTACGCATCGAACATGAAGGCTCTGCTTTCACTACCCGAGATGGTGGCAAATTAACTCGGTGGAGGACGCGGTTAGGACGGAAAAAAGCGCAAAGCTCAAAAATAAAATTGGTTAACATCTATTTGGCCCCTAACTTACTGACTTACTGGTGGTAGGACGTTTTGTGAGTCCGCACGGGTAGGTACCACCACCCTGCCTATTTCTGGCGTGAAGCAGTAATGCGTTCCGGTTTGAAGGGTGGAGTAGCCATTGTACTGTAAAAACTGAGACCTTAGGACTCATGTCTCAAGGCGGCATTTACGTTGTAGATGTCTATGGGCTCCGACCACTTAACACAAGGTGGGCCTTCCACCCACCAAAGCAATAAAAAATAATAACAGTACCGATATCCATAATCAGCAATAAAAGAACATACAACACACACACAACGTATAGTACAACAACAATAAGAAAACTATCAACATAAGGACACAGAGACAGCACAAGATCATTGAAAGGACAAATAAATAAATGAACTAAAAAATATACGCGGCACAAAGAATCGATCCTACATTCCAGTAGACTTCCGCGAGCTCAACGCAAAAACTCCCGGCAAGAGACATTATTAATGTGTTTTTGCTCTGCCTGTAAGTCTGTATTGATTTTTTTTTCAGGTTTTTGTCATTTGCCGATTGGAAAAACTGCACATGTTTGTGCGACACTTAATTTTCAGATAGGTATTAATAATTTTTTTGCGAACACCGTTCACAGATTAGACGCCTTCTTTGCAGTGCCACATAATAATATGTCTCAGTTGTATAGAGGTAATAACTAAACGGCTTATAGCCAAAATTAATGAGGTAGTAAGGGCAATAGAGCCATAAGTCTATTTGTGAGAGAGAACTTAAACAATACCGCTAGGTAAAATTCAACATGTCTCTAAAAGTTTTCCGCGTTTAATTTTCCTTCGAAGAATTCTAAGTGAATGGAGATATGGCATGTGACCACGATCCTCATTAGTTTGTTATTTATTTTTATTCCTACCTATTCTGAAGGCCTTGAGAGGCTATTTCAGCTTCGCCCTAACATGTAGGTGAGCTCACGGGGCTCAAACCGGAGTGTTGCTAACACTGGCCCTAGCAAGAGCAGTGCTTCGCAGAATCTACCATCGGATCGAAAACGCGACCCAATGAGAAGATCCGGCGAGAAATTCAGTGAGCTTTGTCTATGGGTTAATTCGCTCATCGAGCCCATCGTCGCAAGCGACGGGTTCGACGAGGACGGTGACCTGCCTCATTAGTGAGGGACCAACAAAGAATAAGAAGTAGTAGGAAATTGTTTGCAATGATACATTATAGATTTCTCATCAAAGTTGATTACCAAACGAAAGTTCATGATCATTATTAGGTTTGGCCTCGAGTGCACAATAAAGTGATCCAAATTGGTTCGCTAATGTATAAGCAGTCGGCGTGCCTTCAAGAAAATTTCAACAATAAGAATTTTAAACCTTTTCGATTCAATTCCTACCGACTTACTGTCAACACTACATTATAGTATCGTTAAATGTAATTCCTAAAACATAAGCTACTGAATAAATTTGATTATTGGAATCATAAATCATTACAATAATAATATGAAAAAACTACGTATTTAAATTGAGTGGTTTTTCTACGTATATTTTAATAAGCCACGCATATTTCCTGATTGACTACAATTGACACGCACGGTGACCTTCGCAATAGGGCTGACCAAAAAAAGTATTAATTAATTTTATTTTGACATATTTAACGAGAAGTTTTATTATTTATTTAATTATTTAATTTGATTGATATATGAAACTTTTCCTAATAACTAACTCGGCATCGTATCCAGCGATGACACTTATGGGTAAAAAAAATCACCTGTTGTTATACAACTAAGTACCAACGAAAAACTAAGTACCAGCGAATGCAGAAAAGTTTAATTAGATCCCGGAAATAGCGACTACTAATACAATACAAAATAAGACTCTTTTAATCGATTAAGATGACCAGACCAGCTCACGGTCCGTTTGATGTAAAGCAGTAACCGTAATCCATAGAATGAAACGACTGGGTTTTCGATCACTTTTTTTAAACGCATTCTTTGATTGCATAATATCAACGGCCTATCAAAATTTGACAATTCGCCTCCGTGAAGATTAAGAATTAGAAAAAAATAAAACAATTATCAACATCGCTTATATTCACTTAAATAATTAGGCGCCAATATCCTTAGTTGTTCAGCTGGTAATTAATGCTTTTTTTTATTTCTTAACACTAGGTGGGCCATGAACTCGTCCATCCATTTTAACAATAAAATATACCTACTGAGCAAATATTACTTAGCAACAAAAAAAGTGATTACCGAAGCTCACGAGAGTGAGTCCGCACGGGTAGGTACCACCCTGCCTATTTCTGCCGTGAAGCAGTAATGCGTTTCGGATTGAAGGGTGAGGCAGCCGTTGTAACTATACTTGAGACCTTAGAGCTTATATCTCAAGGTGGGTGGTACATTTTCATCGTAGATGTTTATGGGCTCCAGTGACCACTTTATACCAGGTGGGCTGTGAGCTGGTCCACCCATCTAAGCAATAACAGAAAAAGGACATTAACAACATAGATACCGCCAATGCAGGTGAGTACTTTGAGACACAAGTTCGAAATCTCAGTTTTTTACCGCCCCCACCCTACACGCATTACTGCTTCATGGCAGATATAGGCAGGGTGGTGGTACCCTACCCGTGGGAGCCCGTGGAACTCTACCACCAGCTTAAAACATGCACATTAACATCCGTCGAAAGACACCCACTGCTGGTTTTTGATGTTCAATGATACACCGATTGTTAAGCTTTAGGTTTCAGGTCGATAAAAAATATATTATGATCGTGTTATATTTATATTGAAGCAACCCTATTACAGTCATGTCCTCTTGAAGGACACTTCGCGACCGAACTACTCGGCTGAAGGCAATGCGATTCTAGATCAGTTTACGACACAATTCATTTAATTTCATGGTTAATTAAACTCAATAAATTTAAAGATAATCTGTTTTTGTTTGAATATAAATACTTAGGGTAACAAACACCCTAGTATTATGAAGTCGTCGTGGCCTAAAGGATAAGACGTCCGGTGCATTCGTGTTGAGCGATGCACCGGTGTTCGAATCTCAGGCGGGTACCAATTTTTGTAATGAAATACGTACTCAACAAATGTTCACGATCGACTTCCACAGTGAAGGAATAACATTGTGTAATAAAAATCAAACCCGCAAAATTATAATTTGCGTAATTACTGGTGGTAGGACCTCTTATGAGTCCGCGCGGGTAGGTACCATCACCCCGCCTATTTCTGCCGTGAAGCAGTAATGCGTTTCGGTTTGAAGGGTGAGGCAGCCGTTGTAACTATACTTGAGATCTTAGAATTTATATCTCAAGGTGGGTGGCGCATTTACGTTGTAGATGGGCTCCAGTAACCACTTAACACCATGTGGGCTGTGAGTTCGTCCACCCATCTAAGCATTAAAAAAAACCGTTTTAGTACTTATATATTTTTTATTAACTAGCTACGCACCGACGGGTAGGTGAGCTCACGGGCTCAACCTTAGAGAATTTGCTAACACTAGCTCTAGCAAGAGTAGAGCTTCGCAGAATCTACCGCCGAAAAATCGCGACCCACTGAGAAGATCCGGTGAGAACTTCTTCAGGTGAGAACTTGAGAATGCCTTCTGAACTACCGGATTAGAACGTGACTATTCATGAGCCTCCAGTGTCACTCTTACCGAGCCGTGAATGGGTTAAATGTCTTTTAACTGTCAATTAAAACATCATTAATAACACTGCTAGTTTATTACAGCCGAGCAGAGTCACGTTCGTCGTTGAAGACTAATTTTAATTGTCTCTTTGTTGAGCACCGATCGCGGCGTTGTTGTCTTCTTATGAAGTACTTATCTCTTCTAAATCGTTCCCTCACTACTGAAGATCGCGACCACATGTGACGTTCTTCCACAGTGTTCGATCATGGATGGCATGAACCGCATGGTATAGACTACCACCGAGTGCTTCTCTTACCAGATCTGACCATCTGACTGGTGTTCTGCCCACGGTGCGTTTGCCCTCTATGCGACCTGCAATTATGAGCTTCTCTTACTCATGTCTGGGAGACCGCGTGATGTGTCCGAAGAAGCTCACAACACGTTCCCGGCAGATGGAAGAGAGCCTTTTTCGGATGTTTAGCTTCCTTAGAATGGACTCGTTAGTTCTCATGGCAGTCCACGGTATTCGTAGTATATTTATAATATTTATCCTATATTATAAGCTAGCGACCCGTCCTCGCTTCGCTTCGGAAACTGTAATTTATTATTGATTTCTCCACTATTTAATGGATGTTATTATACATATAAACCTCCCTCTTCAATCACTCTATCTATTAAAAAAAACCGCATAAAAATCCGTTGCGTAGTTTTAAAGATTTAAACATACATAGGGACAGACAGATATAGGGTCAGAGAAAGCGACTTTGTTTTATAATATGTAGTGATTAACAGTCGTATTTTCGATCCGCCTAGTGTTCAATGTTGTGCATTATCAATGTTTTTTTAATGGTCAAGAGCTTGCTAAAATATGTATTAAGGTTCTAGCGGGACTGACACATGTAGGTATGTCTAATCTTTAAAAAAAAAAACGATTGCAACGCCACCGACTGGCTCCAATTTTATATCTAAACCACTCAAGCACACACAATAAATTCCAATCAAACCGATCGAGCCGTTTATTAGACATACTTCAGTGACGAGCACACGTGAGTACAAAAATATTCAATACGCAGTCATATAGTTATATAATAAAAACACAATGAACTTACATTTCAGAAGAATTAACCTTCTCACAAACAACTGGAAGTTGGCTAAGCGACAGATGTGTGGCGTTCAGCATGCAAGACTTGTCGCCGTAATGAAGGTCTTCCGCTGTGACTTTTGATGTCGTACCTGGTGGAGCCACAAAGAAACAGTTTTACACTAACTCTTGTCTAAATTATGTTGACCTAAACCTAATGAGAGGTATTGAGTTTGTTTTATTGGAACGAAGTTCCTTATGGGACGATGCGGAGGGGTAGGGTTAGGGTAACCGGGAAAAAACGTCCGTAACGTAAGATTGTTAGTAATGCACACAGTGTACGACTTAACTTTGTATTAACGTACAAAAAAATTACATATTTTTTTATCATTCATTGACCACAATCTTAGAGCGTTCGTTTGCGCAATATATTAAGTCTTATTCAAACAACCGTGAATGAAGTGTACCACGATAAGTTTGCACGTTACCAATGACTGTGGGTTGTTGCGAAACCTCCAGTTTTATCAGCCCCCTCTACCCCCGGCCAGGGCTTCGCCCCTGGACCCCACCGGGGCTTCGCCCCTGGACCTTAGCTCGGTACTCCACGAACTTTCAGCCTGGTATAAGAAAAAATAGTATGTGCACCGCGGGAGAAAATGGACATTTCCTCCAACGTGTTTGCCAATGTACTATTCTGATGATAGGGCCTATGTTTCTGTTGGTATAGTGAACTGTAAGATCACGTACGCACTACTACACTGCTTATTTGTGTCGTGAACCAGTCAGGCGTTCTGGTTTGAAAGGTCGAAAAGAACAACTCGTAACGAGCCGTGAGAATAAGACTCTTTTTATTTTAAAAAACTTGTCATAAGATTCCATATGAAGGAGCCTCGAAAGAACTTCCTATTGACAACCCTCGACGACAATATTGATAACCCTGTACAAGCGAGTGCATACAGCCTGTACAATGACATTTGCGGCTTGAGTTGGATCGGCGAAGGTCGCCCTATCGTATGTGGGACACTCAGTCGATAGGCTACATCTAAAAACTTATTCTTTTGTTAATTGAGTTTTTTTACGTGCGTAAAAGGATCAATTATTTTTGTATGCTTTATTAAGAGTTTCACAAAGACAATGTACCGATGTGGTCTACGGATGGTTACGGTTTTTGTAATGCATATACGATACATGTGAGTGTTTATTTTTAATGTCGCTTCAAAGCAAGCAAGGCTTCTTAGAGCCTTGGATTGTTGCGCCCAGGATTGTGGAGGGTTCTGTTCCCGTAACATCCGTGTGATGAGATTTATTTACTCTTTGCCTGGGTGTTTATTATTTATATATGTATACATCTAAATGTATATAAGTATGTAGGTCCGTCTCTACGTGCTTAGCTTATTAACGTTCTCGATAGCGTAAAAGTTAACTCAAATTTATATGGAGTTGAAACTGCGCCTCTAGCGGCAAACGTAAGCAAGCATTCCAATTCCATACAAATTACTTTTACGTTATCGAGAGCGTTAAAAAACTCGCACTAAGCGCACTGGTAACCATAACACAGGGTAATTTGGGGCCGGATGACCGTGCGTGATTTGTTCCCAGTTATTTATTTATTAGATAGAACTTACCTATGAGATAATGTCCAAGTTCTCCCAATATGTAGCCGACGGAGACAAGACCGAGGACGTACCATTTGTAGAAGTCGCCCAGCTTACCCAGTAGACCGCTGCGGAACATCTTGATTTATTCTGGCAACAAAAATAAATTAATCAGAAACTTTACCTTCTTCAGTCATTACTTCGGTCATTACTTGAGTCATTACTTCAGTCATTGCTTCAGTCATTGCTTCAGTCATAGCTTCAGTCATTAATTCAGTCATTACTTCAGTCATTACTTCAGTCATTACTTCAGTCATTACTTCAGTCATTACTTCATCATTACTTCATCATTATTTCAGTCATTACTTCAGTCACTACTCTTGATGCCTATGTACGCTTCGAATAGGCAGAATTGCGCTACTTATGGAATTGTGGAGAATAGCTGTCAAGGCTATGATAAACAAAGATTCCACATGACCGCGACTGCTCTACCAAGAGTAACCGATTATAATGATGATGTTGATGCGCCACTTATCTTACTTTGATGGCCAATAACTGCGCAAAGTTTCAATGTTCCTAATTTAAGCAAATTCCTGGAGATAGGTTTTTTTTTTTTATATCAGTAGTGTAACGAGAGTGGGTATGAGCTTGGCAGGGCTATCACTAGTCGCATTCGTAAATAAACCTCAATAATAATCTTTGGTCCCTCTACACATACCTAACAGTACACGAAAATCGAATATGTGATTAGATGGTCCAACATCGAAAGAAAGACATGGATGGAGGTGGACACGAGAGATTGCCTTAAGCCATGAGAAGTTGGAGGAGGGGACGAAAGATGTCTTTTTTTGGGTATTAATTACAGTCAAACCTGGGTAAGCGAGAACTGGATAAGCGAGAAAACTCCATAAGTGAGAGTAATCGCTAGGACCCGTCATTTTAAGCTCCCAAAACCTCTATTAGAGAGAAACAGAAACCTCTGTAAGAGAGAGTCGTTTTTCCCTCATGGACCTGCGTAAGTGAGACTGCTACTTATCTACCTCTATAAGCGACAGTCGAGCTTTACTTATTTATATTATTTAGGAGGAACAAATGAAAAAACAAATTACAAATTTAACACCTGCTATTTTATGACTCATTATTAACTTTTGTGGAACTTCCTTCTATTGTTTTTGAATTGTTTTCTCGTCAACATTGAACCTATTCTATTTCGTGGAACTAAATAACGTTGTTATTTTATCGCATTCTTTTCGAATGGACACGTGTCCCTGTGTACCGTCCTGTTTGTCGGACTTACTCAGTTTATCGTTAATCAATTGCGAAGGAAAGTTCTGTTCTGCATCATGTCAAAACGGTAAATTAAAGTACTGTCATTAAGTGAATAGTGAATGCGTTTGAATCCGGAAAATCGCGAAATGAAATTCAGAGGGAGCATTCGCGAGAAACTCGGGTTAGTGAGAAACCTCTATAAGCGAGAATGAGATTGTGCTCCCTTAAACTCTCGCTTATCCAGGTTTGACTGTATTAGGTATTGATACCTGTATACGTCATAGTCATACGTACGTAATCACCATATATTTTCCCACATGAGTTTTAAATCTCAACTATATCGCATGACTTTTTTTATTATTATTTATTTATTGCCCTAATAGGCAGACGAGCATACGTCCCACCTGATGGTGAATGTACACCGTCGCCCGTGGACTTCAGCAATTATAGAAAAAAAAAACGGAAGTCGTACCCTTCGTAGCGGAAATTATTATGGTTTGTAGCAGAAATAGACAGTCAGATTGTACCTATCAGTCCTCATCCAATTGACAATTTAACTAGGAAGGAATTGGAACCAACATGAATATTTCCAAATAAATTCTGTCCCACGCATTGATATAATCTACAATCGCAAACATAGTTAATAGCGTATTTATGAGCAATGACCTAGTTGTTGTGTGACGCGATTTTATGTACCCTTCGCGTGCACGTCCCATTGTATTGTCTGATTCAGCTTCATCACAGCCAATTGAAGTAAAGAAGACGACCGTCCAAAGGCTTGTTATACGGATTAATAATGTTTGTACTGTGCTAATGAATGGAATGATTCGAAGTGAGCGATCATAAAGAAAGGTGCTGCAAAATCGAAATGTCAAATGTGATAAAAAAAAAGGTATCGACCTAGCATCCTAAGATTAAAACGCGAAGAAGAATACTAGAGTCGAGTAATAGTAAAAACTAGTGTTCGCCGACTTATCAATATTCGATCATTATTTCTGAATCTATACATAATATTATAAAGAGGAAAGATTTGTTTGTTTGTTTGTTTGTTTCGAATAGGCTCCGAAACTACTGGACCGATTTGAAAAATTTTTTTTCCATTAGTAGCCGACATTGTCCCTGATGAACATAGACTACTTTTTTAATTTTTTTTTGATTTTTATTTTTTGGTTTCATGTGTGTTTTAATGTTTCCGAAGCGAAGCGAGGGCGGGTCGCTAGTACTAAATATTCATATTATGTACTAGCCGTACTCACCCGCTTGGCTGGGAATTTAAAATTAACATTATTATTTATTGTCATTATTATTAGGGACTCCAACACTCATATAAATATTAGCCTATCCATTAAGTACATGCATTTTCTACATGAATACCAAGTTTCAAGTGAATCGGATGCATGTTTCAGTAGTTATAACGGAACATCCGTAAAAACCACTGTAGATTTATATATTAGTATAGATTATAAAATAGACATTTTGACAATGACAGGACATTCCCAAAACTAAATAAATAGATAACATAAGCTAAAATTCGTTATAATAAAAATTAAAGTCAGTTGATAGATGAGATAATAGTACTTAATAAATGTTTGAATGATGAATGTTTCTTTTTTTGTGATAGAGTGGTTACTGATGGTCCGGGGGCCGTTCCAGGTTAACCAGGCCAGGTGGGCGAGCAAAGGCTCAACCTGGAGGGTTAAAGTAAACGTATGTGTAATACACAACACGGGGAGTTCTACGTATAGCCAATTGAATGAAACCCAAAAATGACTTTAATGATATGCGAATGTACAATCACACATACATTTTTTTTTAAATAATCTAATTTCTTTAATCTATGTTTAGGGCCGTGTAAAAGCGACATCGTGTGAAACAGATTCCTTGTAAATAGAGCCACAGTAATAGATGTGATGAAACTAGTGTGACCAAGATTACAATTGTAACGGAGAGAAATAAAATTAAAAAAAAAACTTCAAGGCTCATTCAATAATTACGACAAAAGGTAGACCCTGACATCTGTACCATCCAGTGTTAACAACGATACTACTATTATCGATATTCATTGGACCTGATCGTCGTAACGTATTTTTTTGTTCTAATTTAATTTAAGCTTTAACGTCCTTCACATAACGCATGGTTACCCTTACACTGTATTCGAGTTATTGTTTTTATGGATGGATGATTTGTTACGGTTTGTTGTTGTAATTGAATATATATTACAAGTGAATAGGAGAATGATTATTTGATGTTAATAAAGAGGATGTAGGTCATGGTTTTTTCTAGTTCGCGATTTTAGGCGAGCATAAGATCTTTAATGTTACGTCAATGGCGTTGTTACGTTAAGTGATGCATGACTATATTCTCACTTTTAAACAATACACTGGCTTAAGTTAGTTGTCGAAATCAGACGAACATCAAACATATCTGTATACCACCCTGTATATATGTATACAGTGTGTTCAAATAGTTCGCATAAACTATTGACAGTGATTTCTAACAAGATAGGCAACACGAAAAAAAACAGCTAATTAAATAAACTAGAGGTCCCGCAGTAGTCGAAATTCGACTATAATTAATTGGAATTGTAAGTTTGTATACTATTATGATTGTATTTTAGTCTTCTATAATGACAAATTTCACCAAGACTACATTATAAAAAATATTAACAAAGACAAAAAATATTTATTCTATTCTCAATTTGACAACAGACGTCAAGAACAAAAATTTGACAATAAATAGTATGCATGCGTGTGTGCGTCAAATACATGGTATGTAGTGTGTGTAATGTTTTCTTTATTGATTTAATGTATAATTTATGCATTATTTAAAAAAAATACTAGCATTGTGCACTTCTTCACTATATTCTCTATAAGCGTGGAAAATTTCATACTCCTCCGTTCGCGCAATTTTCGTAAAAAGGGATACATAGTTTTTGCTTCACGTATTAATAAATAAATAATTGTTTTTTCATGGCAAGCAATGTACCTAGACAAAAGTCTATTGATTCGTGTGATCTAAAAGAAAACATAAATACATTGCGTACTGACATGACGCGTGAGCTTATCTAATAATAATTAATAAATATTGTTTTTCATGTACTTCGGGGTAGTAGGTAAGACCAGTTTTTCGCTTCGAGAACACTATATGATAATATTGTAAATTTATTTATTTATTTTTTGTTAACATAGAAGTAGAAACATAGGTAATCATAATTTGCATATGTGCTTAAACTAGCTGATAAAACCTCTATCTCAAGCAGCAGTGCTCCTTGTACAAAGAATACAACAGCTTTATTTCAAATATACAAAAATAGAAAATCAATATATCAAATATATCCTACAAATATATCAGTATGGTGTCTTTTTTTTTATTGCTTAGATGGGCGGACGAGCTCACAGCCCACCTGGTATTAAGTGGTCACTGGAGCTCATAGACATCCACAACGTAAATGTGCCACCCACCTTGAGATATAAGTTTTAAGATCTCAGTATAGTTAAAACGGCTGCCCCACCCTTCAAACCGAAGCGCATTACTGCTACACAGCAGAAATAGGCGGGGTGGTGGTACCCACCCGCGCGGACTCACAAGAGGTCCTACCACCGCTGCACCGGTCTGTAAATAAGTAGAGCTACAGGTAATTGAAAAACAAAGCGCTTACTATGGATGACCTTACACTCGCTCCGTTAATTACGTTTCAAGTCATCGAACATTTAAATAAAGCAATAAATTTTTATAGTTCCGCATTGTTCAAACAATTTTTTTTAGGGTAAAATGAATCGACGATTAACATAATTTTGTGATTTGTAATTTAGTCGCGACGGGGTTTTTAGGGGTGGCAACATAAAAAGTTTGCGGGTTTTCTAAAACATTGGGCCAGCTTGTAAAGCCACCCCAGGCGTCTTTGGGGTGAGTTGCGCATCAGCGGTAATTAGTGCGAGTTTTCTAACGTTCTCGATAGCGTAAGAGTTAACTCAAATTCGCCTACGTTTGCCGTTAGGGGCGCTGTTCCAACTGCATACAAATTTGAGTTAACTTTTACGCTATTGAGAGCGTTAAAAAACTCGCACTAAGCACACTGTTCAACACGGTAACCCTGCTATCTCTTCTGGTTGCTGTCTCGAGGGAGAATCGGGTGCAGAAAGCGCGAGACTGCAGGGAATTTGTCTAGGCGGGGTTGTTTAGTTAGTTTGGGTGATCATCATAGCATTCCGACGCGAAGGTCATAAAGAAAATCCCTTGGTACTGAAATATGCAGTTTAATTTCAAGACTAAAAGACTTAAATTTCTTTAAAAATATTCACCTTTGTAATCGGGTCATGTTAGCAGTTACGATACCATATTTGGTATTCGATGTCAAATGTTAGAGTGGGCAGCGTCAGTCATGCTGCAATGACCAAAAAGGCTTCGTTTATTAATATACCAACCAAGCTTAGTAACTAGAACGTGAGATTTGAAATGACAAAAATGTGTATTTAAAAATTAATACTGGCTTGTTCCCCTCTTATCGACCGTGATGATCCTTTATGACACTCATTGCGATTTCGCATTGTATCTGACGTAACATAATTTTTGCCATGTAGTTTTTTATTTTATTTTATTGCTTGGATATTTTATTGATTAGCTCACAGCCCAACTGGTGTTAAGTACCGAGGCCTATAGACATCTACAACGTAAATGCCGCCATTCACATTGAGATACGAGTTCTAAGGTCTCAGTATAGCGGTTACCCAACCTTTGAAACAGAAATGCATTACTGCTTCACGGCAAAAATAGGCAAGGCGGTGGTAGCTACTCGTGCGGACTCACAAGAGCTCCTACCGCCAGTGAATAGTTCTTGTCCAATTCATCTTCCTGTCGTATCTAAGTGCTTCAGTCCTGGTCGGGTCTTGGAAGCCCGTGCCACCACCCTGCCTATTTCTGTCGCGAACCACTAATACGTATCGGTTTGTAAGGTGAGGTAACCAACTATAAAACTGAGACATAGCATTCACGTCTCAAGGTGGGTGACGGTATTAACGTTGTCCAAATCTATGGGCTCCAGTAACCACACAACACCAGGCGGGCCGTGAGCTCGTTCATCTATCTAAGCAATAAAAAATATAAAAACATTCCGTCATATTACATGTCCATAACAACTTCGGTAATTTCTCGCTTTTTTATTGATCCTCACTTTAAATGTCCCCGTGTCTCTACTCCTTTCGTAAAATATCATGTCTTGTGACACCTTTTGCGTCATCTTCATTTATATACCAAAATCAAATTGACAAATTCACTGATAACAAAGATATTTAAAAAGTGGATCTTGTGGTCAAAAACTACCTAGCTAGCTCGTATTAGATGTGAATAATAAAAATCAATATAAGACACCAAATTGGAATCAGGAAATTATAAAATACACCCACAAGACATATGGTTTTACAAACACAAGATTAGTCTTACAAAAACTATGCCTACAGGCAATAAACATATAAATTTATAGCATGTTGTAACATATATGTGTGCTGTGTAGATTAAAATAAGGATGTTGGCTATGGTATATATGTTATAACAAAACGTGTTATTGTAGAGAAGTAGAGAAGAAACCTTACATGTCAATAATAAGTGATGAAACAAGATGAATTTATGGTGTGTTTGAAATTTATATTTTTAACTAGGTAGCTGACCCAGCAGATTTCGTAGTGTCTCAGTCGATAAATAAAAGACCTAAACTTTTGTATAAAACAAACTTAAAACAAACAAAAGGAATCCGTCCGACGGGGGACACAACGAAGGGAAAACAAAATTGTTGTTTTTATTTAATTCCGAGCGTTTTCATATTTATCTACCTTTTAAACCTTCTCTGGACTTCCACAAATAATTCAAGACAAAAATTAGCCTTATCGGTCCCGTCATTCTCGAGTTTTAGCGAGACTAACGAACAGCAATTCATTTATATATATATAGATTATATAGATAGATAGATAGATGACATAGGCAATTCGAAGCATCGATTTTGATAAAGATCCTAATGAGATCATCCCCATCTATGTATGTGTATTTTAAAAGAGTGGTGGTTTTTAAGTGGATTTTTTGAAATATGTCGCATTTAGTACGAAGTGCATATCCCTTCATCACCTTACTTAAGTCCAAATAACGCCTTTTACGATTGTATTAATAAGAAGAATAAGATAAACCATTAATAAATTTCTTCGAAATAGTATGATTTAATAATAAAACAATGTCATGTTTTAGTAATTATGGAATTGATCAATTAAATTACCACGTTTTTGCTTTATCGTTGTCATCGAGCTAAAAATAGTTATATTCAATTTTCTCGAGTGCTTAATGATATTTTTTTTGCAATTAATTAGTTTTTGTCGAACAAAAGCGAAAGTCATCGAAGACAATTCGAAGCGAGTCCTTGAGTTTATACGTAGCTCGATAAATACCGAATTAGTCGCGGATAAAATCAAGAGTTTTTTTTTCTGTATTGCATGATTTTTTTGTTCACATAATTGACAATTTAATTGAAGATGATTTGATTATTTTTTTATTTGCGAATTAAGAGTAGTAGCTGATATCACCGACATTGGCAATGTTAAGAGTGAATGAAATTTGGGTCATTACTGATCGCATAGTCATGTCATGTGTACTAGTGGCACAGATAATCGATTTTTCAAAATCTCAAGCGTCTATTTGCAGCTCATCAGCTACGCCATCGTCATTCGGAATCATAATATCGACCGGGACTTTAAATGAGTCATCATCAGCGTTAATTTTGTAATAAGTCATTCCATCATCAGCTTTACTCATTAAAGACTGTTACTGGTGGTAGGACCTCTTGTGAGTCCGCACGGGTAGGTACCACCTCCCTGCCTATTTCAGCCGTGAAGCAGTAATGCGTTTCGGTTTGAAGGGTGGGGCAGCCGTTGTAACTGTACTGAGAACTTAGAACTTATATCTCAAGGTGCGTGGCGCATTTACTTTGTAGATGTCTATGGGCTCCAGTAACCACTTAACACCAGGTGGGCTGTGAGCTCGTCCACCCATCTAAGCAATAAAAAAATAAATAAAAAAAAGAACAACATTTTGCTGGCCCAGCGTACTATCAATCTTTTTTCTGAATGAAATAAGTAATGAACAAGACATGATAATCATGTTATATCATAGCATCTGTGTCAAGGTCGGCTGACCGTTGCCATCATCGCGACCTTCTCCATTGGTAACCATACGTCATTAGGTAGCTAAATTACGCCGTAATCATATGTGCTTAGGGTTCAAGATATTGTTTTAGGTTTTTTTATCTTTGATGCGATAATCAGTTTGATTTCTGCAGTAGCTGTAATTGCACGTTATGGTGTTTGCGAGTAAGCTCGGATTGATAGTAGAAGCTGGTTCGAAAGCAACTGGTATTCCAATATAATTTGAAGCTTCAATGTCATGACTCATATGTATTGGCTGTCTACGGGAATGTTTGGATACCTCTTTGGAATTTGTCTATGGAGAGTCTTTGGTTGTTATTTGTTTTCGGTACCTTATGTTCCAGCAGGAGTGTTTTGAGGATTTTTTTATCATCATCTACCATCGCAGAAATCATGTCTACTGAAGCCAAAGTTAAAACACAGCGTGTTTCCAGATGTCAGTCTAGTTCTGGATTAGACTGTCTTACTTATTTTTTCTTGGCCGCTATAAGACGTCCCTATGTAGTTCTATAAATGAGGTCCCAAGTGCCCTGTACTTTAGACAGCGGCTTGGCCACGCCTCTGACATCGCTAATCTCATGAACCATAATGATCAATCACAATGAAGCGACATTTATTCTCGTTTGATTAATTTACGCCAATGAAATAACCAATAACAAAAAAAATCCCTCCAATTAAATCCGTTTAACAAAAAGTATCACAATTTAAAATTATTTTTTTCATTATCTCTTAATTGAGATTATTAACACAGCTGTTGAATATTAAACTGGCGAATGTCGTGACCAACTCTGTCTAGGTTCTAGATATAAATCAAGCTAGACATTGTAAGTGCTTGGTGTTGTGTAACCAAGATCTGCCTTGTTGAGTTGTGGGAGACTGTTAGTATACAAATATGATGGATACGAACAAAAGATAAATGCGATTTGTTGATACACATGATCAAATAAAACATTAAGTATTGAAATTATTATTGATAGGATAGGTAAGGACGAAAAGACTCCATGGGAATATGAGAAAAGTACAAGAAGAAGATACATAAATAACGCTTGGAGGGACTATAGCTCAACACGTACTCAGGGATCCATCAGACCCATTAAGCTTAGTGCACCTTCAGCCCTAACAATAGGAGCAGGCTTAGGGACCCCGGTAACTGTACTCGTCGAACTCAGCAAAGACTTCGACATGCAACCTAACCTGCTGAGTTTCACGTCGGATCTTCTCAGCGGGTCGCGATTTCGATCCGGTAGTAGATTCATTCGCGAAGCAATTGCTCTTGAGTTATTAGGTCTTAGCAAATCCCACCCCTCCTGATTTAGATTTTGCTTGCCCACCTGTCCTGGTGAAACTGGAAAGGCCTTCGGGCTACCAATGATCCTTTCTTCATTAAAAAAAAAAACTATAGCTTAACTATCCTTTTTTTTTATTGCTTAGATGGGTGGACGAGCTCACAGCCCACCTGGTGTTAAGTGGTTACTGGAGCCCATAGACATCTACAACGTAAATGCGCCACCCACCTTGAGATATAAGTTCTAAGGTTTCAAGTATAGTTACAACGGTTGCTATGCCCTTCAAACCGAAACGCATTACTGCTTCACGGCAGAAATAAGCAGGGCGATGGTACCTACCCGCGCGGACTCACAAGAGGTCCTACCACCAGTAATTACGCAAATTATAAAAATACCTATACCATGATTATTCTCAATACCTAGAAATGCTAACTCGCGTGAGAAGCGGCGGCACAAATAAAAAAAAAAACCTTCAAGTGTCTGACACAACGTAATTGATGATGGAATAAATAAATCAATAATGTGATTTCGAATTAAACAGTAGAACTTATTATATTGATGGCATATCCATTATTTTTTTACAATTCACGACAAACATTAGTATCGGTCACAGTCCAATTAATTTTCAGTCACACTTCACTGCATTAAAATTTTATTGAGCACTTAAAGTATTATAGGTACGTCTAGAAAAACTGTAGCTTTATTTTTTATTATCATTAGAAGTAGCGTATAGTTCACCTAATGGGAAGCAGTTGTGGACATCAACAACAGACAAATAAATCGATAGGCAAACATTAAAATTTAACTAAAATTTTTATTTCTAGACAAGCACTTAAACCCTGTATACAATTATAAAATAATTCCTTATTTCAAAAGCAATGGAAAAAAAAACATCATTATGATTTAAACTTAAGAAGCGGCTTGAAATCCATAAAATCCCTTAAATATTAATCGTACGGTTGTTCACTATGAGGTCCATTTGGCATCGACTGAATAACGTCATCAACAATCTTCCCATATCAATTGCGAGGATTAACAAAAACCTTTTCTAAACTGGTATCCGACTCATAAATAAGTTCAAGTTTATATTACAGAATCTGTTACAGCGCTCACGTATGTACTTACCCTTAAACAAAAAATAAACTAGACACTAGTCTCGAAGTCGTCGTGGCCTAAAAGATGCGATGCGACGGTGTACGAATCCCGCAGGCGGGTACCAATTTTTCTAATGAAATACGTACTCAATAAATGTTCACGATTGACTTCCACGGTGAAGGAATAACATCGTGTAATAAAAATCAAACCCACCAAATTATAATTTGCGTAATCACTGGTGGTAGGACCTCTTGTGAGTCCGCACGGGTAGGTACCACCACCCCACCTATTTCTGCCGTGAAGCAGTGATGCGTTTCGGTTTGAAGGGTGGGGCAGCCGTCGTAACTATACTGAGGCCTTAGAACGTATATCTCAAGGCGGGTGGCGCATTTACGCTGTGGTTGTCTATGGGCTCCAGTAACCACTTAGCACCAGGTGGGCTGTGAGCTCGTACACTCACCTAAGCAATAAAAAAAACACTATAAACTGAACTCACTGTTGTTCCTCTATGCTTATTGTTTACGTATTTAGCATGCATTAATATTTGTATGAACAATCAGGTTTTTAATTAACAAGCTCGAGTTCCTTTGTTAAATGTAATCGTTAATTAATCTTTGCAATGCTTATTTACATTATTTGCTTTGTTATCCTGAAAGAAAAAAATAATACATAAAGTTTAACAGATTCATTTTAAATAATTTAAGGTTAATGCATTCTTTATGGACGATTCGTGAGCGGGCCTCATCCAAACCTGTTGTCTTTTTTTTTTTTTCTTAGATGGTTGGACGAGCTCACAGCCCACCTGGTGTTAAGTGGAGTTACTGGAGCCCATAGACATCTACAACGTAAATGCGCCATCCACCTTGAGATATAAGTTCTAAGGTCTCAAGTATAGTTACAACGGCTGCCCTACCCTTCAAACCGAAACGCATTACTACTTCACGGCAGAAATAGGCAGGGTGGTGTTACCTACCCGCGCGGACTCACAAGAGGTCCTACCACCAGTAAAGTAGTCTTTGTCTGAGTCCCATTTGGATATCGATCCTGGGACTAGAGAGGGGCGACTGCGCTTACTACTATAAGTATACCATGCACGCTAATCTCAAAGATACCAGTGTCCAAATTGCGGGTTTTTAACGTTCTGGATAGCGTTAAAGCTAACTCAAATTTGAATGGAGTTAGAACGTTTGCCGCTAGGGGTGCTGCTCCAACTCCATACAGATTTTGAGTTAACTTTAACGCTATCGAGAACGTTAAAAAACTCGCACTAAGCACACAGAGCAACGGAACTGTCGCCAAAAACGGCTTTACGATGCAAACAAAATGTCTATCTAACTCAGCCTTGTTTCAGATGTGTGAAATAGTCAAATGTGTGATGTGTGTGTAATGACTATAATTTTAGAAGTTGACACATTCGTAAAGTCAAGCTGCCGTGTGACCTCCCTGTACGAGGAAGTCATTCATTGTCTTGTGTAACTTTAATTGTGAAAGCAGTCAACCATGTGACTTCTGGTTAATAATGTGTGAGCTGATGGCGGGCTGACGGGCTGGACGGAATTGCGTGTGGCCAGTGATGACTTACGGTTCCGAGACATGGTGCTTGACAAGGGATCTTTTTAGGAAGTTTAGTGTCACGCATCGAGCTATGGAGAGGGCTATGCTTAGTATTTCTCTACGAGATCGAATCAGTAATGAGGAGATTCGTAAAAAAACCAAAGTTGCTGACATAGCCCGTAGGATTAGCAAGTTGAAGTGGCAGTGCGCAGGTCACATAGCGCGAAGATCGGACGGCCGATGGGGCAGAAAGATCCTCGAATGGAGACCACGTACTGGCAAATGCAGTGTGGGTCGGCCACCTACCAGATGGACCGACGACCTGGTGAACATTGCTGGGTCACGTTGGATGCAGGTGGCAACGGACCGGCCGCACTGGACATCAGTTAGAGAGGCCTATGTTCAGCAGTGGACAGTAGACAGTCTGAGATGATGATGACGGGCATCGCGGCTGGTCCTTTGTGACTACAGACTAGAGACAAATGCTGTGGATAGGATCCTTAACTACTCTGGACTAGGGGCAAACCTTTTGCGCGTAATTTGATAGTTCATTTATGAAGGAATTTATCGCTATGGATCTATGGGGTGGGACTGCAGCTCCTTCGCTGTACTGCTCCTTCTACCAATTCTTAAGTGATTTATGTTTGTGAGTTTGATTTTTATTGTACAGTGTTATCCATTGAACGTGGAAGTGATTCGGGAGCATTTTTTCCCCCTACCTAACCGTTGGTAGCCTAAGGGGCTATTCCAACTTCGCGTAAGTGAGATAACGGGCTTAACCTGAGAGAAATGCTAAAACTAGCTCTAGTAAGAGCAGTGCTTCGTTGAATCTACTACCAGATCGGAATCGCGACCCACTGAGAAGATCTGGCGTGAAACTCGGCGGATTAAAGCACGTGTATCATTAGGAGATTTAATAATTGATTGCGGGATTTGAACACTGGTACCGTTAAATTGCTCGATATAAGTACACCGGGCATCTTATCCTCTAGGCCACGACGACTTCACAATGCTTATGTTGGTATATTTGAATTAATTTATGAATTACTAGCTGACCCGGCAGACTTCATAGTGCCTCTATCGATAAATAAAAGACCTAAATTTTTGTATAAAATAAACTTAAAACAAACAAAAGGAATCCGACGGACGGGGAACACATCAAAGGAAAAACCAAATAGTTAATTTTATATTTTAATTCCGAGCATTTTCATATTTATCTACCTTTTGAACCTTCTCTGGACTTCCACAAATAATTCAAGACCAAAATTAGCCAAATCGGTCCAGTCGTTCTCGAATTTTAGCGAGACTAACGAACAGCAATTCATTTTTATATATAGAGATAGATATAAGATCATAAAGAACTTTTAAATGTAATTAATAAGAAAACAGGTCAACATAATATAATGTTATTAGGTAAATATCAAGAGCTACAAAATTGTGTCGCAACATTATACAATATTACCAAGCTCCAACCTTCAAAATTACGCAGGATTCGAATTATACGCCTAAAAATTAATTCAAGACCACGAAACTAGTATCGCTGGGTAGACGTCATTAACACATACATCACTGCAAATCCGGTACGATATGCGACCGATAAATATTAATGTACATGATTTGACTTCCTAATGAACATAGTGTAAAAATAATGCGGTGCGTTTACCAAATTTGCATTTATTATTTTTAATGTTGAATTTTGTGATTAATTTGTACGTGTGATTTTTTAAACGGATAATCTGACTTCTTACTTACTGATTAGTTCCACGAAACCACTACACACTAACTGGGTCTTCGTCGATTCTATAAACTATTGGTTAAATTACGGGTAGGTACCATAACTTATTGTATTTCTGTCGCGAAGCTGTTACCTCCTCCCGTTTGTTAGGAAGACCGTTATGGTATGCAATTGAGGCTTGACCCTAGTTTTGAGAGAGATACGAGATACCTCTTGTTGAGTTGCGGCGGTCACAATGTCGATGATAAGTATTTAACACGATGCGAGTGATAAAAAGTTTTAGCAGTCGATAAAACAAAAGAAAGAAATAAATATTGGACGTCGCCTTGGAACATGAGCTTGTAAAAAAAGCTGGTCGAGCCTTCGCAGCGATGCTTTGCGGCAGAAATGAGCAGGACAGCACTACTCCTCGTGCGTACTGCTATTCATCATCACGAGTCCAAAGTTTTTTAGGTTAGCTGTTAATTTACGACCGATTCAAAGTTTATAAAGAAATACAAATAAAAAAAAATGTATTTCGTGAAGTCGACAAATGTTATCCTTACTTCAATGAAATTACTCAAATTGACGTATTTAGTATTGCTAGTTACAAAGTAATCGGCAACTAAGGAAATAAGGCAATACTCAAAAATGCATTGTTATGCAAACGTGATACTGTAGAGCGTCTTCCTAATTCAGATATTACAGGGTTAGTTAATAACTACAGAGTTCGTGAATATGTAGTTCCTTCATGCACGAATCTCTTTATTTCCTTAAACAGCTAGGTGTGAGAATATTATTGAAATAGGTATTATCTGTAGCAGGATTAAACGTTATATATATTATGTAAGCATTGGACATTTAAATAATCGATGGTATATTTCCATTGGCCTTTAAAAGAACTAACATTAATGAACAAAACTGCCTTTCAAAGTTGTTGTATTTTTATTAAAATAAAATTGAATATTTTATGTTTCATTTACGTTAATTTGAATGATGTAGTTCGTTATATTAAAAAGGATTTTTATGGTATTTGTTACCTAACTATGAATTTTAGTAAAATATGTACAGTCTTATTAAATAGATTGGTTACTATCAAAGCTGTTATGCGAGTAGTGATTACTGCTTACTCACTAGTGTTTTGCGATTGTTTTTACACAATAACACCGAATATTTTTAGTGAAATCGCAACTTTTCTAGAGACACTATAATTTTGGTAATAAGTCGTCTAAATTTCGAGTCTAGAAAAAGGAGTGTTCATTGTAACTGGTAGCTGGATTTTCGTCACTGAATTCAAAAGACACGGCTATATGTTTCAACAGGAATAGCTATAATCCGGGTTTTCTGTTTAAAAGAAATAAATGGAACCTATAAATATTGCTTAAAAAATTAAATAAAATTATTTATTAAAAATTGCATCAAGCATGTCCGTTTATATCTAAAAGCTACAAAAATAATATTTTTCCGTCTGTGTATTAAAATGTCAAGGTTGACGATAAAGAAAAATGTTAAAATAATTGACGCATATTAGAATATCAGACGACCGCATCCCGACCAAGCTTAATTGATTTTTACGTATAAAAGAAATAAAATAATATATAAAGCTTATTTTGAGAATCGAACTATTTTCTGATATTCATTTGGAATTTATTCTCGAGAGTTCACGGTTGGCTTACTAATTCGGCGTTCAATTAAACTAGTTAAGTTCCAAGCAAAAAAATCATAGGCCAACAAAACTGTATCCGGTGTGATGAATGTAACGATATTATGCTATAATTAACGGTGAGAAACGAAGTAAAAAATATAATTACGATAAAAAAAGCTAGAGTATAACCGTAAGATTAATTTTAATTATGTCTACAAATCGCGAAAAAGAATATGATATATTGGTGCGTAATCTCTATATATAAAAATGAATTGCTGTTCGTTAGTCTCGCTAAAAGTCGAGAACGGCTGAACGGATTTGGCTTATTTTAGTCTTTGTGGAAGTCCAGAGAAGGTTTAAAAGGTAGATAAATATGAAAAATGCTCGGAATTAAATAAAAATAACATTTTTGTTTTTCCTTTGATGTCCCCCCCCCCCGTCGGTCTTTTATTTATCGATTGAGGCACTACGAAGTCTGCCGGGTCAGCTAGTTAATACATATAAATGTGGTTGCCATTTTGTTCTACCAGAAAAAGCGTATGCTGACGTCATAGTATAGACTAGTTTGTTACCCGATTATTCGCACACTGACACAATCAAGGTCATGGTAAGAACCAATTTGTTACCGGATTATTGTATACTATGTAACGATAAACTAGACTCCAAAATAAAAGCAGACCTATCACTTAGCACAAAAGGTCTTAAATACAAACGGTTACCGGAACCTAAAGACATCAAAAACGTAAATGCCGGGACTCATCTTGAGACATCTTATCTTAGTCTCAGCTCTATAGGACAACGGCTGCCTCACACTTCGAACCGAAATGCATTACTGCTTCGTGGTAGAAACTGACAAGGTGGTGCTATATACTAGAACGGGTTTTTAGACGGTAGTTATAATATTTTCGCAATTTTTCGAATGGTAAGAGAATAAAATATAACCCTTCCGTGCTACTGCATGTGGTTTTTTTGCGTGCTATATCTTAATTTAAGATCAGCTGAGTTACGAGGAGGATTCATATTGATTTGTTTCAACCAAAAAATTGTATTGACAAATTGTGGTTTTTAACTAAATCTTGATCGACACAGGGTCGATGCGGAACTGACTGGCTGTATTACGTATGAACTATGGCACGCCGTGATACCGTGACTGTCAGCATATGAACTTGACCTCGAGATAAATCCAGTTCACGCAGAATAGCGTGTGCAACTGCTTTAATAGTTTTAACTGCTGTTTACTTAAAAAGAACATAAGATTGCTGACAAAATAATTTAATGTTCGATACTACACAAAAACATCATAAACACGTAAATAAAAAACATAAATCACACACGCAAAAAAGTTTAATAGCATTCTTTTCCGGAGAATTTACATGCTTGCATTCTATTACGTACGTTTGTTTGGAGTTCAAAATAATGGTAATTACATTCGTTAGACGAACGAATTTTTTTTTAGAAAGCTAGCGGATAATCTGTCTTATGTAATCTACGCGGAGCCTTTCAACCAAGAGAAGCGACGGCAGTTTTGCCGACGATAAGGCGTCTAGTGTCTTTTCAACCGCCTTCAAAAGAAGAACGAGGATTAGTGATGGCAGGACGTCTTGTGAGTCTGGATGGGTAGGTAGCACTACTCTGTCTATTTCTGCTGTGAAGCAGTAATGCGTTTCGGTTTGAAGAGTGGGGTAGCACTATACTGAGATCTTAGAACTTATATCTAAAGTGGGTGGCGCATTTACGTTGTAGATGTTTATGGGCTCCAGTAACCACTTAACACCAGGCGGGTTGTGAACTCGTCCACCCATCTAAGAATTAAAAGATAAAAAAAGCCTGTGAAAATTAAGACCTAAGAACTCATGTCTCGAGGTGGGTGGCGGCGTTTACGTTGTAGACGTCTATGGGCTCCGGTACCTATTTAACACTAGGTGGGCAGAGTTCGTCCACCCATCTAAGCAATAAATAAAAAGGAGGAAGCTCTCAATTCGGCTATATATTTTTAATGTGCTTTACCTCTGAAGTTATCTCTGGGTGCATCCTTAATAATGATTTATTTATTTATTTGAAACCTTGTGCTTCTCATGTGATCCCGTTCAAACCATTAGTTTCTAAGTTCTTCTTAATTAAAATTATATGCACTTCGACTATATTAATTATATTTCCATTTTTGTTTATTGAAGTCGGTCTAATTTTTTTTATTGTTAAAATTTTGTATGATTTATCGCTGTTTAGTTAGACGAGCACACAGCCCATCTGAAACTTAGTAGCCAACGTCACCCATGGACATCAGCAATATGAGAGGCACAAGCAAGTGACTGCCTATGCTGAATCCTGTTAAGGTCCCCTCGTCTCGTGATGCGAGCATTTCGACACGAGATGAAGAATCCTAGCTCCATTTCCCTCCATGTCCTGCCCAATTTTCGCTGTTTCGGTCCCGACGGTAATCAGACGTTGGTAATTATGTTTATGTTATTTATGTGTGTAATCGTGTATGTATATAGTCTGATATATTATTATGTATTAGTGTTTTTGGAACGAAGTTCCTTATCGCGCGTTGTGAAAGGGGGCTAGACGGAAAAAATTCTTACGAAAAGTTGTCACGACACTTTTTAGATCCGTCATTCTGACCAATCAACGTGTAGGCGCTTATCGCGTGACATTGCTCGTATCCGATTGGTCCGCGTAATGAGTACAGTTTCTCGAGATAGCGTTTCAACAATAGNTAGACGGAAAAAATTCTTACGAAAAGTTGTCACGACACTTTTTAGATCCGTCATTCTGACCAATCAACGTGTAGGCGCTTATCGCGTGACATTGCTCGTATCCGATTGGTCCGCGTAATGAGTACAGTTTCTCGAGATAGCGTTTCAACAATAGTAATTTAGTTCATAGTATTGTTTTTTTCTTCTTCATAATGCCGTAATTTATTATAATAACTTAAAAAAAAATATTACAATTCCTTCATTAATTAATCGAAAGGAACTTCGTTCCATCCGGGTGTCCCTTGACACCTCTGAAGTTTTTATTTATTTATTATTGTTACTATTATTGTTATTGTGTATTGTATCAATAAGTAAATTGATTAGATTGTACTCTTCTACCCACCTAAAGCTCACCCTCTTTAAGAACGGTTAGCCGGTAGATAACTCAATTGTTGAATTAAACTCGCCATTTTATAACTTTTCGCAATTATTATATTGTATTAACTGTATGTACAATAAAGAATAAAGAAATAAAGAAATGATCTCTGTGGGCCTATTTGCTAACAGACTCTAAAATTTCAGTTAACAAGCCCCATCTTTGCGGTTATCTGCATGGCGTTAAAAAGTTGCCAGATGCAGTTAGTTGGTACTGTATCTTTTTGTTTCTGCTCGGACTTCAAGCCAGAGATCAATTTAAAATCGCTTTAAAACACCTCGTAAAATTAAAGACTTTTTTTTTATGATTGAAGGATTACTGGTGGCCCGGAGGCCTTTCCAGTTTCACCAGGACAGGTGGGCGAGCAAAGGCTCAGCCAGGAGGGGTGGGATTTGCTAACAGCTACCCGAGCGCCTCCGAAGGAGACCTAACAACTCAAGAGTAGCTGCTTCGCGAATGAATCTACTACCGGATCGGAATCGCGACCCGCTGANCGGGTGTCCCTTGACACCTCTGAAGTTTTTATTTATTTATTATTGTTACTATTATTGTTATTGTGTATTGTATCAATAAGTAAATTGATTAGATTGTACTCTTCTACCCACCTAAAGCTCACCCTCTTTAAGAACGGTTAGCCGGTAGATAACTCAATTGTTGAATTAAACTCGCCATTTTATAACTTTTCGCAATTATTATATTGTATTAACTGTATGTACAATAAAGAATAAAGAAATAAAGAAATGATCTCTGTGGGCCTATTTGCTAACAGACTCTAAAATTTCAGTTAACAAGCCCCATCTTTGCGGTTATCTGCATGGCGTTAAAAAGTTGCCAGATGCAGTTAGTTGGTACTGTATCTTTTTGTTTCTGCTCGGACTTCAAGCCAGAGATCAATTTAAAATCGCTTTAAAACACCTCGTAAAATTAAAGACTTTTTTTTTATGATTGAAGGATTACTGGTGGCCCGGAGGCCTTTCCAGTTTCACCAGGACAGGTGGGCGAGCAAAGGCTCAGCCAGGAGGGGTGGGATTTGCTAACAGCTACCCGAGCGCCTCCGAAGGAGACCTAACAACTCAAGAGTAGCTGCTTCGCGAATGAATCTACTACCGGATCGGAATCGCGACCCGCTGAGAAGATCCGGCAAGAAACTCAGCGAGCTGATTCATGGGTTAGGTTGCACGGCGAACTCTTTGTCGAGTTCGACGAGTACGGTTACCGAGGTCCCTAAGCCTGCTCCTAGAGCTGAAGGCGTCTAGTGCAAAGGTTATTGGATCTGATGGATCCGTAAGGACGTGAAAAAAGACGTATGGATTACTCCGCGTTAACTTTCTTGAGTAACAGTAAAGAATGAAGCTAATTTAAAAATAGCCGAATGTGAAATAGAGAAATAATTATTTTAGTCTTCGGACCTACTCAACATAATAGACGTACCTATTTGTAATATTATTTACATATAAATGATCACGATTCCTGTTGTTCGTCGTTGAAGAATTTATAATATGTTTATTATGTAATAATTAATTCATTTCGTATACTTAGGTAGACACATTATTTAGTATAATCATAACGTGTTTTGATGCATCCTTGGACAAATGCGTGAAATCTTCCTTGTATTCGTATCGAGTTATATACATATATGGCTTGATAGCAAATCAAACTAAGTGGTCCCGCACAAAACTCCTTTATTGCAAAATGAATTGTGTACACGACAGACGAATGTAATGACGCCACAGGAAGAGACAAAAAACGCGGGGATTTTGACAGATGTCAAGTTCTAGCGCTTTCCGATCATAGACCTGGTTCCGATATACGGTGTCCCATGTCAAGTTGACATTAGCAGAATTGTGGTGTTACTTACTGCCACAAAGTCCATTTACCAAACATTGAATAGAATGGTCGCGGTCGTCATGCAGCATCATTGCTGTGGGCAGATGTTATGCGCCTCACGAGCAATCGCCACACCTCCCGGTCTCCGGTAACACTCAACCGGTAGGCTCCGGCTTGGCTCCGCCCATGGCATTGCTGAAGTCTATGGGCGACGGTAACCACTCACCATCAGGTGGGCCGTATGCTCGTCTGTCTACAAGGGCAATAAAAATAAATAAAAAACTCAATCAAACAGCCGCCAACTGTCGACTTGATCTGGTCGGTCCATCGCATGGGCACCCTTCCACGCGGTCTGGTGCCTTCCACTTTGCCCTGAACGACAAGGCGCTCTATGGAGTCATTTCATAGTAGGCATTAAAAAAATTCAGCCTCTAATTAAGTCGGATACCAGTGTCATTTAAAACCAGCTTCACTTTTCGGATCACTAATATGCAATGCAAATTGCTGCCGGTAAAACAACTCTTCATTGGCAAAAAAAGTGTTGAATTTTATCAAATGTTACAAAATTGTTCACGATTGCATCATGCTATCCTTAACCCTTTCACTTTCGGTTGAAGTTCAAGGTTTGATTATCTTAATTTTTTTTAATGTTTTTTAAACTATAATGAGACCTTAGAACTTATATCTCAAGGTGGGTGGTGCATTTCACGTTGTGGATGTCTATGGGCTCCAGTAACCACTTAACACCAGGTGGGCTGTGAGCTCGTCCACCCACCTATAAAAAAAAAGGAATGCGTTTCGGTTTGAAGTGCCCGAAAGCCGTTGATTACATTTAAAGCTCATGTCTCAAGCTAGCTGGCGGCTTTGGGCCGCGGTAGCTACTTCTGTTATATGAATGCCGTTTGCTAATTGAGAAAGTCTAGTTCTGTTGGATTCACGACAAGCTACCTCGATGACATTACATACCAAGTTTACACGTATAATCGCATTCATTTCGTTTATTAATCATGACGTCTGCAAGGAAAAAATACGAAGTATTGGAAAAGTCATGTTTTAAAAGGGGCTCGCTTGATAAAATAACATTTAGAAATTGATTACGATTGATTATGTTTTGCGTGAACCCGCAAAATTATAATATGCGTAATTACTGGTGGTAGGACCTCTTGTGAGTCCGCACGGGTAGGTACCACCGCCCTGCCCATTTCTGCCGTGAAGCAGTAATGCGTTTCGGTCTGAAGGGTGGGGCAGCCGTTGTGACTATACTGAGACCTTAGAACTATACCTCAAGGTGTGTGGCGCATTTTACGTTGTAGATGTCTATGGGCTCCAGTAACTACTTAACACCAGGTGGGCTGTGAGCTCGTCCACAAATCTAAGCAATAAAAAAAAAAGAATTCTGATAGGTATTCACGTAAAACCTCATACAGGAAAGTAGATTAAGCCTAAATTCCGCGATCTGTATAGAATAGGGGGCACATTTAACTGCATCATCTATACTAATATTATAAAGAGGAAAGATTTGTTTGTTTGTTTGTTTCTTTCGAATAAGCTTCGAAACTACTGGACCGATTTGAAAAATTCTTTTTCCATTAGAAGCCGACATTGTCCCTGATGAACATAGGCTACTTTTTTTATTTATTTTTTGGTTTCATGTGTGTTTTAATGTTTCCGAAGCGAAGCGAGGGCGGGTCGCTAATTTCAAAAATAAATTGCTTTGAAGGTATCCAATCTAAGATGTGGTTTTTGCGATATATCGTCCTAGAAAATAAATTATATAATAAAATATTAATAGAACGCTTTGAAAAACTGTATTTTAGATTAGATTTGTATCTGTTTTGCATAAAGCCATTCATCTCCGCACAACGCTAATGCTATTGACCCAAACAAACGACCAAATAAAAATAAACAAAATTATCAAAATGCAAACATTGACGAATGCATGCATAAATGAATACGAAGCGAATTGATTATTTGATTTATATGTAGAATATATGATTAAACAAAAATTTAAATTTAAAAATTTCGGGCCTTTTGCCTTTTTTTAGCTATGTGGAGTTGGCGTAGCATGATCCATTTTTCTAATCAGGCCATGACATACGTCATCCCTATACTCGCACTCTTCTCTCGTATAGCTTCTTATACAGTTATAGGTATTTTTCTGGCCTTGGCTGGCCTAACCCACAATATTTTTTTATATTCGTGCTTATATATTGCAAATTATTTAAAACATAATATGAGTCGTCTATTATCAAAGGTGGCAATCTGTGCATTTGAACAAAAAAATGTTATTGATATGTCAATACAGATTGATTTGAATATAATCGTCTCCTTCAAAGAATACGGTTCAAAACCTGCATTAAATAAAGGTTAATACTTAACCTGTTATTTATCTAAGATGTCGTTCAGAAGAGTTTCGTGACTGCCAATGGAATACAAANGAATATAATCGTCTCCTTCAAAGAATACGGTTCAAAACCTGCATTAAATAAAGGTTAATACTTAACCTGTTATTTATCTAAGATGTCGTTCAGAAGAGTTTCGTGACTGCCAATGGAATACAAAGTCAATAATTCGTTTTTCTGATTTACCAATAATTGTCCAAAAGTCACATTGCCGGCTTTGATAATAGTCGACTCATATATAATATGTTGATGGAAAACCGACCTATCCCCAGTTTCACCTATAATTAATAAGAGATTGTAAACATTATTTTTGCGCGTATTATTATTGCTTACGAAGCAGTGTAAAAGTTTTTTATTTTTTATTGCTTAGATGGTTGGACGCTCACAGCCCACCCGGTGTTAAGTGATTACTGGAGCCCATAGACATCTACAATGTAAATGCGCCACCCACCTTGAGATATACGTTCTAAGGTCTCAGTATAGTTACAACGGCTACCCCACCCTTCAAACCGAAACGCATTACTGCTTCACGGCTGAAATAGGCGGGGTGGTGGTACCTACCAAACCTCATTACCATCGTACTAACTATGATAAGCCGAGGCCACTTTTGCGCTGACGATCTCATATGTACCAGGCTGAAAAATTTAAGTTTTAGTTTAAGAAGTCTGACTATTCATAATAATCCGAAGGCCGGACTAGAGAACCTTCGTAATTACATATTCTGTGTGTGCGTAATTACCTAAGTCATCGAAGGTGTGATTTTTTTAAATCGATTCTATCAATGTGCGTGACATTGATTTGTAACTAAGGTCGCCTTTGTCCTTTCACAACGACCTCGCTTGTTACTGGACCGTAGGGAGGGTCATGATTGGCGGCTTAGTGATTTAGGACTTAGTAGTTTTGATTTCCTAACTCAAACCCGTAAAATTATAATTTGCGAAATTACTGGTGGTAGGACCTCTTGTGAGTCCGCACGGGTAGGTACCTCCGCCCTGCCTATTTCTGCCGTGAAGCAGTAATGCGTTTCGGTTTGAAGGGTGGGGCAGCCGTTGTAACTATACTTGAGACTGATATCTCAAGGTGGGTGGCGCGTTTACGTTGTAGATGTCTATGAGCTCCAGTAACCTCTTAACACCAGGTGGTCTGTGAGATCGTCCACCCATCTAAGCAATAAATAAATAAAATCTGCCGCTATGCTCCTCTGTAGGCTGTAGGGACCGTTCATCCAAGAACTAAGGCTTATTTGAACCTAATCCTGTCTCTTAGTAACTGCGAGTATTAACCCATTGCTATTAAAAAAGCTATTATTAAATTAATAACATGAATACCCTAAAAATAATAATAATTTACCTATAATATGTTATACTTGATTTTACCAATTTTTCTATTAGATACATATAACCGAATTGATTATTTTTTCTTTTAATCTATTTTCTGTAATATTGTGTAATAATTTAATATTTCTGTAATATTTTCTGTAATATTAATAATATTTCAAAAGGAAGATAATAATAATCAAGCATCTAGATTTTAAACTCAATATTGTTAAATTGTTTTTGTTAATGCACGGAATCAAAAGGCTTCCTTATTTTTTTTTTATTTTTTTTATTTTTTTTATTTTTTTTTTATTCTTATTATAACGGCTACGGCAAAAAAAGGACGCCATCTTACCATCCTCGGCGCCGTTTAAACAGAACTAACTAATTTATCGACACTCATTTGGAGTATTTTTAATTAATTTTTGAAACCACATTTAATTGTTGTTTATTAAAACGATCGGGTATAGTTTTTTTTTTGCAATACACACGTGTATAGCGAACAATTATCTTTACAATCCTATCTTTTTTCAGAGATCTTTTTTCTGTTCAGCTTAGTGAAGAATTTCTTTCATGGAGTTTTTTTAAGACTTTTCTTTAATAAAGTTTGAATAGAATGCTTAACACTAAAAGTTAACCTCAATACATTACGGAAAGCGACACATAGTCATTTTTACCAGTAGTCCCTCAGTATTCGAAATTCCACTATAATTAATTGTAATAATTACAAGTTTGAACATGATTATAGTTCTATTGTCAAAGACTATTTATCTGTATATATCTTTATTCACAGATTTCGTCAAGACTACGTGATAGATAAATAATATTAAAGACGAACAATACACATTAATTTATTCTCAATTTGACCACAGACTTTAAAGAATAACAAAAACTTGACAATAAACAAAGAGTTTAAACGTGTTGTGTCAAATATATGGTACTGTGTGTAATGTTTTTTTTAATGATATGCATAATTTTTTATTTTATTTGCATAATATAAAAATATTAGCATACTGCACTACTTCTGTATATTCTATAGAAGTGTGGGAAATTTCATACTCCGTTCGCGTAATTTTCGTAAAAAGTGGTACAAAGTTTTTGCTTCACGTATTAATATATAGATTTATTACTCTCGTGAGACAGACACGAGCTCACGTGAAAGCTCGGGCGCAGCATGAGACAGTAAATTGAGGCTCAAGTTGCATAACTGCGGCTCCATTGATCCAGTTTTGGAAGATGAAACAAGGAAATACGAAATGACCTCAAACATGTATATTCGGTTTAATTTTCACGTTCGTTCACTGTTGCCTATAATCAATGTGTAGACTCATAAAAAATATTATGTTCCCCAGCTGATGTTTATTATACACTTCGCAAGAGATGATGGCCAAATAATTTGATGACGGATGTTTCGGAATAATTTCTCTTTTTAATTTCGAATAAATTTATTTTTTATTTAGAATCGTTTGGTATAGAATATATGTAGTAACAAGAAAAAAAACTTACCACAATGTGCTTCTAGGACGTCGATAAGAAAATTTAAATAATAGCAACACTACGAAAAGCGCGCGTTTTTTTTTAATAAGTTTAAAAAAAGAACTTTGGCTTTGTAATTTAAAAATTAATTTTCTTAATTTTTTTTTTTTCATGTACCTATACGACCTCTATGTTACCAAAAAGGTTGTAGCGGTAACGATGTAGGCGCGTGCGCCTGGCTTTGTTTCGCGTCGGCTACTAATTGTGCTTCGTTTCTTGCCAACCTTGAAAGCTACTGAAAGCCCCGTCCGCCCTTCTAAAATAAATACTAACCATAACTAGATCGCTAGACTTTATTGAAGGGATGTGATTACACTGTCTCGCTTTAGACTAGAGTAGTAAGTAAATCAACTAAATCACCCTACGTCTTGCGATTTTTTTGTATCTGCACCTAGTACAACAAAAAAGTGCATTGATAAACTTATTATTCATACTTTCGACTGTACCTCTTTTTTATGATTGAAGATTTACTGGTGGCCCGGAGGTCTTTCCAATTTCATCAGGACAGGTGGGCAAGCAAAGGCTCAGCCAAGAGGGGTGGGATTAGCTAACAGCAGCCCGAGGGCCTCCGAGGGAGACCCAACTACTCGAGAGCAGCTGCTTCGCGGATGAGTCCTGCTGTATCGATCTTGATGTTTCAAAAAATATCTTTTTAGGAAGCTTAGTGTTGCACAGCGAGCTATGGAGATAGCTATGCTTGCTACTTCTCTACGAGACCTAATCAGTAATGGGAGATCCGTAGAAGGGCCAAAGCTGCTGACATAGCCCGTAGGATTAGCAAGCTGAAGTGGCAGTGGGCAGGCCATATAGCGCGAAGATCGGACGGCCGATGGAGCAGAAAGATCCTCGAGTGGAGACCACGGTGTTTCCACGGTGTTTCCCGAGCGCTATGACATGTCCTTCTTCAAACGAGGCTTGTGGAGAGTATTAAGCGGTAGGGAGCGGCTTGGTTCTGCCCCTGGCATTGCTGAAGCCAATGGGCGACGGTAACCACTCACCATTCAGGTGGACCGTATGCTCGTCTGCCTACAAGGGCAATAAAAAAAAAACCACGTACTGCAAGCGCAGTGTGGGACGGTCACCTACCATACGTGTCGCGTTGGTTGCAGGTGACAACGGACCGGCCGCACTGGACGTCGATTGGAGAGGCCTATGTTCAGCAGTGGACAGTGGACAGGCTGATATGATGATGATCATGACTGTATCGATCAAATATACCTTAAATACCTGAACAGAACAACTTTGAACTACACATATTTTAAATGAGTGCACTTTCCTTTTTTATCAATTTGAAATCTGAGTCGTTCTTTTTATTGCTTAGATGGGTGGATTAGCTCACGGCCCACCGGAGCCCATAGACATCTACAACGTAAGTGCCGCCACCCACCTTGAAACGTAAGTTCTAAGATCTTACTTTTAACAGTACAACGGCTACGATGGGTCTATGACGTCACAGCCCACTACAGTTTAAATACCGCTGCCTACACGGAGACGTTAGGTTGAATGTTGAGTTGCTTTGGAATAATTGCCGCCTTTTAGGTTATAGCGAAAGAACGGTTCAAAAATGAAATATGCACGATGTTGGAACACATCCATCCGATATTGGAAAATACCTCCGACACATCAAATTTGAACTTGAAGTAAAGAAGCATAGTGATAGATAAGAAATTAGCCGAAGATACAATATTACTGTGAATGAAAGATAAGGAACTATTATTTATTATCCGGCCGCCAAGAAAATGCGATCAACTTAATTTGAGAAGTTCAAAATTGCAACATTTCTTTTATATATTTAACAGGGCCAATCAATTTTTTTATTTTTTTTATGTTTTATTCCTCAGATGAGTGGACGAGCTCAGAGCCCACCTGATGTTAAGTGGTTACTGGAGCCCATAGACATCTACAACGTAAATGCGCCACCCACCTTGAGATATAAGTTCTAAGGTCTCAGTAACGGCTGCTCCACCCTTCAATCCGAAACGCATTACTGCTTCACGGCAGAAATGGACAGGGCGGTGGTACTTATTCGTGCGAACTCACAAGACGTCCTACCACCAGTAATTACGCAAATTATAATTTTGCGGGTTCGATTTTTATTACACGAATTAAATTACACAATTAAAAATGATTATCGTAAAACTAAATGAATTCGTCGGGTCTGGCATGAAAAAGTTCTTTCAGCGGCCGGACTACCATAGGAAATGGTTTGAGGAGACCAACAATGGAGTATTCGCTTTGTGATTGACTGTAGATTATGTTTACAATTCAGTATCAGATGCATAGTGATACCTTCCTTCTATATATACCACGAAGTAAGAATAATAATAGTGACTACTTCCAAATAATGATGTCATTCGCTCTATATTTTATTCCGTAGTTGGCGAAGAAAGAAAAACTCATACAAGTGTAATAAGCAATAAATACTTGGAATCGTAGCGCGCGGTGGTCGACTATGACAATAACTACTGCCGGTGTCACTCCATTCGGTGAGACAGGGGAAACCGTGGAGTGGATTTTGAAACTAATTTATCAAACCAATTATAGGGTGGGTTAAAATATAAAAATATCATTTGGAAGTTAGCGAGTCAACTGTTCTGTGAACTTTCAGTGTCCAGCTGCGATTAACAGTGGTTCGAGTCTTAGAGAACATATTAATTTTTTTAAGTTACAAGCCGTATTCGCCCGCTTCGCTGCGCATTTAAAATTAACATTATTATTTATTGTTATTATTATTAAGGAGTCCAACACTCATATAAATATAAGCCTATCCATTAAGTACATGTATTTTCTACATGGATACCAAGTTTCAAGTGAATCGGATGCATGGTTCAGTAGTTATAATGGAACATCCTTAAAAACCACTGTAGATTTATATTTTAGTATAGATTAATACCCACTCTGACAGTCCACATGTTTCTGATGCGAACCAGTCATGAGTTCCAATTTGAGTCATTATACAATACAATTGAGACTACCATATCACCACCGCTTAACACCAGATGAAGCATAAACGCGTTCTTCAGTCGACGCAATAAAATAAAAAATTCACATACTACTCCACGTATTCATCTGTTCACCGCAAATGGTCTTGCAATAAAATAATGTTTTATTAGTTGATATTAATTGATCCAGATCACTCGTTACACATTATTATGGTGCATGTTGGGTTTGAAATAGCCGGATACCGAATGTAGGAAGTATACATCTATTGTTCCGACGGATCCATACATTAATTTAAATGGTTTTTCTTTAATTTATTAATTGTTTTGTTATTGATATAGATGAGTTATTGTACTTGTATTCCGTTGTAATAATGTTTGTTGCAATAATAAGCAAGGTGGTGTTACAGACTAATATTTACCGCCTGTCATCCCCGGCCCCGGTGACCACTTAACAACAGGTGGGCGATGAGCTCGATCAACCATCTAAGGCCTAAGCAATAAAAAAAGGTCAGCTGTTTTGGATATTCACAGGATCACACCATGGCACCCTCACATGTCTATATAAGGTCAATAGTCTATTTAGAGAACAAAGCCAGCTGAGTTTCTGGCCGGTTCTTCTCAGTGGGTCGCGATTCCGATCCGTTGGTAGATTCTGTGAAGGACTGCTCTTGCTAGGGCTAGAGTAAGCAGTCTCTCAAGCTGAGCCCCGAAAACTCGTTCGCCGCCAACCAAGGCGAATTCAGAATAGCCCCTGGGGGATACTTACTAGTAATAAGATAGGTAGGAAATAGAGCACAAATGCTTCAAAATCTAGGTTTTTTTGTATATTAAGTTTTTGTCCACGAAATTTCCGAAGGTAAACTGCCGTAAAGGAACTCCTGTTCCATAATTACTCGTATTTCTTTCGTGTCCATATTGGTGGAGAAGCTACAGTCGGAGTGTGTGGAGTAAAAAAAAAAAACACTAATCAATAAACAAATGACTGAATTTGAAAAGATAATTCCATATTTCTAAAATAAAATTCACTTCAATTTAGAATTTATTGGCAGCCATATATAAATAATTTTTCAAATTACCAGTATTTTAGTAGACCAGACTGAGAAAATGCTTTGTTTTTTGGTAACAATTAGGTCTCCCTTTGTTGTGGGTACTAGAAATTGACATACACAGCTACTTATACAATATACCTAGTCGAAAAGATAACAAACATGTCCATCACACGAATGTTTACCCGATGTGGTAATCGAATCCACGACCCTTGGCGCAACGGTCAGGGACGCTAATCACTGCACCATTGACTCACTCAAAACGGCAACTTCTTAGGTAAAGACCTATTTATTATGTTAGCATAGCAACATCTTTTTTTTTATTGTCTAGATGGATGGACGAGCTCACAGCCCATCCGGTGTTAAGTGGTAACTGGAGCCCATAGACATCTGCAACATAAATGCGCCACCCACCTTGAGATATAAGTTCTAAGGTCTCAGTATAGTTACAACGGCTGCCCCACCCTCCAAACCGAAACGCAGTACTGCTTCACGGTAGATATAGGCAAGGCGGTGGTACCTACCTATCCGTGCGGACTCACAAGGTGTCCTACCACTAGTAATTATAATTTTGCGAGTTTGATTTTTCGTAGTCCATCGAGTCAGTGAAATGATGTTAGCATAGTAACATCTACGTCCCATATTATGATATAATTTGTGGGTCATATTAAACTCGCGGCCTCGGAAAAGCCTTTAGGCTTCAATAACAGGAGACCTGTTCTCGAGTTCATTATATCTTTGAATAATTAATTACAAAGAGAAAAACCGGAATTCTTCCGTAGGAATATACAAAAAAAAAATATATGCGTCAAATTATGATAATTTTCTTGGAAATAAATTAGTGTTTGAGTTCACGGCTTTGTCTGATCGATATTCACAATGATTCAATATGTTTTTAAGTCATTAAAATCGTGGTCGTGGCCTTGACTTGAGCTTTTTTATATATCATTGCGTAGACGGGTATAGGAGTGAGGCTCACTGGCTGTTAAGCTGTTAACGCCGCCTTGAAATGTGAGGTTTACGTAGCAATTGTTCAATGATGAGACAGCCATCATTCTCATGGCAGAAATAGTCTGACAGGGCGGTGGTACCTACCCATGTAGCCAATACCAATTCCCAACCACCACTATAACGTGGACTGTGCTTTTTTGGTGGCACTGACCACGGAATAGATAAATAAGGTCCTTCCTTAAATAAAGTTCCTAAAACATTTATCTGTTCCGTGGCACCGACAAACGGAGACTGGTGGGAGAAGTTGGACCTCCACCGAGCAGGTGAAATAACTCGTCAAAATAATGACCCAAGTAAAGTTTGGATCTTGTGTAATGTATTATTTTATTTACACCAAAATAAAGTTAAAGCTTAGTAAAACTATAGCACAAATTGAGTTGCTCTATAAAGAGAAACAACATTTAAAGCTATTGCTTCACCACTATTTTTATGTTTTTTATATTTCAATATTTCAAGATGCTTTTATATTTCTAATGTTCCTTCTTATAATCTTTATAACATATTAACCTCTTTTAAGACAAATCGTATAGAGGTTACATATATACAAACATATCTTGAAAATGTCGTTAGCGCGATTCAAAGATCTGTTAAATATGTTATATTCTATAATAGTTACGATTAAACTTTCATGATTAAAACAGCCTTTTTAATTAGACCGTAAATTAATCTGCATTACATCTGCAACAAAACGGGTTCACCTATGAATACGCCGTGTTTCCACTGTTGACGTAATCCAATGTGGTATATGAGTCGACTATTATCAAAGCCGGCAATCTGACTTTTGGACAATGATTGGTAAATCAGAAAAACGAATTTGAAGACTTTGTATTCCATTGACAGTCACAAAACTCTTCGGAACGACATCTTAGATAAATAACAGGTTAACTATTAACCTTCATTTAATGCAGGTTTTGAACCGTATCCTTTGAAGGAGACGATTATATTCAAATAAATCTGTATTGACATATCAATAAAAAACTTTTGTCCAAATGCACAGATTGCCACCTTTGATAATAGACGACTCATATTTTACACGCTAGACTTTATATTACTAGGCTTACAAAACGAAATTTCATAACTTAGTACAGAAAATACCGTAGAGTGGATAAGAAAATTACTAATAATTTTTAATCCAAAAATTTACAGGTAGTAGGACCTCTTGTGAGTCCGCGCGGGTAGGTACCACCGCCCCGCCTATTTCTGCCGTGAAGCAGTAATGTCTTTCGGTTTGAAGGGTAGGGCAGCCGTTGTAACTATACTTGAGACCTTAGAACTTATATCTCAAGATGGCGCATTTACGTTGTAGATGTCTATGGGCTCCAGTAACCATTTAACACCAGGTGGGCTGTGAGCCCGTCCAACCATCTTAAGCAATAAAAAAAACGCTTAAAAAATAATTGATGTCAACAAATTATTACCAAAAAGAATGTGACATATACCTATTTGTTGGTTTAATATAATTGGCGACAAGCTAACAGTCTTTCTTGTTTTATACAGTTACGGGGGCCCATGGTTATCACAGCGTGAACTCGGCCCCCTAACCTTGAGACAAAAGGTCGAACTCTGTTACCGAATTTGTTACACAAAATTAATTTACCATATAAATAGCTAGGCGTATGTAAATATACATCGAAATGGTAGCCGATTAAATTATTTAACATAATTTTTTTTCTTTATAAATTAACTTGTTTTCCTTCAGAGTTCATCTTCGATATATTATTTCCTGTTAACAAAAAAACAAAACATATGTAAAGTTTTTATTCATTTTTTTTGTAACATATCTGTACATAGAGATTCAGATTTAATAAAACAAAAACCATAGCCACAGCCTACTGAGTTTCTCGCGGCTTCTTCTCAGTGGGTCGCGATTCCGGTACGGTGGTAGACTCAGTGAAGCACTGCTCTTACTAGGGCCGGTGTTAACAAATTCTCTCAGGTTCAGCCCGTGAGCTCACCTACCCAGGCGTAGCTGTAATAGCCCATTAGGTTATCAGTAAATAAGTTAAGAAAAAAAAATTAAATGAATACTGTCAGTATGCCGTTATAATTTGATATCTTCGAAAAAGCGCCCTTATCGAGGTCGCTACATGCTATAAATGATACGAGGATCGGAAAACACACAACCACCATTGTTGTCACTCAAACACGACATTTCGGATCCTCCCGATTTACTCTCAGTAATTTTAGGCACTACAGGCATCGGTCACCGTCCGCGGTGTAGTTATCGATTCAAAAATAACTAGAAGTCCCGCAGTAGTCGAAATTCGACTATAATTAATTGGAATTGTAAGTTTGTACACTATTATGATTGTATTTTATACTTCTATAATCACAAATTTCGCCAAGCCTACACTATAAAAAAATATTAATAAAGACAAACAATATTTAATCTATTATCAATTTGACCACAGACGTCAAGAACAAAAGTTTGACCATAAGTAGTATGCATGCCATAGATTATACACTTGATATATTTGAGATGCATGCGTATGTACGTCAAATACATGGTATGTAGTGTGTGTAATGTTTTCTTTATTGATTTATTGTATCTTTTATGCATTATTTAAAAAAAATATTAGCATTGTGCACGTCTTCTCTATATTCTCTATATAGTGTAAGTGTGGATAATTTCATACTCCTCCGTCCGCGAAATTCTCGTAAAAAGGGATACAAAGTTTTTGCTTCACGTATTAATATATAGATGTATATATACATAATATTAGCGATAAAACCGTCAACCGCCATTTTATATCGGTGTACCAAAAAACATACTCTATCTATCTATCTCTAAGAAAGATGAAAAATATTGTGGCGCGTAGCCATCATACAACGCAAGATAATTGACAGATGCCTGAATCTCGCTTACGACATTTTCAAGATAAGCTTGCATATATACAAGTTCCGAACAACAACATTAGGACCGTCGGTCTACCGAGCAATATCACCCGCTCGGTGGAAGATCTTCCCTTTGTCGTATACCTACAATATATTTAAACTCTTCCTGAATGTTATCGAACGCAGTCTAAAAGAAATTCAATCGATTTGAAACATAACTATTACAATAGCATACCCTATCTATTTACGTCTAAGAAATATGAAATATATAGTTTAAAATTTCTTTATAGAATTGCAGTGTAAAAGAAATTCAATCGATTTGAAACAGTTATGTTAGAATAGAATATCATTTGCGTTGTTTTAAAACTAGTTTCGCTTCGACACCGGAAGTTGTAATGTCGTAAGGAACTAGTACAAATCATATTAACATTTTATTATTACGTAGCATTGAAAGCCCCCGGGCTTAGCTTGTACTTCAATGAATTTAAAACCAGAGGGAGTCAAGGTTGATATCACATACTGTGAGTTCGAACAAACTGGTACCATATTTTATGATTCAGCCACGGTAACATTATACGATAAAATTGAAGTCAGATTAGTTTTTTTTTGGACTGAACAAGCTTTACTACAAGTCTGTAGATAGATGGAGATGTTCTCATCTTGATGCCAATAGCCTCCGATAAGCTCTGAAGTCATTTGCCGATCTAAAGCTGCGAAAAAATTTGCTTCGCAATGTTCTTAGATATCCGTTGCCAAATGAGACGGTTTTTTTTTTCTTATATCGGTGAACGAGCTCACGGCCCACCTGGTGTAAAGTGGTTACCGGAGCCCATAGACATCTACAACGTAAACGCCACCACCCATCTTAAGATAAGAGTTCTAAGGTCTCAGTATACTCGTAGTTACAACGGCTGCCCCACCCTTCAAACCGAAACGCATTACTGCTTCACGGCAGAAATAGGCGGGGCGGTGGTACCTACCCGTGCGGACTCACAAGAGGTCCTACCACCAGTAGGTAGTGAATTACATAATTACTTTATTTACTTGTTTCTTTATTATTTTTAGTTCCATTATTATGTTTTTATAATTTTGTTTATTAACAGTTGTTACACCGAAATACCGGTTTCAATCACTATTTAATTTCGATTGTAGTACTGATTACGACTTCCGGAAGTCAGGGTAACACAACTTCGCACTTCCGTAATGTTTTCTCGTGTTATATTTTTTCAATACCACTCATACCTGACCACGCTCCGCCGTTAATATCCCTAAATATATTGAAACTGCACCTATTTTATGTCGATAGGTACTATGATAGATACCGTCCTTAAGTGAGTCGACTATTATCAAAGCCGGCAATGTGACTTTTGGACAATTATTGGTAAATCAGAAAAACGAATTATTGACTTTATATTCCATTGGCAGTCACAAAACTCTTCTGAACGACATCTTAGATAAATAACAGGTTAAGTATTAACCTTTATTTAATGCAGGTTTTGAACCGTATTCTTTGAAGGAGACGATTATATTCAAATCAATCTGTATTGACATATCAATAACATTTTTTTGTCCAAATGCACAGATTGCCACCTTTGATAATAGACGACTCANTTTATATTCCATTGGCAGTCACAAAACTCTTCTGAACGACATCTTAGATAAATAACAGGTTAAGTATTAACCTTTATTTAATGCAGGTTTTGAACCGTATTCTTTGAAGGAGACGATTATATTCAAATCAATCTGTATTGACATATCAATAACATTTTTTTGTCCAAATGCACAGATTGCCACCTTTGATAATAGACGACTCAAGTATCAACAGTAAGATACTAACAAAACAACAACAAAATTAACACACGCAAATTGACTCAGGAGGGCATAGAGCATAAACGCAAGAAGAAACAGTCACTTATTATAGGTACACGTTTGTATTTAAATGTACTTTATTTTAATTGACATACCGGAAATAAACACGAAAAGTCTAATGCAGATTTTTTTAATCAATAATTAAATGGACAGTGATCAATAAATGAGAGAATATCGAAAATTTTGACTTTTTTCTATTGGATTTCCATACACAAATGAGGCCGTCAGCACAAAAGTGGCCTAACCTACGATTCGCATTCGTGCCTATGTATTACAATTTATTTAAAACATAATAAATTTTGGTGCAAAATCGGTCCATCCCTAGTTTCATCTGTAGATAACAGTTGCCTTTGTAAACATCATTTTAGCGCGTATTTTTTTGCCTAAGAAGTATTGTAAAGGTGAATTCGAACCTCATTATCTCCATACTAAGTATGGTAAGCTTAGGCCACTTTTGCGCTGACGGTTTTAAATGTAAAGAAGGTGCGCTTTTCGTTCCTACTTCTGTTCTTTTGATTGGCCTTGGTTTAGAGGTCATTGCAGGTACCAGGTCACATAAAATATTTCGTGAATATTTCGATGATTTTCACATAGAAGCCCTGAGGGCTACAACGAGGGTAAACAATCTAGAAGAATACGTCCTAAGCGATCTGTTACGAGGATTTATTAAAACGGCTTTTTAAAAAAGAAGTTTTGTTCAAATCTAGTAATTAAAATATTTGGAACTGACAATTAAAATTAATTGGGGCATGTGTTACTGGGAACGCGGTTAGAATTGAACTACGTGATCTATTGCCAACCTAATTATCCTGCATTACGCTATGCATCTTACGTCGCAATTTTAGGTACATTAAGAATATCTATCAGATCGATGGATCAGAAATCAGAATAAGTAAAAACACCACTCAATAAAACCTCTTATTAGGTCTGCGTCGGAAATCGACGGAGACAGTCAAAAAAGTGTAACAAAAGTATCACGATTCTTAAGAAAAAATTTAGCTATTGAAAAGGAGGAGTTAAACCTAAATACCTTAATGTTTGAGCTCGCGTTCCACTTGCTGGTATCATGTCAAAAAAATCTGTGAAGCTTCAACAATAATCATAAAAAAGATGAATTCAATCGGACAAAAGATGCCCGAATTTATCAATCTCAACAAATTTACTAGATAATATCCGCTTTAAGTGGTTAAAATAAATAAGGAAACTAGGTAATGGTATTAGGAAATAAGGTAAATTTAACAAGAATACAATATGGTATTTGTCTAAAGCATAGTAAATTCCTGGCCACAAGCTATAGTGAGGTATGAAATAACGTTACACTATGTAGATAAAATAATAAGATGCAAAATCATTCTGAACCGCTTCGAAGTCCTGACCTTGGTTGGTATTCGTTATTCCATCTATTCCGAGACCAAATGAATTATGTAATTGATTAAAACGAAAAAAAAAACTAGGAAGTGAAAGAAATACGGCCTTTATATTGTGTGCACTAGAGGAATTTGCGATTTCTTGTGCGTGAAATCATTTTTTTTTACAAAAAGAATATTGGCATATATTTTTTAAATCAATACGCTATGATGTTCGTAATTAGAAGAAATAGCGAGTAAGTATAGCTATACAAATAATGTTTGAGGTCGGGTTAAATTATGCGGCTATCTCTCTCTCCCTCTCTTCAATCGGTCCCTCACTGCTGAGGATCGTGACTCCGTCCGATTCCGTCACTAGCTGTCTCCAACGATCTCGTTTTGTTTTTATGCGGCTATATGCTATTGTCCAAATCTCGCAGACATTCACCAATTGAGGCCTATAAAATCAAAGACAGCTGTATCCAAGTCTGTCAAATATTCAGGTAAACTACAAAAATCAGCCCTAAACACGTTATTACGGATCCTCCCGATCCATCGAAGTACTGCTCTTGCTAGGGCCAGTGATAGCAACACTCCCGGTTTGAGAATCTGAAATAACTTTGTTCGTATAGCTACGATATTCTTTATTTTAAAAGAGATTTATAAAGAATGAGAATATTACTAATAATCTGAATTTTAAATGATAAAACTTCGTTTATTAGTACTTAATACAGAGTAAACTTAATTGTTTTGAACTCGATTTGTTAGAGATTTAGCTGCATTTGTTATAACATGAAAACACTAAAGCATGTTCAACTAACTAAACAAGATTTTATTTATTTATTTTATTTATTTATTTATTTATTTATTTATTTATTTGGGAAACAAACAGTACAATACAAAACATACAATATTTAAAAAAATATAGCTAAAACAATAACCAAATATGTTTCCACAATCAAAATCACATATAAGTAGACAGTGAACAAGAAGAGAAATTTAGAAATTTAAATTACAAAAAAAAAACAAAAGCAACACAATACGCACATATCATTTTATACATTAACTCACACTATAAAACTACAACACTTATCGGGCCAAATCACCCTATAAACACTCCAAAACAGCTTTTCTATATGCTACAAGTGACAAGCAAAAGATATCAGCATTAGAGAACTTAGCATCATACAACCTACAAGATCTACGGACAAAAGAGTTAGAAGCATATTTCGTTCGAGCCGTGGACATGTGGAAGGTCTGTTTAGAACGCGCGGAAATACGACTACATTTAAATGAAATTTTGGAAAGTAGATAGCTAGAATCAATCTCGTTATTTATTATTTTATATAAAAATAAAGATAGAGCCATTTTTAATACATTTACGATATTATGGCGTTTAGCTGCCTGTGATTTTATAGGCCTCAATTAGTCTAATCAAAAATTTACTTAACACATATGAACTACAAAAAAAAGAGTATTTTGAATCTGAAGGGTAAGACAGTCCAATTCAACTTGGGTCCAATATAACAGTTCTTTTTTCTTAATGTTTCAAAGAACTTCTTCATGAACTTCAGACGGACTCTGAGCTCTCTAAGGACCGTCTAAGGTTGAAGAACTTCAGTTTTCTATCTATTCTCATTTTCCTTGTGCAGCGAATCTGTAGCAGGTTTTGTGTTTAATGCTTATTTTAATTTAGTTCTACAATTACAGGCTTCATTACTCGATTAGCATAACGCGAATGGTTGAGGCTAATGTCGGATATTGCATTTTCATTGACATCAAAGGACTAACTAGTCTCTAGCTAGTTTCTAGATCTTTAATAGGTCGTAAAAAGTTGAATAGTTGAAAATTTATCTTAGATACCAAATTCGGTGAACTATTTTTTATAATAATAATAATATTTTTTTTTTTTATGTTTATTGCTTAGATGGGTGGACGAGCTCACAGCCCACCTGGTGTTAAGTGGTTACTGGAACCCGTAGACATCTACAGCGTAAATGCGCTACCCACCTTGAGATATAAGTTCTAAGGTCTCAGTATACTTACAGCGGCTGCCCCACCCTTCAAACCGAAACGCATTACTGCTTCACGGCAGAAATTGGCGGGGTGGTGGTACCTACCCGCGCGGACTCACAAGAGGTCCTACCACCAGTAATTACGCAAATTATAATTATGCGGGTTTGATTTTTATTACACGATGTTATTTCTTCACCGTGGAAGTCAATCGTGAACATTTGTTGAGTACATATTTCATTAGAAAAATTGGTACCCGCCTGTGGGATTCGAACACCGTTGCATTGCTAGATACGATTGCACCGGACGTCTTATCCTTTAGGTCACGACGCCAAATATGCCAAAAGCATTGACTGTAGATTAGTACTGAACAGACAGACACTTTCCAAGATGAAGAAGAAATCTGTAACAATAAATTAGTCGGACGAAATCTAGAAATTGGGGTGATTACTGGTGTTGGAGCTCCATGTGGGTCTGTACAAGCCAGGACTACCCCTCTGGCTTTTATGGCGGCGAAGTAAATAGTTCGGATTTGAAGAGTGTGATGATTGCTATGCGATGCAATTGAGGCTTCAACAGAGTGCCGTTAGGTATGTGATGTCATTCATGTATCATTAACAATGGAATCTGGTAGCCATTAAACTATAGGTGATTTAGCCCACTGAGTTTCTCGCCGGATCTTCTCTGTGGGTCGCGATTCCGATCCGGTGGTAGATTCTGCGAAGCACTGCTCTTGCTAGGGCCAGTGTTAGCAAGACCTACGGTTTGAGCCCCGAAAACTCACCTACACGCTAGGGTAAAGCTGAAATAGCCTCTCAAGGCTATCAAAATAGCTAGAAAAAAAGGTAATTTATTCAAATCATAGAGAAAACTATCTTAATACACCTATCTAGTTATTATTACTAATAGTACATCGCAACACATTATACCTGCTGTATCTTTTTCAGAAAGGGTTGTCCGGAAGAGATCGCTTCTAGTGATAAGACCGCCTATTGTACCATTATACCATATTTTTTTTTCGAGCCGGGGGCAGAACCTCCTACGAGGTCCCCGCGCCTAAGGGGCGCGTCGGTTATATGGGACTGGTCCGCGACTGCGAGACCGCGGGCCCAAGGATGTTTTCAGGGTTCTACCAACTAAGCGACTCGCCCAAGCGTCCGATCCCCTCCGTGGTCAGAGCCCGGATGAGGTAAGGGGTTACCGCGGTCAACACTACAACCAGACGGCGCAGCTCACCCCAAGGAGGCCCGGCCGACGGAGACTTCGAGGCGAATCGAAGGCAGATTTTGTATCATACATACCCGATAATGGTTGTGGGGAAGCAGAAGCCTAGCGTTAGCAGCAAGTGGCCCATGTACGTAACGAGTAAATGCTTTATTTGGCAACATAGCTACGGAATTCAAATTGATTAATTTATAAAACACTCATGTACTATTTATTACACAACTCAATGTAGGTATGTCGATTTAGAGGTTTGCGACACATATGTGTTTTAAGGATACCTACCCAATTTGTACGTTTGAATGATGATGAAATTTTTAAAAATATGTTGTAACACTTTTATAAAGATTTTTTTAAGTTGGATGAAAATCATTATTAAACGTTATAAAAAAAACAGGAGATAATCAATTCAACTGCTTTTAGTACTTATATTACCTCAAAACTTTTTTCTAGGTTTACACGGATTGATAATAATTCATTATATTGAAGTGAAACTTCTTTATCGGCGTTGGAAAAAAATTTACCGTCACATTTTTCGGTTACGCGTCACATTTTTCCGTTACGCGCCATCTTTTTCTTCACCATTCATTGTTGCCGTACACAAGTGAAGGTGCCTCTTTACTCGGTAACAATAATTATAAAATACCGATGATTTTAAGTGGAGATTTTAATGTAAATTTTGCATCGGAAAATTCTTTGAAGCTAGTTGAATTTCTGAAAGATAAATTGAATTTATCCATGAAAAACAGTCCTCAAACGTCAACAACAAGATCTGGCACTACAATTGATGGAGTTTTTACTCGGTCACTAAATTTCGTGGAATGTAAACCATATATTTCATATTTCAGTTACCATAAGCCATTAATTACAAAAATATATAATGACAATGACAATGATAGTAATAATTCTATTACAATTAATGAAATGCTGTAATAATCTTAGTAGCAAAAAGGTAAAGTGAAATAATTGTATTATTTGTATTCATGTCTATGATAATAAAATCCTTTTGTTTAAACTTTATCTAATTTAACTTTATTTAACCAATTTCTAGAAAGTTGCATGTAGATCATTTTTCGAAAAATAAGGCCATAAACAAGTTTCACTTCTTACGTGTGTACACTAGTACACGCACACATTTTTTTTAATTCATTAATTCATTATCAGGTGCTACCACCAGGCAGGACCATCGATTCTGAGCTCTACTGCGAATAACTGATGAGATTAAAGCAAGAAGTTGAGAGAAAGCGGTCGGAATTAATCAACAGGACTGCCAAAACCAATTGTCGCGCTATTTTGATCAGAAACCCCAAAATTTCTATAGCAATGGGCTCATGTGCCTACCTACAAGATGGCAAAAAGTTATCGAACAAAATGGTATCTACATACTTTAGTTAAATGATAAATAAACTATATTTCAAATGTAGTGAATTTTCTTAAAAAATGCGTAGAAACTTTTTCCCCAACATATTACTTTCTTTGTAATTTTGAATTTAATAATTATTTTTTATTTTTTAGTCGACAATTGGCGGTTGTTTGCATGAGTGTACACCACACCACACACACGGGAGAAGTGGCGATTGCTTGTTAGGCGCATAGCATCTGCCCACAGCAATGATAACGAGGCCAAGGAAGGAGAACGCAGCAGATGGAGGACGTTGGTACGAGAGAGGTTGATGCAGGGAGTCACGACCCTCAGTAATGAGGAGAACCACGCAAGTAAGAGGAGGACAGCAATGGTACCGAATGACGATCACGAACGCTGTACGAAGTGCTTCTTATGTAGAAAAATATTTGTACTTTATCAATTTCTGACCAATAGTTTTTGATTTATCGTTGATAATGCAAATTTAATTGATATAGATATATACATATATTGATAATGTTCTCCTTTTATTTATTTTCAGTTTTTAGTTCAAATTTTGTTTTAAAAACAATTAAATGAAGAATTCGACAGGGGACAACAAAATTAAACAAATATCCTTTAAATCATCTTCAACAAAGAAACTCGCGAATCCAAAACCAAAAAAAGCTTTTTCAAATTAATTAATGTCGATTGATCTAATCACAATTACACAATATTAATGTCGGAAATTGAAATCAATAAATATTTATGACTCTTACAATGCAATCTATACGTTCAGCTGTGACCTTATTGTGACGTCAGCAGTACTTACTCATGGTTGACAACTTGATGCAAATAGATAAATCGATAGAATAGATAGGTATCTAATAATTAATAGATATATTTAAATATACTAATTTATACAAATTTTTCTTTACCGTCGTCTCGAAGAAACTTTTGATGGTTCAATAAATAATATTCTTAATAATATTGTCCGATTTAGGGTTTAATTTTCAAGGTATAATGAATTGTAAAAACCTCAAGGAACTGACGTAATTGTCAATATTATACTATTGTAGAAATATATAATACTAGCGACCCGCCCTCGCTTCGCTTCGGAAACATTAAAACACACATGAAACCAAAAAAATAAAATATTTTTTTTTAAAAAAAAGTAGCCTATGTTCATCAGGGACAATGTCGGCTTCTAATGGAAAAAGAATTTTTCAAATCGGTCCAGTAGTTTCGGAGCCTATTCGAAACAAACAAACAAACAAATCTTTCCTCTTTATAATATTAGTATAGANACCCGCCCTCGCTTCGCTTCGGAAACATTAAAACACACATGAAACCAAAAAAATAAAATATTTTTTTTTAAAAAAAAGTAGCCTATGTTCATCAGGGACAATGTCGGCTTCTAATGGAAAAAGAATTTTTCAAATCGGTCCAGTAGTTTCGGAGCCTATTCGAAACAAACAAACAAACAAATCTTTCCTCTTTATAATATTAGTATAGACACTAGCTGACTTCGTAGTGCCTCAATCGATAAATAAAAGACCTAAACTTTTGTATAAAATAAACTTAAATCAAACAAAAGGAATCCGTCCGACGGGGGCACATCAAAGGTTTTTAGTCCAGCGAGGTATTCCGGGACACCAGCGGCACCGTCTGGGCGGCCTGACGGGCTGCCGTACCGAGACGGCCGACGTTTCAGAGCCTTCGATTCGCCTCGAAAACTCCGTCGACCGGGCGTCCTTGGGGTGAGCTGCGCTGTCTGGTTGCACTGTTGACCGCGGTAACCCCCCTATCTCATCCGGGTTCTGACCTCGGAGGGGATCGGACGCTTAGGCGAAGAATGCAGGGAAGTAGTTTAGTGGGTAGGGCCCTAAAATTCGTTGAGCCCGCGGTCTGCTCCCAACACCTTGCAGATCATCAAGTCCTACATACCCCGCGCGCCCCCTAGGTGCGGGGACCTCGTAGGAGGCACGGTCCCCGGCCCGAAAAAAAAACAGATCCTCGAGTGAAGACCACGTACTGGCAAGCGCAGTGTGGGACTGCCACCTACCAGATGGATCGACGACCTAGTGAGAATCGTTGGGTCACTTTGGATGCAAGTGGCAACGGATCGGCCGCTCTGAAGATCAGAGAGAGCTATGCTCAGCAGTGGACAGGTTGAGATGACGATGCAAATATCAGTTTGCTTAAATAATCTTAAACAAAAATAAATTTGACAGTGTTTTTACAGTTTGTTTTATACGAAAACGCAAATAGCGTCGTAATAGGGCTTGGTAGGCAAACCACACCTTCTCTGTTTCTTTTCCCATCTATTAACAGGTCGCCGGACCACCGCGTGGAAAGTCTACCTACACTGCGCTTACAGGCGCGCGCTCGCCGCTCAAGAACTTTTTGGGCCTCAGTGGCCATCTCTGTAAATGACTTTTATTTTTATTGCCCTTGTAGGCAGACGAGCATACGGCCCACCTGATGGTGAGTGGTTACCGTCGCCCATGGACTTCAGCAATGCTAGAGGCAGAGTCAAGCCGCTGCCTACCGCTTAATACTCTCTACGAGCCTCGTTTGAAGAAGGACATGTCATAGCGCTCTGGCAACACCGTGGAGGAGAGCTCATTCCATAGCCGGATGGTACGTGGCAAAAAAGACCTCTGGAAACGCACTGTGGATGAGCGCAGTGGCTCCAGGTAGTATGAATGAAGTCTACTCCGGCGGCGGGCGGTGCGATGGTAAAAATGAGATACCGGTATCATCTCGAACATACAGAGGGAACCGAAGTGCCTCCGCAGACCCAGAGGTTCCAAACGATCCGTGTCTTGCCCACTCCAACCTTGGAATCCTTAGAGCTATGTCAGTTACTGTGGTTCTTCTGTGAATCTCCTCGTTCCTGATTCGATTTCGCAGGGAAACTCCGAGCATAGCCCTCTCCGTTGATTGAGTGACTTTGAGCCTTCAAATTATAATTTGCGTAATTACTGGTGGTAGGACCTCTTGTGAGTCTGCGCGGGTGGGTACCACCACCCTGCCTGTTTCTGCCGTGAAGCAGTAATGCGTTTCGGTTTGAAGGGCGGGGCAGCCGTTGTAACTATACTGAGACCTTAGAACTTATATCTCAAGGTGGGTGGCGCATTTACGTTGTAGATGTCTATGGGCTCCAGTAACCACTTAACACCAGGTCGGCTCTGAGCTCGTCCAACCACATAAGCAATAAAAAGATATTAAATAAAAATAAGGCCCATTATCAGAGACCAAGTCTCACAGCCGTATGTTATCACTAGCAACACCCACTGGTCAGATACTTTCGTTTTTAAATACTGCGATATTTGGAATGAGAAGATTTAATTGAAATAAAACAATATAGGAACGCGTTAAGTTTCATCACTCGTAACTGAAAAACGAATTGTAGTTTTACCAATGATACATGGGCATTATTGGATTAAAAAAAATATAATATAATTCTTAATTTGCGCCAATGAATCGGGAAGGCAGAATAGCGTTGTAAGTATTATTTATAAGCGTTATTATTTAATATGTTGATTCTGTTAGAAGTTACAAGGTTTTAGCCGGCCAATAAATCGTTTTCAGATTAAAAGACAGGAGCCTTTGTTGTAAAGGAAGCGGAACTAATAATGTGTAGCACACGATTGTCGCTGTGAAGTTCGAATCAGGAACAAAGCGTAACTGTTCTATATTTTGTTTTGTTACTATTAATTAATTAACTCATGTAGAGTACGGAGATATCTTTTGAGTACTGGATATTCGAAAGAGAATAAATAAAATGCTAATTGCGCTTTAATGCTAATTTTGTCATAAAAATTTGGCATTGTTTATTATATATATATGTCAGCACACGTCAGGGATGGCTGAGCGGTAGGTTCCGTCATCGCTTGTATTCGATTGAACTCAGTTTAGTCAATAAAACTTTTCAGTAATAATTATTGAAACTCAACACACACAACTTTCACAATGACAGGGTAAACCGACAGTTTCGTTGCACATACCGACAGACCGACTGACCGACTGACTGACTGACAGAGACTCACTGACTAAGACGGACAGAATTACTGTCTGACACGGAATGCCACGACTCTGTCCACGTACCGCCATTTTATACTGTGGCGTTACGGAGTCTACCCTTCATTTTGTGATATTTATCAAAACAACATTTCATCATTTAAAATAATAATCAAAACCACCGTCTTAATATTACTAAAAGTCGTTATCCACGACAACTAAAAGTCGTTATCCACGACACGGCCATTCTGACATGTCACACGTCCCTGTGTGACGCTCCTGCAAGGAAAACAACCTTCTGCAATAT